>VZRN01006445.1:687678-733166 GCA_013397935.1 Dasyornis broadbenti
AAAAAAAAAAGGAATTAATTTTGACAGTTGCGACAACACATTTTTTCTTCTCCAGATTGTTTATTTCTATTCCAGTGCCCCAGAAGGGGGAGATGATTTCCATTAATGCAGAAAATGCATCATGGTACTAAGAGAAAGGAAGTAGTATGTGAAAAAAAAAACCAAAACTGAAAGCAGAAAAGCTCTAATGCTCAGCTTCCTTCATCTTCCCAAATGAAAGCTATAATTGATTCATGCGAGACTCATACCTGTGATCATTTAATTTCAAGTGTGGCAATAGAGTCCATTCAGATCTTTGGGGAGTGGACAGCACCAAGAATCTCTCGTAGCCCAATTGTAAATTATTCTTTTCGCCCCTCAGTAAACCTCACACATCTGAGCAATCTTTGAGGATGGAGTTGAAACAGTAAATTATCTTAGCATTTCTTCTCCTAAGAAGCAGGAAACACTTTTGTTAATTCTTTAGTGGCTTCTGAACCTTCAGTCAACACATCTTTTTCCTTTGAATTTTTTTTCTTTTTAATTTACAGTTCTTAAGTGCCTGCTACCTCTTGACTGCACACATGAACTAAAGTTCAAATATCTAGCAGAAAAGATACTAAGGACCGGGTTTAAAAACCATATATGTTAATTCATTTAAGACTCCCACTGATTTTAATAAAATTTTGATTAAGCAATGTGATTATTCAAATTAGCTTCTTAAATGTACTGTATAATATATCCCAATTTGCTTTATTGTGTTAAAATTCATCTCTTCTTGCCCAAGGGAAAAAAATGCATATAAGTGAGACTCCAGCCTTTTCAGACCGAGGTCTTCAGAAACAAAACAATCTTAATATCAGAATCAGACATCAAACACTAGAAGTGCAAAAGAAATGACATATTGATTCCCAAATCATTCATTTCCATTATTTTTTACTTATTATTACATTATTGTTAATAGAATGTGTAATAAAAAAACTGTCTTGACAGTAGTTCATTTAATGTTACTAATAAAGATTCCAATAATACTAAATTCATAGGCACCATGTCAAAACAACTCATTATGGCTTGACAGTGTATATACAAGGGCCACTAAATGTTAATGATTTCATTCCCAACAGTCACTTTGTAAAGTAAAAAAATATTACAGTCATTGTAAAGACAGCAGAGAGAAAGTAGGTCATTTTCTGGAGTACAGAGCACTGAGTGATAGAGCCGAAATGAGAACTCAAAGAATTTTGTAAGCTATCCCTAGGCTTTCTCTGTATAGCCATCTAGATATATCTTTCATCATTTGATAGGCCTTGAATTTTTCAGCCCCATATCCCAATCACATGTGAAGAGTTGCATCTTACATAACTTACTAAATAAAACTACTGTAATCGCAGATAACCTGCATCCTTAAGTAAAATCTGAAATACGTACATTAGCACGAGAACTTAGAACAGCAAATTGTGTATGAGATGTGGAGACTATGAAGATAGACCCTTCCCTAGAAGTCACTCTTCTTGTCCCTTTCTTTACATCCTTTTTTCCTTTCAGATCCATTACCATGGAAGTAGAGGCATTTAGAGAGATCCAAGGACAAGCTGTGTGGAAAAAGAAGGAGCACAGAGGAAATGGGTACTGCTAAGCATGGCTGCTAAGAAAACAAAGGGGTGGTGAAAAGTAGGCTAGAAAAGATTAAATGCTGGGGTCTCTATCCCAGGACATGGAGAAGACAGAGTCCATAAAATCAGTCTTTGGACAACAGCCTTCTGTTCACATACACACAGGTACTTTATCCTTAGTTTCTCCCTCCAACAACTGGAGCTCTCTCAGGGTGTGAGGAAGAGGGATAACTTTTTCTCTTACATGCTTGCAGTTCTTTTAAAAGGCCTCTCAAGTACATTTAGCTTTGCATTTGCATACTCATGTACCATATACTGATACTCAGCCTCACATTTTCTGCAGCTAAGACATGAATATACAGTAATTCTGGGGGTAGTTATTTTGGTATGATGAAGTCAGCATAATACAGCTGAAAGTGAGAGAAAGCTGCCAAACTTGTATCTTTGATACACCTGAAAGTAGTAATCTCAGAAGAGAAATTTCAGTGTTCTGCTAAGTAGCTCAACAGCTAATAGGTTGGGTAATGTCTGCTCCCTCTTCTCTTCGTGTACCTGGTCCAAAACAAAATGCATATGCAGTTCTTGGAGCAGGGAATGAATCTGACTTGCCTTTGGTGCCAAGGAATGCTCCATTAACAACCTGCAGAATTAGGGTACCTCTCCCTGTTACTCAGGTTTCATAAATTCTGTGTCACTTTGTATGCAGAAATTGGCTTCAAGCAGGAGAAGGAAGCTGGAGACTTGCTTCCCTAGAGGTTACAGAATAATCTTGCAGCTAATGCATCTGCTCCTCAAGATGAGAATACATATTCCTAAATTTCTTGCTTAGAGTTTTGCTTATCAGGGCATGCATAATCCAATTCACGGTCCATTAGTCAGATCTGGCCCTTGGCACTCTTGTGCCCAGCTTTTTCATTTACAGCTATGAAGTGGAGCGGCTCAGATAGTGAATTCTTCCTATATGGCTGGATAATCCGTCTCCCTTGGTGAAGAAGTTCTGTGCTCACTTAGAGACGGACCTACTGCAATGCCATATCCAAGGAAGATGAAGCAGGCACCAGCAGACATATGTCTTTTTATGAGTACCCGCATAAAACCTGAACTGCTGCTCCCTTGGGCTCCAAGTTAACTGTGCAAAAAGCTGTTCCTCCACAAACCCCTTTCAGATGAGGGCTCTGTGCTGTGAATCCTGAGTAGGAGGAGGTGTTCAGGCTAGTTGCATGTGCAGAGTGAGAGATTGAGTCTCTGCTGAAGCACTTTGGCTCTGTGTACAGACAGCGGTGAGAGCTGGCACCTCTGAAATGAATTTCCTGAGAGGATTTGATACAGCACTTCATTGCCAAAGTAGCAGTGAGTCCTGGCTCGGTATGTCACAGATAACTAAAACAGATTACAGCTGTGGAACAGACAATTCATTCAGGAATTGAAGAACTCTGGTTTATCATGAATAACTGAACAACTAATAAATAAGTTATCTTAAATAAGGTCTCGTCAGAGGAAGGAATTTTTAACTTAGTTTCTTAGAAAGAATCTATCCAGAAGTCACTCATTCTACATCGCCAAATGTGTACCAGTTCAATTACAAAGGTGGAATTGCAACATATTTAATAATGAACATTAATCATCTCTCACCCAGACCCATTATTTTCTTTCGTCTCCCAGGATTCCTGCTCTCCAGAAGTACTTATTTAAAAACTGGTTAGCAGAAATGGCTGTTACACTCTTTAGTGTCAGTAGGCTTTCAATATCCTTTGGAAAATTATTACAAAAGCAATTTAAAGTTAATCCCTTAGCGACACTTTTGTAAACATCAAATTAGCAGTGATGAGGATGTCTGGATGATTTTGTCCTGTTTCATCAGCAATGCTGGACTGGAAGACAGCGCTAGGTGATGCTGTGCAGGAGGTCTCTGTCTCAGAGCAGAACTAAAATTTCATTTTAGAAAGGTTTTTAACTTTTCTTCCCACTAACATGATACAGAAATAGAACATATCAAAACATCTGCCATGGTCATATTTAACTTAATTTTTCATGGGATTTTCTGCCACTGAAGAAAGACTTCTCAAATGCACAAAGAACATATAGATAAACAAAGAATGTATATCTTCTTTAATTTTACTAAAGATCCAGAAAGACATATGAAGTCTTTCCTCCCCCCAGGACTGCCATTACTTTTGGCTAAGGCAATCTCCCAGAAAACGTTGTTTTTCAATCATGTTAGGTGAAGGAGGGCATCATATCTGGGACTCTCACTTGACTTCTGGCTTAGAACAAACTTCCTAAGTATATGAGTCACTGGAGTCTTGTATAGAAGGGGAAGCAACAGCAGGAAAAAGCCACTGCCAACTCATTTCTTGTGGAGTCTACTGCAGTGGGTATATGACTAATGCTTCAAAGTATGAAACTAGGACTGAATCTCTCTGGAGAATGTGCAAAATTCATTGGGTTTTTAATCCTGAGTGGTCTTAGCTATGAACCAAGCTGTGTCAGAACTGCCTGCTCCTAACTGTGCTCCTTATTGGAACACTTTCTGTACTTTTACTGATTCATCACTGCTCTGTGAGTTGCATTCAGTATTTGAATATCCTAAAGAGTATATTCAACCTACACGTGATTGATTGCGAGAATGGTGTCTACTACTGCTAAGGCACAGTCTGGGGCAAGCTGCCTCAGGACTTAGTCTTTAATTTAGGTATTAGCAAAATATGATAGTAATATGCAATTAACTATCCCACAAGCATATTATACAGCTTACTTGGTTAATGTTTATAAGGCACACTTTGGAAATTAAAATGCTACATGCACTGAGTATTGTACAGCATGGAAAAATGTTTGACTGTTTAATTCAGATGGAATGCATGTAACACAATGAAACCATGAGTCTTGGCCAGCACGCAAGAAAACCTTTGCCATCTTTCATTTGATATGCAAACACTGGATTAAATTTCCTTTACTTTGGCCAACCCAGCACTCTCAGGAATCATACTGTGTCTCTCCCACAGCTGTAAAATATTCTTCTTCTTACTGAGGAATATCAGGTGGATTTTGGAAGTAAGGTGCCAATACCTGGAAATATTTTAGGTGTACTCTGGGAGCAAAAGTCTGTTCAGTTTGTTAACTGCAGAAAACGGAGAAAGAAAAATGATGTATTGTACAGACTTGCAGGTGAACCCTTGAGACGGTAATGGAGAACTTTTTTTGCCATCCATAACAGTAAAAGAAACTTAAACCTTAAGGTTCTTCACAGCAAAAGCAACGTACTTGTCCCAACCAATAAGCAGAGTTGAACTCCTGATACATGCCACTAATCACACAGGAATACCAGTGACATAAATGTAAAAAGAGTGAGAGAAATTTTAAAAACACACCATATACAGGCTTAGGTTGCTTATATCCCTGGTTTGCTTTATATTTCAGAGGTTTCTCTTTCTTTTTTTTCTTTTCTTTTCTTTTCTCTTTTCTTTTCTTTTTTCTTTTCTTTTCTTTTCTTTTCTTTTCTTTTCTTTTTTTTCTTTTCTCTTCCTCTCTCCTCTCTCCTCTCTCCTCTCTCCTCTCTTCCCTTTCCCTTTCCCTTTCCCTTTCCCTTTCCCTTTCCCTTTCCCTTTCCCTCTTTTTATCCCTGATTTATGCCCTGGTCTGCCAATATTGAGTTTTAGCCGAACATGAGTCCTTAACACTGTCGAGCTTTGTGAATGTGCATTCCTTGGTGCTCATTGGCCCTTAGTATCTATTCCAATAACAGAAGAAGCAGAGCAACACAAGATGAATGCAGATAGGAACCTGTCAGCAGGCCTCTATTATCTGCTGACATAATCTATCAGAGTTTACACGGAGATTAGAACATGGGATAGAATAAAAGGGAGACAAAGAACAAAGAAAAGCCTGAAGGTGATAATAAAAAATTAATATATGTCTTCTTGGGTTTTAGGTGCTAAAAAATGCACATTGACTTAATTAAGACAAAATCTTATTCTTTAACAATTGAAGTCTTACTCTGCCATTGTTTTATTAAAATGCACTATGAATATTAAATAGTAGATGACTTCATCTCACCACATTAAGAGCAAAGCCATTTGTTTTGAACTCTTGATCCTTTTTTTTTGCCTTTTTCTTCATGTGTGTGTTTTCTCCATTGACATTATTCTTGATGCTGTGAGATATAATAGAGAGCTGGGATTCACCCTGAGTGGTGGTGTCTGATGTCCGTTTGGAACAAATTCAAACAACCCAAGCAGTCCAGGGAAAACTCCAGCTTCTCTTGTGATCACCACCTGCCAGGAAGCCAAATCCAGCTGCAACAGAACACCATAGTTTGGCAGATCTCCATCAAAAAAAAGGTATGATTTTTCTCAGATTTAGTTAACTCCTTAAAGATTCTGGTAATGCAAGCAAGCTGATATGCTCCTTGGAACAGAGAAGATTCCATATTATCAGCATCTAAGACCAAAGACATCACTGACACTGTATTTCAAATTGCCTTTTGAAAGATCAGGGAGGCCAGTTAATTGAATAGTTACTTGGTTTGAAATAGAGGGATGATAACAGTTGAATTTTCACTGGAATTGTCAAAAGACTAAACTCAAATAACATGCAAAGCACCACTTTCAGCCTTGATTCAGCGGCCTTTTAGGTACTTATTTAACTTAATGTCTGTGCTTCAGTGCAAGTGCTTTGCTGGACAAAGGCCTTTGTGACTATATATGGACTCTTAGAAAGTACTGAAGGAATCGATCTTTTCTGACACAGGCAGATTTTAAATCCTGGCTTAGTTCCTGGCTAGAGTAACTACGGATCAAAGAGCTAAAACATTCAATGACTTAATGTGCTTCATTTCTACTGCTTCTTGCAGCAACAGTGGGCAATGAAAATTATAGGCTTGGTCTGATGCCTTATGATTGCTTGCCCACATAGCTGTTTTGGCTGCAAGCTTGGCCCAGCTGGGAGACAAAAGGCAACGAAATTTAGAAAAGTGCAGTTGCTGTAGTTCAGGGCTGATGTCTTCACATGGCACTTGTTCACCTTTTCTTCCCCAGGATCACTAGAGATTTCTTACCTACATGATCCATATTTCCTCCCTTGACCATGGGCATGCCCAAACACTTACAAATAAAAACTTTCTTTAGCCATAGGTATACTATGAACCCTTAGATGCCAACTATTGCAGCTGAGCTAAGCTTGTCAGCTGCTACAACTGTCTTTATATTGGCATTCACTTTAAGTTACTTATGCTTTGAAGTAAAAAAAAAAAAAAAAAAGCCAATCACCTCAGCTACATAGCTGTCTGAAAAAATATTTTTCATGCCTCCTGCACCTACCAAACCAGAGAGAAAAAGGTAAGCATCTTGAATGCACTTGAAATCTTATCAAAGAAATCTTCATTTAAATGCAACAACCTCTTGTTTTAACGTCACATATGTATGACTGACTCCCAGATATTTTGTAAGCTCCTGAAACTGGGAAAAAAAATGTTTATTATCTGTGTAATTGGCTTTTTATTCCATCACTCATACTGTGAAGTGGAAAGGGTTAGCCAGTCTTTTATCCAGATGTGACATAATCAGTGCCTTACAAGGACAACTTTCCTCATGGACATTACCATTTCTTGAGATGCAGCTAATTAGTTTCTCAGAAGAAGCTATTATAGTCTACTGGATATGTACAAAAAGTCTTTAGAAACTACATAACAAATTCCCAGTAGACTCTTATTTGTTGCAGTAAATGATACGTATTTCTCCTCTGCTTAAAACTGAGTGCAGTGTTTATACTAAAATCCTGAACATTTTATTTTCTTTTGAGGAGATGATAACTGTGTTCATGCTCTTGATTTAAAACAAACAAGAAAATTCAATAGTCAGGTGTGGACACGCAGGTTTACATGTCTGTAGCTGAAGTTTCAGAACAGTTTTACTCAAACATAAGGGAGAGTTGCCCTTAGGCAAGTTTTCTTTCTTCCCTAATCTGAACCTGCCACCGTTTTGCACCCACACTGAACGCTAAACTGAACCAAGAAAATAATCAGGTTGAAAAACAGCCTGGGAAATGGAGGGAGGCTGTGAGACACATATTGGGTAACTATTTTCATACAGCTTAGTTCCCTAACTAGGTCACTCACTTAAGTCCAACAGGAGGACATGGCTGGAGATGGGGCAGAGGGTAGGATTGATAGCCTCATGCCATCTAGGTTGAAGTGATTACATAATTGCTATTTTAACTAGATATTAAAAATAGTGTTTTTTTCTGCGGCTTAGGGTTTTCTTAGATTCTTATTTCAGTAAGCACCTAACTTAAAGTTTCAAGCTAAAGTAGTATTTTTGTTTCTTAGTTGACTTCCTGAAGTGTCAGATTCAGGGGAACTATTCTTCTTTGTAATTGTTTCACTTAAAAATATTTAGTTGTTTTAAAGAAAATATTCGTTGTTGCTAGGAAATATTGTTTATGACTTTTTTATTGAGCAGCTACAGCACCTCAGGGAAGAAAAAAGAGGCATAAACTTGGCAAGGAGTAAAACTCCAGGTAAGATTTGTGTTATTATTAGCCCCAAAAGAGTTGGATGTGATTTAACTGAGTTATACAATATATAAAGGACTTTGTACATGGGCCGTGGAGTATATTAGATGATAAAATTGGCTTTTTCTGCTGTTCCATTAGTGATGTCACCAGTGGATATACAAACTGAGACTCATATGTCTTGATGCACAAGGAAGAATAAAGCACATTAAGAAGAACAGAGGTCTCAGGAGTGCTTTCCTAGCATAATGTAAGCTAGGATGCAGTTGTAATTTCCCTCTTTATTCTCAGTGGGAATACATGTGAGAGCTTAACATGTTGTTGTAAGGAAGATATGCAGCTTCCCAAAGGACACCTGAGAAACCTTCAGAATCAGCATTTTCTAAGATGTTTTACTTTCTGTATGGAATAGATGAATATTGCAAAGCTGAACACTGTGGGAGGTGGATAAACAAGCCAGAGTCATGCCTGGATGGTTGCACATATTGCATGATATGTAGTGCAGGGCTGTTATCCAGGCAGTAGATGAAACAGGACACGTTTCTTCATCTGTTTTTCTTTCATAAGTACTTTCTAAAACAATCCTTTGAAACCAGCTGAGCAAGCGTCAGCTTGGCAAAAATGGAAATTCAACTTGTCACTGCTAAGGTTGCCTTTCTAACCTCAACAGTGGCCATTTGCACATATTTGCTGCAGAGTGGCCCTTCTTACATTCAACCACATTGATTTTCTCTCAAAAGAGAGATACTATTCAGAAATTCCCAAAAGCTGTGCTCTTTATATCCCTTCACCTCTTTCTAATCTCCCAGATTTCATGTCATTGCTAGTGCTCTGCTCTCTTCTTCTTAAACCGTCTTCTTCTATGTCTTGACCTTCACACATTTTTTTCCTTTTCTTCCGAAGAAATTGTCCAAGTTTATATTTATTTCTTTTATTAATCATATATTATGCTATTTTTATCTAATTATCAAATGTTTCTCTATTCAGTACACAGGCAGTAAACTATACCCTGTCTCCCTGCCACAAGATAGCTGCTCTCTCCGACCTACAAGCACAACTGCTCCTTAACCTAGTTCTGTCAGAATGATTTGATTTGTAAAATCCTCACAGAGAAGTGTTTTAGTAGGGTTTAGAAACCAAATTCTTTTGACAGAATCAGGCTGGGGACAGCTACATGTGTAGTTATACTAGCAAATATGAAGGGGGAGCGGTAACCTTTGGGGAAGCAGAAGGGAGAAGGGAGTGGCTGATCATGAGCCATCTACATTATCTCCATGCTTACATTATCCACATATCCGTCAACAGCCCTACCAATATCTGACCACACCCTGGCTAATCCAATTGTCCTAACTGCTCCTCTTTTCTCCAAAATGACAGATCTGCAATATAAAACCACAATGCTCTCACTCTATTACACTTTCTGTCTAAACTTACATTTCCATTTTCTCAGCTGATTTTCCTTATTCCCTTCTTTTCCTCATTCTATGCCAATTTCATTATTTTTTCATAGTATCCAGTCCTTCTTTCTAAAAATTTGGGTCTTCTTTTACATCTCTTTTGTAGTCCCTTTCTCAAAGCAGTTTCTCCTCAAATCTTATTAGACAAGCTCTTTCTTTTGCCTAGTTCTAATTAAGTTGTGAACTCTTTGGGTCAATGAATGCAGTTGAAGGGTGCAAAATGCTGCTGGTGTGCTGGTCTGCCAAATTATAATAACAGCAATAGTCAACAGGCTTCTGAAGTTTGAGCACAGGATAATATGTAATGCTGCAGAAAGTACGCCGAAACAAAAGAATAATTATTAAAAAAAAAAAAAAAAAAAAAAGGAAGAAGGCATGCAGCACTGAGCAATTCAGAAAATTCAGAACAGCCAACAGTCACTGACACAAGGAGATGGCAAGGAGAAAAGATAGGTCTTGAGACAGAAGAGAAACTTCACACCCAAAGTGCCTGATGATTCAGGCAGAAAAGTATCTGCAGTTCAGGAAACTCCTAAAACATTGTAATAGCTCCAGAGCATACACAGTAGAAAATTCCACCCCGTCTTAAAGACTGAGAGCTGCTATATCTATGAAAATGAGTGCACTCTGTGACAGAAAACTGGTTTTAGAAATATATTTCTAGATGGGAACTGTTGAAGACTTTGCTGATAATTAAAAGGCCTAATCCATCTCTGAGCCTAGTATTTTCTTGTGCTGTTTTTTGAGGAGGAACAAAGTAATGAAAAATGTACTGCATGATGTTTATCTCAATATACATCCTGTGACAGACCTAGCTGGTAACCTAAAAAATGCCTTGAAGAGAAACATGGAATAAATGAAAAAAATGTAAATATGTATGAGAGAGAGGGAAAGGGACAGGTACACTGAAATGTAGAAGATTTCAAATGAAGTACATTTTGCTTCTGCATCTGCACACACACAGTATAGGAAACAGTAGGAGCATTAATTATCTAGTGTTGGGGCATACTCTGAATTTGTGCATCTTTTCAATGATATTTAAGTTTGTATAAATAGAGTGTAAATTTGGTATTTCGATTTCCTCTCAGATTTAAATCTGAGCCCTCTTTCTTCTGTCCTTCACCCTACTAAGGTACTAATACACAGCCATCTGCTAGGTGGCTTCCTAGGTGAAGAACCACAGGTTTAGTGGTGGTCTTGTTTCAAGCCCCATCACTGTAACATGGAGTTTCATGAGTAGTAATAAGTAGCTGATGCTTTGAGGATTTTTCTGCCTCTCACTCTTCTTTCCTCTGCCCCACAGAGAACCTCTACTTTTTGCTTCTTTTGTTTTTTCTCTTTTTTTTTTTCTATCCACAGGATAAGAGAAAGAAGAATGAATTCAAAGAATGAGAAAGGTTTAGAAAAAAACAGCAAAAATTTGTCAGTGAATCTGAGCAAACAGTTGAACAATTGGTTTTGGAAGAGGATTTAGACTACGGTGGTAAAAGAAAGAGTGTTGACCTGGAAAATCAAGATGCATTAGGCATTTTAGTGCAGGAGAGAGAAGGTTATGCAACCTGGTCAGGTGGAAAGAGAGCTAGTAGTCAAGAGTTTAGTGACAAAAACAAAAAACTAAAGGATTTTACTAAACAAAAAGGGGTATTGCTGAGAGGAATGTACTGGGAGATTTAAAAAGAAACAACATGGCAGTCAAACCAATAAAAGTAGTATCTTCTCAAGGCTCAAATGAACTGGAAATACGTTTATGAGCAACACAGAAATTAATCATTTCAAACTTATTAAGAATGGGATAGTAATCTGACAAAATAGTGTTATCACTAAAAACTGTAAACATCTTTTATTTAATATAGTTTATACACACTACTTGAAAATAATTAATTTAATAAAACTACTTCTTACTGACATGATGTTCTCCTTGTTGTTTTGCATACTGCCTGCCTTGGGGAGATCACACACAGACTGTTTGTCAGGCCTGCTAGGGATGGAGTTTCTGATTACATGGAATACCCATTCCTGAGGAGCAGGGAAGAGGAGCTGTCCAGTGAGGAGAGGGAAGGAGATGCACTTGGTAGCTCCTTAAAAGCACCGAATTAGGAACATACTGGAACAGTGCAACATGGATAGATAATCTTTCCAAGGGGCTTTACTTGATCAAGACACTTCTGAGTGTGAAGACTAAGATGAAAATAACTGAAAAGCAGAACTTAATACTGTCTCAAGTGGAAGGAAAAGACAGTGCCATAGATCAAGGTGCAAATAGATATGAAAATGAGTGTGCATATTTAGCTATTCATGTACTTGAGAAATCTGAGGTTCTAGCTTCAAAAAGACTTTGAAAGAATGTAGATGTCAAGCTCTCATTAAGGCACATAAGCCCAGCCTCAGTACCTGCTATCTAAGTAGTATTATTTAAATGAAAATTCCTTACTTTGCAGCTCCTGTCCAGAAGCATTAGCATTTCTAATAAGGCTCAACAATTTAGCACCAAATCAAAGCCTGTGGACCTGTCAGGATCCACAAACATATTTTTTTGGTGCTGGGGTGAAGCACTTCAGTCACTCAGTCAAATACGCTTTAAAACATGCAAACAGGTCCAAAAACAGCTGTAAAAAACCTTAATTCCACTAAACTCACTCCTGTTTTTAAGCCTTTCAAAAGATCATGCCACCCATTTGGACTTGGTAAGTAATTCTACCACCATATGCCCGTCAGACTTGGATCACAAATTTTTCAGCCGTGTAAAAGCAGGTATTTTCTCCACACTCACCTTCACTAGCCCAGGCAACAGAACCAGCCAGCATTCATTTCATTGCAAACATCTAGCTGTCTCCTCTTGTTTTCTACTTCTGGCCTCTTTCCAGTCTCAATTTATAGAAAACACAGGTTTAAACCTATGTACACTGTGGTGTAATTTGAATATATATATATATATATATATATATCTTTTCTTCTTTGTGTTTGAAATACCATTCTATAGAGGAGCCTGAAATGTTACTTGTATAGTTGTTTGTGTTGAAGCATTTATTACAGCAATTTAAAGCATTTATAAGATCCCCCTGGGCTTTTTCAGGGCTAAATATTCACAGATTTCTTTTTGTTAACTCAAATCTCCGAGCCCTGAATCATCTTCCTGGCCTTGTGCTGGATATGCTCCAATATGGGCACAGCTCTCCAGGTGTGTCTCAGCAGTGCTAAGCAGAGGAGAAGGATTGTCTCCCCCAGTCTGCAGGCAACGTTCTCTCTAATGAAACCAAGGGTGTTGCTCACCTTTTTCTGTGGGGGCGTATTACTGGTTCATGTTCAGCTTGGCCACCAGGATCCTCAGGTCTTTCCTGCAAGGCTGCCTTCCAGTCAGCTGTCCTCCAATCTGCACTAATGTAAAGGGATCTTCCACCTCAGGTGCAGGATTTAGCAGTTTTCTTCACTGAACTTCGTGAGATTCCTAGTGGCTTGTTTCTCCAGCCATGTTGAGTGAATGGTCTGAATGGCAACACAAGGCTCTGACACATCAGCCACTTCTCCCAGTTTTACATTACAGCAGACTTGGTGAGTATGTGCTCTCTCATGTCATCCAGGTCATTAATGAAGTTATTAAATAGCAGAGGCCCCAGCATTGACACCTTTGGTACAGACCTATGAACTGGCTTCCAGTGGTACTGGGCTCTTCCTGGTAACTACTTAGTTCAAGCAATTGGAATCCATGTGGCTGTCACAACCAGTTCAATCCAGTTTTCAGTCAATCTCCCTATCTGGCCGCATATCCAATTGCTTCTCTATAAAGATTTTATGGGATACTGCAACAAAATCCTTCTAAAGTTGAGATAAATATCACCAAGTACTCATCCATCTTTCGTCACACCAGTCATCTCATCACAGGGAAAAATCATATTCATTAAACATAATTTCTTATTCATAAATCCATTCTTACTTCTTCATGCTAGTCCTTCATATGTTTGGAAAAGTTTTCCAGGATTATTTTCTCCATCACTTTTGAAGAGATTTAGGCAAGAGTGACAAGCTATACCTTGAGAGCTATAGCTCTCCAGAACCTTGGTTTTGACCTTCTTGAAAATAGAAGTGATATTTGTTTTCTTCTGATCCTCAGGAACCTCCCCAGAGCTCCACGAGCTATTAAAGCTAACCAAGAGTGGCTTTGCAATAGCATCAACTCCTTGCTTGGCCTTACACATCCTAAGGTCAGTTATTTCTTGTTTTGTAAGAGTGAGGTCAAGCAGAACATCTGCCTTCGTCAGCTCCTTGTGCTGGTATCAATATACTCCAGAAATCTGTTCACTTGTGTCCTGCTCTGTTGAACCTCCAGAGATATCACGGTTGTAAAAGACTCCCCTAATAAACAGCAACAGTGAATTAAAGGCTTCATTGAGTTAACTAGACATCATCAACTTAATTTTCTTGGCCACACAATCTGTAAGAGACATTGCAACACCGTCCATGTTGGTCTGCCTGATAATCCTGATCCATAAACTCTCAATTGGTTCATCAAATATTCCCAGGCTGAACTCCAAGCATTCCAGCTGCATTTGCACATAAAATTAAAATCCTCATTAGTTGCCTAATTTCAAATCCATCTGATCAAATGAGTTCTGCCTTTCTTCTTTATTTTCCTCTTGTCCCCTGCTCTATGGATACTTTGATAGAAATCATATCAAAGTGAATATATGTTTATGTGCAACAGAAAACCATGTTTCCTTTTTCTCTATCTATATCTGTCCCTCTAATGCTCTGTATTGAAAGTACAGAAGGAAGGTGGAATGAGAGAGTTATATAGTTTCTCTTATGGCAAAAGAGACATTATGAAGGAATAAATTCACACTGGGAATTTACCTCCTAGAGTGTTCAACTGTTTATAGCATAGTAGAATAAACAGATAACTCACACAAATTTACTCCATTTTAGCTGTATGAACACCTACAGCTATGAAAATTTCCCACTGTGCCTTTGAAAAACTACTAAACTTTTTCTCCTTTGCTAAGTTTAGAGGGAAAAATACAAATCCTGGTTAAAAATTAACAGATTAAAGCTCCAGATAGATCTGCATTTTACTAAGTGTGAAAGACATCTTTGATTAATGGTTTGCTGTATCTTAGTTAGCATTACAAATCTTAAGTAACAAGAACATTAATGTGTGGGATGAGTGTGTAAAGAATAGGCTGCATACTCAGGAAACACTGCAGAATTTCCATGGGCCGTGGAGCAGAAATCTAATGATCTTCCTTTCATCAGGCACACTTTGTAAATGAATTAGGCACAGAAATACACACAGTATTTCAAAATAATTTACCTCTACTGCAGGACCCTTAAAACATTGACGGCATTGCTTTTTCTCATAATGGCTTTAAAAGTACCCTTTTCCTTTTCAAAGTCTTATGCTTTTTCTTTAGAATGTGATGTTTTAGTTACTGGGTAAATCCATTATGGTTTCACAACACTGGAGACTGTGCTGTTGCTAGCATCACAAAGGATATGCACATTGGCTAAACTCAAACCACAGCAAAAAGCTTATATAAAGATAGCTTAACTTAAATTACTTCAGTGTTCATATTTTATCTGCTGTACACTTGGGATATTATAGCTTTCCTTTTCAACCACATCTTGAATCAGAATTAGATTTGAGGAACAGAGGCAAAGATGCTTCATATTTAAATTAAACTATTGAACAGTAATTGTTGAAACAATCAGCCACAAAAACAAGCAACATAAAATAGAAACCAGAACTGACTGTGCAGAAATCAAAATGCAAGACAAAAGATTATTTCAAGGGACCTCAGAAAATTAAATAAAAGATAATATAAGCCTTAAAGGAACGTAGCATCACATTGTGCATTTGATATAGAAATTGTCAGTAGGTGCCACTTCACACAGAGTGTGAAAACACAGTTCTCAAATATACAGGGTAAATAAACATTCAGCCACAGAGTTTGGATGAAAGCCAGAAAACAACATGAAATCTAGTCCAGAGGTTCAAAAAATGAATCTCTGAATTGGGCTCTCTCTGTTTATGGATATTCAAATCTAAATATATATTAACTTAATTTAGATTTGCAGAATCAGAAATCAATTGTTGACAGACTAGTGCAGGCATTTACACATCATTTAACACACCCCACACCAGCATTTCCTAGAACTCTGGAATTTGGACTTTACATGGCATAATAAGCTTCTATTTAAGATATAAAATCAGGTCTTCACTGATAATTCGCATGTTACATATTATCACTAGGGAGTTCAAAGCTGCATGCACCGTTCCAACCCTAAATTCTCTGAGATTCAGAGCTCTGCAGGAATTCTTCCACTTGACTTTTATGATTATGATGAAGGCTATCTCTTATGTAATGCAGTGCTTTTTAAATTTTTTTTCTAAGAATTGTTGGATAGAAAGTCTGGAAATATCACATCAGAGACAAAGAAATATCTAACCTATTAAAACTTCACTCATGCCACCATATATATTTATTTTTGGAGTTAGGGTTATAAAATGCCCTCTTTCTTTCATGAACTACTTTCTGTATTAAGTGATCCCCTCTCGCAGAGGTATTCTGCGTTTCCATTTCCTTTTCTTGAGTGACTTACGAAACTTCCCTCAGAAGTAAACTTTATTCTTCGAAAAGGGAATTACCAGTTACTTTACACTCAAACCAAAATTGTGGTTGGAGACAGCTGGGCAACAAACCTTGCAACGAGGAAACAAAAGGCTCTTCAGCTATCTCTATTTTTTTAATAAAGCCCACTTTGTTTTACTACCTTATACATTCTGGCTGTAATTACTCTGCCGAACTCTTTTCCAGTCTGTCTCATAACATAGTCATACCATGCTAGCATGTTCTTTAAATTTGCCACATAGTAATAGTGGCCTTCTTAAAAAAATCCAAGAGAAAAATGACCATCAAAAATCCAATAGTTTTTTTGTTGTTGTTTTCAGGGGTTTTTTTTCTTTTTTTTTTTTTTTTTTTGTATCACAGAGGTAATGCTGAGACTTTTTTTTTTGTTCCTATACACTATCTAGCTTTTTGCAGTATTGAAATCAACTGTACCATTTCTCAGGTGTAGTTTTTACTGTAGGCTGGACAGATCTCTTTGCTCCCTGAGGCTCATGTTCTTCAGGCTATAGTACCTCAAAGTTTGCACATGCAGTCCAAAGTACAGCACCTATGGCACACCAAAATCATATTATGCATTAGAAAAGTTTAGTGACACTGGTAAAATACTCTGTTTGGTGTTCCATTTAACTACAGCTGATTTAACTTTCATACTGCAGACAAAATGCACTTAAAAACCAGACAAGTTATCCCAAAACAAGCCATCAGCTAAAGCATAGGATTCATGCTTTCAAAGAAATACACTGAGTCTGTTGCCAATGCGTTTACCTTTGCATACATGTTTGAGAGTTGCAAGAAAACATTTACAGCAATACTGAGCTCAAAGTGCTCTAGGAAGAGAGATAACATCAGTCATCAAATGTGGGGAAAAAGGGAAACAGCAATGTTTTTGCAGTCCTGGAATCTTAACTTGATGGCGATCAGATTAGCCACGGAGGTGCCAGAGACCCTCTCTAGAACAACTAACACTGTTCTGCTAAGTCCAATATTTGATTCACTGGCACTTTTCCAAAGTCAAAATAAGGTAAAATAATTCCCCCAATTAAATTCAACAGACACTTCAAAACTAATGACCATAAAGTTCTGAAATAAAAATAATGTTATTGTGTCCTCAGTGACAACACTTGGTTCTGAGAAAGCGATTGGATCACTCACTGTTACAGATTTATTTTCTCAGAGGACACAATTTAGCAAAAGCTTTAATGTCCTGGATCCCTAAATCAGATCATTCCCTGCTTTACATTGTGTTACAAACAATTCAGCTTTTTAAAAAATTTAACTACAACATTAATGAAGAAAATTTCACTGAGTTGATAGTTCATCAATCTTGGATTATTAATTTGTGTGTGTGTGTGTGTGTGTGTGTGTCCCACTATATCAGACTATAAGGAAGACTCCATTTCTGACATGCTAGGAGCTAGGATTGTAATTAAGTGCTTTAATATTCAGATAAAAATTAGCAAGTTTTATGATTTTGATCACACTCGAGGTATTTATCATTTATGTAGGAAATCAATGGGCTATATTGTAAAGACAGATTACATTTTTTTTATATTAAAAATTAGATCTAGAGTATATTTTCTGTTATGTTCCCCTTCACTAAACATTGTACTGATCTTCTTTTTAGCATAAGGACATAATCCAAGTCACTGAAGATATTCTAGGAGTATGAACCTGTAACACTGAGACTATTCAATTCCTATTGATTTAGGGCTGCATCAAAAAACTGATTCAAACAAATAAGTATTTTAATTGCCAGAAATAGACTTACAAGCAGAGTCTTACTTGAGAGCTGAGTTTACACAGCATCTCACAGAATAAGTTTCACAAAAAAAAAATTGAAATTATTAATGGAAAATCAAAATGCTTTCACTGGGAATGCTTTATGTAATATCTTTGCAAGAACAAAGTCACATTATGTTTGTATGAAATGAGTACCTGCTCTTTGGAATGAACAATTTATGACATTTTATTAAATGGCGTCAATTTATGACATTTTATTAAAGGTACTTTTCTCATAGACATTTAGGAATTCTTGTAGGAGTAAAATTTTTAAACTTTGCTTATTGTCTGCCAGAGAAAAGCTACATGAGACAGGAATAGGGATAGCAGGCACATCCTCTGGACTATTCAGAATCGATGTATTTTCCTTTCAATCTATATTTGTATATATCTTCACTTTTTATCAATTTATTTTTATCTTCTTTAAATTAATTATTTAGGACTGTATATCACACATGGTTTTGAAACATATTTTCTATTATTTTTAGTTGTCAGTTTTCATTATCTATTCATACAACCAATATCTATTCACAGAACCAACATTTTCTAGTTGGTGGAACTAGAAAAAGCACAAATTTACTATAAAAACAATATCAAATATGAATACATAACCATTAAATAATCAGAACACTCTGTACTGAATTATAGTTCTTCCAAAACAGTCAACAGAGCAATGTTTCAATTCCCATGCATTCTAAAGTAAACATAAGGAGACATCAGGTATTCATCTTCCGTGGTGATTTAAAGTGATTTCCTGGGTGCTTTCAATACTTTTTGATATCATACCTAAAATATTTTACAAGTATTTTTTTCAAATCTGTCATTTCAACACAGGTCCTTTAAATTCAGCGGAGAGTTTTGACTCTAAAATATTTGTCTTGAAAGTAACTTTCTGTGTCATTTATCATCATCCTGTTTGGCAAGTATCCCTATTTTCCAGCTTCCCATGCTTTGCAAGATAACTTCTAGAATTATAAAAACACAGAATTGTTTAGGTTTGGAAAGTCCTCTAAGATCATCAAGATAAATTGTAAAGTTATCCCAGCTAGGTCCACCCCTAAATCATGGCCCTAAGTACCATATCTACATCTTGTACATCCCTCCAGGCACTTGGCCTTCTTGAGCCCCAAACAATTGGCCTCAGCCCATGGATCCAGCCTGTCCCCATCCCTCTGTAGTGCCTATCAACCATCAAGAAGATCAATGCTAATGCCCAGCTTGGTGTTGTCAGCAATTCATTACAGTTCTGATGAAATCTTATTAAAATACTTATAAAATAAGTAAATATTAAATTGAAATTAAATTTAAATATGGAATATTAAATTTAAATTTAATATTAAATATTAATTAAAATATTTATAAAATAATGCTTCTAAAATAAGAAATTTGCTTTGTTATCTGAATGTGTTTAGTGATATTTTGAGTTTTAATACCTCACATACCATTTGGGATTTTTTTTAATGGAATTTTTTTTGGACTGAAGAATTCCTCTTCTGTAACATGACTTACTTTACAGTCACTCTCCACTCACCACCTCTTGACCTTCCATCCCAAGACTATAGTTGACAAAGTGATTAGGTCACTCTCATAAATACAGAGCCTTCTTCCTGACTCCCACAATATGGAAGGTGGGAAAGAACAGACAGAAGAGAAGAAAGGAAGAAAAGAGGCAACCCAAAGAAACTAGCAAATGTCAGGGTTAGCTCAGAGCAGTTACATTAACCTTCAGTTTTCCTAACTCTTGCACCAAATACTTTATATGGTCCTATTCATTCTAAATTAAATATTTTATGGTAAAATTATATATACTGTAAAATCTCAAATTTATGGGGTATTTGTAGTCATACTTTCTGAAATAAGTCATCGTCCTTCGTATGAGATCAAGATGCCCAGCTCTTTTGACAATCTGTTCCCGGTTACAGACACAGAGCTCAGCAATATTGACCACGAAATACTCAACTCTGAAATCTTAATAGCCTCATAGGAAATTATGTTAACCCTAACATCGTGAGCCTACAAACAACCTTTGAATAAAAGATGAGGGAATTATTTTGAGGAACTAACAACCAAGTTTATTTCTGATGTGGTTGCTGAGGAAAGAACATGACTTTCCTTAAAAATGTGTTAAATATGTTGATATATTGTGATTTTTTTCTTTTGATTTAATTTTTGTTTTACCAAGGCTGACACAATTTTAAAAATTTTGGCAAATTGCCATCAACTTCCAGAAAAACCAAGATGATTTAAAGAAATATGGCTGAAAAAATCCAAAGGGATCATGGCCTTAGCTATAGTTCCCCATTGAGGTAATCGTGTTTCCTCACAATAACCCATATCTTCAATGCACCACAGTCTCACTAGCTTCTATAAAGATGCATTAATTTTGAAGCTTAAGGGTCCAAGTTTCATTTTGTGTGTAACACAGGGCAGAAAGGCTAAGCTGGCTGGTGCATTGCCATAGCCCACTGAATCCTCGTGCAGAGGCAGGAGGTCAGAGCTCCTAAGTGACATCTCCAGGACACTGTACATCCATGTCTTTGCTATTTAATCGTGTTGTCATGGCTATGCTGCTTTCATTTCTGGAGCTTACATGATGCCTGGAAGCTTCATGTTCTTCATACTGAATTGTAGCATTAATGGGACATAGTTTGAACCGCTTTGGAAACAAATATTTATGCATATATCATCAAAACATTGAAATAATAGCCTAACTAAGCTACCTATTTAAACATCTATGAAACATCTATACTTTGGGTATCTGCATGGTAGATATCAATCCACATTCAGTGTAAAGTTTAGTCACATCTATTTCTTTCATAAATGTGCATACCCTTTAACATTTTCATTTTAACAGCTATTGGCAAGGTGACCTTGATCAGTTTTATAATACAGCTAGGTGGCACTGCATCAGCTTACTGAATTTTGTCTGGTCAGAAATCTGACAATTCCTTTCCTCCATCCCAAGCCATTAAGCTTTCTTTTCCTCTTCTTTATGTCTGTGTCTCATCACAACAATATGTGGGGAAATGGAATGAATGCATAACTGCAGGTAATGAGCTGGGACTGTTGTATCTAAGCTTTGTTATTAAAATCACTGTAGCAAATTCTATCAGTTTTCACAATTAACCTTCAGAAGATACGGTGTCTACTGTGTTGCTTGGCCATTAAGAGAAAATTTCAGTGTAAAACACAGGTGCAATAAACACTAAAGGAACTAAATGACCTTGATGTAGTTAAAGGAAAAAATACAGAGAAATAAAGAAACAAAGGAATATTGACATGTATTGTGCCGTGTACTTTTAAATACTCTTGAATGTTTGTAATAAATAGATAGTCATATACCTGTTGGAAATGAGTTAGAAAAAGAATTCAATGTGAATTTAATACAGGAGTTTAGTGGAGGATTTATCAGATGCCGTAATCAGGAAGGGAATATCTTTTTGTCTTCCAAGTACAAAAGTGTTTGCCTAATTATGTAAAGCTGATTCTCCTAAATAGGCTGATTCAGAGTACTTCTGTGGAGGCATTCAAACAATTCAATATGAAACCTGATGTAATTAATTAAATTTGCCTGCACACAAGTATTTTTATAGAAGTAGATAGATTTACTTCAACGTCACTGCAAATAACAAGACAGCTTTTATTATTATTTTTTTTTTTAAAGGGGAAAATATTCTGTCAAAATATGTCCAATAAAGCAATAATGCCTTTTCACTAAAATATTAAACATGGAATTTGGAAATGCAGTAAGTAATCCAAGTAATCTGTAGAAAATGGAGAGCCATTAAAAGTTTTAATTAATTCTTTCAATAGACATCTAATAGGCTATATTGTTTTTTTCTCATGTATGTGGATGTTCTATATTTTCATATACATCATTTTAATAAAATATTAATATTTTATGTCTAATATTATTGAATTGTTGAATAAAATACTAATACCCTAGCTAATTTCTAACTAATTTGAATTTTGATACCCGACAGCTATTAATTTCATGGCCGCATATATTATCTAAATTCCCTAAGATGACATCTCTGCTTGAGAAACCAAGAATGCCAAGCCTATATTATGTCTTTCAAAAGGTGCAGCAACCCATCACTGCAGTAGGCAGCTTGCCATAAATATCAGCAACAGCTAGAGTGAAATTCCAGTAAATGAAGATTAAAGGAAACCACTTTGAAATTGGCTGAGCTGAGCAAAGTAAGGAATTCATGTACCTCCTAATGTTGTAAATCAAGTTACGATGTACAGTCCCTAGTTATTTAATTAACAGCTTCATATTCTGCTTGCAAAAGAAGGGTCACAAGAACAAGATACAGAATGTGCAGTAATTTCACCAAGACCATTCACCAAGTAATTTTTAAGGCCAAAATGCTGGTTTTTAAAATATATATAACTTCTGAGTTATAATCAGAAAGACTTTTTTTGGCTTCTTTTTCTTTACTATTTTTTTAATTTCCTTTAGCTCTTTGTCTGTATATTCCTGCCCACTTCTCATATTCCTTCATAGTCTTAGTCCTGTGGTAGCTGATTAGGTCAGCAATTCTCCAGTTTGATGTACAAAGTGCAATGAGGCCTGACAGCATTCAAAATTATAGTTTTTTTAAGCTAAAGGCCGTCTGTTCTGTAGTTAAATGATTATTTGCAATTGCAGCACATAAGTGTAGATGTTTATTAATGAGAGCTTTATGTACAAACAAGGATATATTTGCACAGTATCAAATGTGCAATAAATCTTTGTGGAAACATCAGAGGCTATTCTGAACCCCAGGAATTAAGCTGTAATTCTTCATTCTCCCTAGAAAACAGTACTTGGAATGAAAAGTTCAGATTGCACGTAAAGCAAGCCTTTACAGGTGTATGACTTAGGAGAACTTCAACAAGGAATGCTGAGACTACCCAAGAAAAAAAGAAAAACAAAAATGGGGAATAATAATAGGAAATAAAACAGTGTGGCCATCCATATATGGCATTTTGGGGAAATAGGGATTTGTAGATCTGAATCCCTCTACCCCTCTGAAAGAATTGACTCTGCACAAGCCATCAAATAATTAAAATATAAAAGGAAGCATATTTCCTTTCATATATTGTCTGGGGGAAAAAAATTACAGAAAAAAAATCCCAAAAGAACCTTGTCCTATCTGGAAATGAAGTGGTGCTCTCTCTAAATTTAAAGTGAAATACTACTTTATTACTGTTACTGTCTTAGTAGGATCCGAATCAGAATCAAAAAACCAGAAATGAATTTAAACCAAATAAATAGTACTGCACATTTGACAAAAGTTGGTTTTCCAGAAAATCCATTTTTATTATTGTTTTAGCATGCTATGATTGTTGAGTGCCACATGTAGATGATAATAAGGGAAACTAAATCTTCTATAATTCTAAATTTTCTATAATTTGTTATCCTGAATTTTTACCTAAAATGGAAGTACTCTAGACTTCTTTAACTGTTCCATGAAGATTTTCCTACATAGTTAAAATGGATGCAAATCTTATACAAATATAAAAATAGATATAAAGATATAAAAATATGGCTTGCTACTAAGAAGCCATCAGAAGCACATCATCAAGTACCCATAAACTAACATACTGCCCAAATCAATGTGTGTGACTGAACACAACTGAATTAATCAATTGCTCATACAAAATAAGATTTTTGCTTTAGGTGTATTCATGTTTGTTATTATTTCCTATTTTCTTTCAGTATTCTAGAAAACATGTTTCCTGGCAGTACTGTTAGCAAAATGTTAAATTCAAACACATTTTGGGGAATATTCACAGAAATCTAACTTCATCTGTCAAGTCTGAACATTCAGTTTGCTGATTTTTGATACCATTCAATTACCTGACATGAAGGAGAAGCAAGTGATCCATATAGACCATTGAGTATAATCAAAACTGCTTACTTTTAAATAGCGACTTGTAGCAAACTTCTTAGGATCACTCTATAAATTTACAATTATTTATAGAACCTTTCCTTACAAAATCTTTTTTTTCTTTCTCTCAGGAAAAAGTATGTAAAATTATCTATGGAAAATTCTATGAGAAAATTTTTAAAAGTGTAAAAGAAGTAATTTTCTGTGATTTGAAAAAGAATTTCTGTATCAGATTCATAGTTTTAAACTAAAGTTAGAGATTAATTGGTTTTCTGATTTTTACTGAGGCAACTAAGGCAACTTGCTTAAGAATGAACTGAACATCAGTAAGGCATTAGTGATGAAACTGAAGAATTTCTGAGTGTTCTCAAAAGCTTTTGGGAAATGAGATCCCAGTGTCCTAAAGTCTTCTTTGCACTGTTTGCTCCTGGATTTGGTATTTGTTCACACTATGATTGTGACAGGCAGGGTTCACAGTAAAGTTCAGTGTAGCTGGAAATAACTGCCCGAAAAGAAAGCTGACACAGGAGCAATATCTAGATACTTGTCTGCTGGCTCCCTTTCTAAATCAGTAGCAAATTATCTAATATGATTTGACTTCAGCCCATGGTGAAAATAAGTTTGTGCTTTTTGACCACCCATGATAGATATGAGGGAATATCATTGTTCCAT
The DNA here is from genome assembly GCA_013397935.1 of Dasyornis broadbenti. Classification (NCBI taxonomy): domain Eukaryota; kingdom Metazoa; phylum Chordata; class Aves; order Passeriformes; family Dasyornithidae; genus Dasyornis; species Dasyornis broadbenti. The sequence goes on from VZRN01006445.1 coordinate 712,188, forward strand.
TACCTCTAGCCATGTATTGAAAGAAATACTCATTTCAGCAGGGGAAATGAATAGATCAAGGCCAATGAGTTTTTCATGTTCTGATTCATGGAACATGTTGAAAGAATATAGGCGTCTTCTTCCCTGTAGAATATGTATATATGGACATCTCATCCCACCCTTCAGAAAGCTATTCTCTTATACAGTATGTTAGTATACGACTAATACTTAATAAAAACAGATATAATGTCAGATAGCCAAAAGATTTTGGTTCACTGACTTTTTTTCTTTTAACACGAAATATACTAAGCTGCAGGAATTGGAAGACAAAGAATAATCTTTAGAAACTGTGTCAGAAATCTTGTTTGAGTGTTTATCACTATATTTTATCATCTATGTTGGTCCATATATTTACTAAACTGTCCCTAAGATTTACACAAATTCTAAAGTAAAAAAGTCTGCAATGAACGTTAACAAGCTGCTCCCCACCCCCTCCCACCCACTTCATTTATGTCCCAGTATAGCTATAATAAAAAATCAACATGACAGCCACTAGGTATATTTCTAAGTGTTATTGGAAATTGGCTACCATGTGACAACATTAATTAATGAAAAGCACAATTTTAAACAATCTGTCAGAAAGTCCAGGAAAGATTTTTCTGATATAGAAAAGATCTTAGCTAGGAGTTTCACAATTCAGGATATTTATACCGAATGTGTAAGACCACCATTCATGTATGTCATTCATGTCAATATTATTTAATATAACAATTATCAACAATTATGTACCACCTGTCCATGGGTTTATGGGCAATAATTCGAGTTCACCACAACCTATTAGTTTCCTAACAATCAGGTCATTGATATGCTAAGAATGATCAGTCTTCCTACAAGTGTTTATGTGTACTGTTTAGTACCTGTTTATTTGTCACTTATTTGTCTGTGGATATATGTTAGTTAAAAAAAACAAACCAAAAGCCACTCAAAGAAACAGATTAAAGAAATTTCCAGTCTTCAGGATAATATTTTTCTACAATGAATTAGCCCTGTGGTAGGAAAACTACCTTTTCTTTAACTGAGATTATTTTTTGCCCTTCTAAGTTGAAATGAACAGTTTTATCTGGGTATTTGTTGCTTGTGACCACTGAGCAAGACATTTAAATGACAGAGTTTGTTTTCTGAGTCAGAAATTATTGGGGTACTCTGGACATTTTAAAACACAGTGTCTGAGTGCAAAGATAGAGAAACTCAAGCACTACACATCAATGTTTTATGGTATTTATAGTTTTTGATTTTGTAACCTTGACCTCAATGAATTAAATTTCCCCAAAAAGGATCATAATGGCTAACCAAGTAGCAAAAAAACCCACAAGAGATGAAATGCAGAGTTCATCAAAACTAGCAAGTAAATTCTGTGTGACATGTACTTCTACTTGCATTGCAGAAATATGCCTAAGTAGTAAGTACATTATTCTTATGGAAACATTTCAGTAACTGCAAGAAATAATTAATATAAGTTTGATTGCTTTTGCACATAGTTTTTGTACTTTTCTTTCAGATTGCCAAGATGGTTTCTTTCCTCAAGCTCTTCTCTTTAGTTTTCTCAGAAAAAATATTTATCCCAATATCAGGAAATTGCATCAATGAAAAATTTGATTTTGCACTCCATCAAAATTCATTGAAGGAAGTTCCTCATCACAAAGAAAATGGAGAAGTAGATAGGAATTGCATTTAAGCATGTAATCCTGATGAACCTTTTAATTTAAAGTGCTGGCATATCTTTTCCCAAGATATTTTTGCTTCATTGTCTGTCATGTTTTAGACTTGAAATATCATCTGACATTGATCATGATCCAAACGGAAATCTGAGTATCATATAAATCCCATAAAGGAAGGTAAAGGAAAAAAAAAATTTGCTAATGCCAAAGGACACTTTTTGTTTCAACATATTTTTATTTTCAGATCTCTTCATTTTTCATTAGGATCCCTCCAGATTTATGTGTCTGTGTGTATGTTTCTTCAGCTTAAGTAGATTTTGCTGAACAGACTCCTTACATGAATCTTTTCCGACTCAAAAACACTTTATTTCTGGAATACAAGACAACTAACACATATGGTATTGAATGCTTGAAAAACTTCTAATTCACACACAGGTGCTCTAGATTAACAATGTACTTTGACTTCTAACAAGGGCAGGTATTTCAGAAGAGTGAAATACAGTCTCATAGTTTACAGAGTTTGATAAACAGTGTAGGATTTTTTGTTATACTGTTCTTTCATTACCTATGTCATAACAACTCCTGTGAAAACACAGTATAAAAGACACAGAAAAATATCAAAAGCAATGAACATAAATTGAATAGTACCTTCAGGACAGGTAACCTTTGGGAAATGGTAGAGAAGAAAAACAAGTTTTCAGATTAATACCTTACAGTTCTGTGTATGAGCACTGAAAGTCAGGAGAACGCCTGATGAACTTTCCGAATGAGCGCCCAACACTCCACTCACACTACTGATAGACTTTCTTTCCATTTCTTTAGATTGTTCATCATCTTTTCACCCATAATTCAAAGGTCTGTGTTATCTGAAACAAACTGAGTATACTAGCACTGGAGAAAAACACCAAGGATGTGAGGACAAACTGTAGCAGGGATGGGGATTGAAGTGGTTCAGACAAGGCCTCTCATTTACATCCTGCTGAGGAACGAATCTATTACAGGCCTTCTCAAAACACTTTCAATATGCAGGCAACCTACAGACACAAGCAGGTGGTCAAAAGTTCTATTACTTTAATGGAAACTTCTTCGAGCCCTTCAGAAGGATTTCTGTGGCTGTTCCTCTGCCAGCCAGCTAGATCTCCCTGATCCTCAGTCCAAGTGTCATGCTACTTGTAAATTAGACTGAATTCTGTATTCCCCCAAACTGTGTGGTTGCATCCAAACAGTCCAGTGGTGAGTTAGACCTGTGATGTGCTCTCCTCAAGTTGTGCTCTCTTGTGGTCTGGCACTGGCTTAGCAGAGATTAGAGTGTAATACCAATTTAGCAGCTCGTGAACTGTGGCCCTGGCCTGCTCTCTTCAACAGTATAGATTCAGCCTCTTTTCCAGCTGTTTTGGTTTTGGGTTTTTTTGTTTTTTTGTTTTTTTTGTTTTTTTGCAAAAACGTCCTGCTGAAAAAATACGTTTCTCTTTTTTGTTTTGTATGGTAAGGATCAATCCTCTGATTCCTATCCTTAAATAAATCAGTCTTGTAATTTAGTCAATATTGGAAAAAGGTATTCTCCAAGCAGGCAGGTCAGGCCATTATCTCTTTAACACTTACCTTTTTACTTAGAGGCCACACAGGGTTACTTTCCTTCCATTTCCTTAATAGCACTGTTATTGAATCTAACAAACACATCAAGATTCCAATGTGCTCATGCCATATTTGTGGCCTTAATTCATAACTGAGTTACCAATTCTTCACCACTCTTGCCACTGTTTCCAACATTGGAAGCAAGGCACTTTCATTATAACTAACACGCCATTTATATGAAATGTCCTCCCTTTGCAACACTCAAGAATGCTCAAATAGTAAAAAATATTCATATTTAGTATTTGAGTATCAGATATGAGGTATGATTAGTCCCAAGAAATGTGGGGGGGGAAAAAAAAAAAAAAAAAAGGAATCGCAGCAGGTAGATCAAACTTAAGCTGAAATCTCCAGTGTGGTTTATCCCACAAAAATAATGCATGCGGGACTGACCTGATTCTTTTCCTTGTCTTTTGTGGCCTTCCCTTTTTGGAGGAAGAAAAGGAAACTTTTGTTAACATATTTTTTTATTTAGTGATTTATATATTTTCAATTGCATTTGTCAAAAGAGTTGCCTAAGCAGAAGATTCCAGACCATTAAGTATTTAGAAAACCTGTGTTATATCATAGCCTGTGCATAGGCTTCAAATTAAGACATGGTTTTCACCAGTATACATCTGTTACCAGATTAGTGGAGATAAATTTTCCTCATTGAAAGGGACTATAGCAGAGGTCAGGCAATAAACATTTTCTGACATTGTAATTTATCTAGAACCTCTTCATCTTATGTGAAAAAAAAAAATCAGTGAACTTCAAATCAGATGCTAATTCTGCTGCAGAAAAACTGATAGAACTGCAATATTGGTAACTGCAGTTATGATACAATTTTCACTCCCATAAAAAAAATGAGGATGGAGTTTGAAAGAGAATAGATCTGCTAGTCTTTAAAACAAAGCTCAATCACAAAAATGTTAAAAATGTGTAACTTTCAACTTCAGCCAACAACAGAATTCATTTTGACTATAATTTCCAAAACATATTGATTTTAAAAATGCCAAGATTGGTATATATTTTGGGAATGGAATGGCCTGCAAACTGTGACAGCAGCAGTGTTGGTTTTTTTCCTTTTTATAAACAAAAGTCCCATGACACTCAGCTGTTAGTTCAGCAGATATGATCTAAAATGTAATCATTTTCATCAGATGAAATTTCATCTTTTACTTCAGGTTTTCAGAGAATGGAGCTAATATATGAAAAGAAGTTAGTGTAAAGTTACAGTTCTCTAAAAGAAAAATGAAATTGTGTCAAATTATATTACGAAGTCTAAGCTTCATCTTAGATTCCTTATTTCTAGTATTAACAAATTCACAGTCACTGTTGATTTGCAAAAGATTAGAGAAATTAAAAACAGATTTGCACACAAATTTGGAAGCACAAATAGCTTCATAAAATGACAGGATGGCTGAGATTGGAAGAGACCTCTGAAGGTTGTCTGGTCCAAACTCCTTGATCAAGCAGGACCACATAGCTGATTGTCCAGGACCATATTTAAATGGTTTTCAAATTTTTCCAAGGGTGCAGACTACTCAACTTGTCCTGGACAACCTGTGCCAGTGTGTGATCCACCTCACAGTGAATAAATGTTTCCTTATGTTCAAAGGGAACCTGCTATGTTTCAGTTTACGCCCATTGCCCTGTTTTTTCATTAGAAAAATTACTTCTGAAGGAATATGATACATATCAGATAGATCATGCCAAAAAACTACCCATTTTGTGAAAATATGTGTTAAATAATTCAATAACAACCTTTCCTCTGACCCTTAAATATAATTATCAATAAACATGGAAATTCTTTTTTGTACAAAGACCGTTGGGAGTTCTTACTTCAAAACATATATCACTGTGACAGTCCCTCTGACAACTACCAAGCTTTGAAAACAATGGGCTTCAAGGTCTATTGCACATCATACCTTCTAATTACAAAGCAGCTAACATTTCAGGCCTTAGTTTCCAAAGGAGGTCAGTATAGTCAGCTCTTCTGCTTTATGCTTTTTTTCTCAGAGATCTGCTTTCTAGCAGAGGTCAGCTTCATTTAGAACATAGGTTACGAAATGGTTTTATTTCATAAACATACTCGTCCACCTTTTCTATCCTTAGTTTTCCTTAACAGAAAGGATGGGGAAGTACTACTCTTAAAAAAAAAAACCCCACGCTTATTTCAATTTCTAAAATATTTGACTCTAGTGAAAATCTGTTAAATATTAAATCAATATGCAGAAAAACTAGTGCAGCAATGGTGATCTAAATTGATGCAACTAGAAAAGCCTTCTTTGTATATTCCCATCACTGATTATGGAAAATGACAAAACTTTCAAAAATATAATGTCACTAAGCAATTTGACTAATGTTACTGATCATTCCTTTTAAATAATATCCATGTAGGTACATTATATTATTCTAAGGCTGAATCAGCAGGTAGAATTGAATTCAAAGGATTGCTTATTTGCAAAGTGTGAATGTGTCTGAGGATCTTCAGTTTAAACTTGCTTATTGTACATGATCACAATAGAGTTGTATATTGGACTTGTCCATTATGAGGTTTGGTATATCTTAAACTATCTTATGGACTAAATGAGTCTGAACACAGCAATCCCACTAGTGGAAAGTATCATGGATTCATTCCTCTGAATCTATGTGAAATCACTCAGATCAGTGCAGTGCAGTCAAAATAAAGCACTGGTATATAAGCAGGTACTGTCACCTTGCTGTTTTGTTCTGCTTCCTCCAGCACCGGTGGTTTCACACCATGCTGAGCTGTCAGCTGGGTACTGGTGATGCTGTTTCTAAGTGTTGTCTGCGTGCCATAACAGGATCATCTTCCTACAAATCACTTCTGTGCATATTTAGAAAAATTAGTAACGACTTTCATTTATGAAGGCAACTATGAGTGCACAGAAAGTTCGCAATCATACTTAATACATTTTCCATTTTTCAGGTAAAGTCTCTCGAGTTCAAGATGACAGAAATTGCCTATCTCTGGCAAATTAACAAGTTTATAGTTAGGCATATTGCTTACCTTATTTTTGCAAATTGTATGCAGCTGACAATTCAATGACCTCCCAAAATCCCAATCCACTTCCTCAAGTTCAATTTTACATAAATCATTTTACAATTGTTTTTTTGGCTGTTTGTCACTTATTCCTGCACAATGCCATGAATCCTGCCTGATATCATATGTCTTAGTTGTAAAAGTGATAATTTCCTTTCCTGAGAACAACCATCATCAGAGTTGGTTATGCAACTGACCTGCTGATTTTTACAGTCTGTTTTTCTTGAATTTAGCTTTTTATTGAATAATCTTTCCATCTTTCTCTACTAACATTGTTTGGCAGCCTAACTCAGCTAGTGACTCTGTTAGCGTCAAAATCATTTCACATAATATGAAATTTAAAAAACATACTTTATAATTTATATATTCCTGTATACCTTGTAAAATAACAAAGATACAATTGTGTTAGGGATGTAGTCAATGCTGGAAAAAACAAAAAGTATTTTTAATTCTGTTTGAAATAGTTGTAATTAAATAAATCCAAAAATATTCCTCTAAATCACCAAATTTAAAATTATATTGACTATCATGAAAACAAAATTAAAGAAGCATCATTTAACAGTGGAATGAATATTGCTTCAGGACAAAAAAAAAAAATCAAAACAAAACAGTTTTACTTAAATGTTTATTCTAGATTAAATTTTTTAAAAATAGATGAAAATTTATGGATACTTTTCCATTGTAATACATGAGTCTAAATAGTTGTAAACTTAGTAGCAAGTACAGATCCAGGGCCTGGAATAAACCTTACATGCCTTTGTTTCCATGCTACAGAAAAAGGAAGAAAAAGTATGTTACAGTCATAGTTCACGCCATGTATCTTTTTACTTCCCAGAAAAAAAAACAGAGATACAATTTATTGGTAGAGATGTAGTCCAGGACCATTAAGAAGATATGCGTTCCCTGTAGAAATTCTAAATTTTTAAGTTCATACTACAATTAGAGCACACTCTGAGTCTTTTCTGACAAGTGTCTGACTCCTTTTCGTAATGGTCAGCAGGAGGAAGCCTACAATATTTACCAGTTCTCAGTTCAACAGTTCCCAAATTAATCCTGTCTATTTTTTCATTTGCATGTGAGAAAGTACTGTACTACTTGGAATGCACTAAATAGCAAAAAGCATGAAGCTTTTGTAATAAAGACTGGTGAACATAAATTAAATATTGTTCTATAAAATTATATATTATTATATATATAATATATTATGCATTTTATATTTTATCCTATGTAATATACATAATATGTAGGATATATTTGATATTCTCTATTGTATTCTACATGCTATGTGTTATTATAGTATATAAATTATTCTATTGTGTATATATCTATATGCGTATTGAAAAATATCCTCATGAGGCTAAAGGACAATATACAATGCAAAAAAAATTGCTGGTTAAGAGTTTTAGAACTGCCTGAACAATTTTAGTCAGCTCCAACAACAACTTCAATTTTGACTTAAAGCTGATGGGAGCCTCTGGAGAGGTCTTAAAATTCTTTATGAGATCGAGGGCCACCACCCTGTACAGGAGGATTAAGTCTTATTTCTTGCACTAGCTGAGGAGCTAGTCTGAAAATGCTGAGCTTTTGTTGGTTTGTCACTCATCTTTGGGGGGTATCTCAGCCTCTGTTATCTCAAAGAGCAATTCAATAACAGAGGCAGCAGACAGACAAAAGCATCAGGACTGAATACAGAAGAGTACCCCATGCTGCTCTGCACTGAAAGTTCTTTGCACTTTAGGTTTGTAGTACCTAGCTCTGAACTGCTGTAACTAACACTATGAAAAGGTACAAGTTGATGAAGGGCAGAGGTGGGCAATCAGAAGATAAATGGGTATAAAAACGTTGTCTTCAAACTGCTTACATTATGTACTTAGCCATTACAGCTGCAATAGTGCTACATCAAAGGTGACTAGGAAGATCTCACCAGACTTCCTGCTATCCATCGTTCTGTGGTTTCTGGATATGCAAATTGCCAGAGACCCCTCTGGCACTGCAGGATTTATTTCTGCCCTCAACTAAAAAGGCATCAGAGAGGCCTCCTTGTTTACCCAACACACGAGGACATGAGCCATTGAGGGATCTTGAAACCTTCTTTGAAAATGTGTTTAACTTTTCAGATCTTTACTACTGCACTGGGTTAGAGAAAGCCTTGAGTTAGGAATCTGTGTGTACTAGAGCTTAGTAGAACAAAGGGAATTCACACAGCCCATCACTGAACATTTGACGAGCATACAATAAACACAGACTGTTCTTTTAAAGCAGGAAGAGTTAAACCTTGGTTACAAACATTTGGAGGAACAATTACAGAAATAAAGCATGTAAGGAACCATGCACAAAATACACAGAAGAGAATTACCTTAAGGTAGGTCTCTGCCATCGCTGGACAGTGCACGTTTTTTGTTTTATCAACCAACTGTATGTAATTACTTGGATGCCTTAAGGAATCGAAATTTGTGCTAGATGCCCATATTTAGGTTATAGACTCCTACCCAAAGTACCATGAAACCCTTACTCTAGTTGTTAGGTCTAGATTTGTCATCAAATGCTTTAGAAGAACTTAGGTTCTTGCTCCACAGTGTTCCGTTTCTCCCAAGGCACTATTCCTGATGTATTTGTTTACTCCTATGTGTACTTAGGGCTTTTATGATTTCTGCTAAAGCTTTCACATCTGAAAAACTCCCTTATTTCTCTACTCAGTCAAGAACACTTTAGCATTCTCAGGTAGTTTTAGCTGTTCTCTGAAAAGAAATGCCTTTGTCAGTGACATTTTGAGTTAAAAAGTCTGGAAATGGCTGACACCAGGTCCTATTTACTTCTAGCCTCAGAAAATCATTTGACTTGTGGAAAATTAGTATCCTGAACACAGTGAACACTGAAAGACAGCCACGTTACTTCAAGAGGAGAGATTTTGTACCTACACCTTTTCCTCCTGCTTCTGTTTTTGTCCAAAAATAAAAAGTAAATGGCTATGGTATATGGGCAGAGTGGAAAATAGTGACAAGAATTAGGAATTAAATTAATGGAATATCCATCCTATGTATAAAGCAAATAGGCAAAATAAGATAATGAACATGAACATGTATAACCATTTTATATGTGTGATTCTTGTATGAAGGAATTTTGTGTATATAATAGCTATTTCATATGCAAAATATGAAATTATTCCATAAATACTACAGCACATATCTAAATACAAGAGTGCTAGGGATATTTCTCAGCAGAGGATGCACTGTATCAAGAATACACTGACAGATTGTATGTGACATTGCTTAGAATGAGAAACTCACTTTCCCATTATAAAGGATTTGAGAATATTGCTCAGTTCCAGTCTGTATCAGTGTGAATTGCATAACTTCAGACAATAGAAAGGTGACAGGTAATTTCATAAAGCTAGATTTTATCACTTCTAAGTTATCAAAAATCTCACTCATCACTGCTGACAGTGGAAAAAGTGTACCTCTAGGTCCATATTGTGCTAGGATCTAGATTGATGGAATCCTATCATGTAACTTTTGTCACTTATAGCTCCATCTTGTTCAAATTTTATGTAAATCCTCACTCCCATGTATAGAGGAATGCTGTCAAGCTGTGGTTTAGTTTTGTAAGAACTCCTGCACTTATCAGGGATAAGGCCATTAATAAGCTTTCCTAACACTTTTGTGTTTTCTTCCAATTAAAACACTTTTGGTCTAGGATTTAAACATATTCCTGCCGTGTTTGGAGCCTAATTATTGCAGTGTTGTGACACTGTGGGTGGAGAGACTTGCGCCTACTTCCTGCAGATGATCCAGGAGTGACACTGGCCCATGTGTTTTATTTGTCCTTGACAGAGAAGAACAAGATAAACAAATCACTATTAATAGTGAGAGATAATTTGGCTTCAAAAATCACCATATTTATAACTGGAGCTGTTGCATCATATAAAATGAAACACATTCTAATAGAAGTTATTTTTACCTTACCATTGTCCTTTTAAATAATGTTGTGGGGATAGCATAACAAAGCTCAAGCTCATTTTTTCTTTGTCAGCAAGAAAATATAGAATCGCTGTTAAATACATGCAAGTTCCTTTTTTTTTTTTACAAGAAATGGTCCTGCAAGTGATAGAAAAAGCATGTAGGGCAGGTAGGAGACTGGATGTGGCATGAGAATTGTGATAGTCTTCAGTTCTTGCCCCAGTCTAGTCTGCCCTTGCCGTCTCTGGTGGTTCCTGTATGGTGAGCAGAGGACGAGCTTCAGGCTGTGGGCAGATCACAAGCACTGAACTGCCCCCATTCCTGCAAGGAGAGGCTGCAGCATGGAACGGGAGCTCATAGAAAGCTAAAAATACCAGTGCCACTGTCAGAGCAGAGAACAACCAAAACCTCCCTGGTCAGGCACATCACTACTGAGTTTATCAGTACTAGCTGATGAGCGTTGTCATTTTTTGGACACCTGTACTTAGTTTATTGAAAATATTTTATCAGCTTTACCCTCAAAAGTTGCCTCAAAATCTTCAGCAGAGCAAACCCTTGGGCATGTCCTTTTTCCAGGCAAGAACATACCATAAGAGCAATTTCTGTAGTCTTGTATAGTTTGACAGGCTTCATTGAACTCTTCTGTGCGGTAATTATCACAAATACATGAATAATTTATTTCATTACATTTTGAACAGGTTGGGAAAGAAAACATGAATGGGTCCCTTGACTTAAAAGTTCTATGAGAGCACATGTTTCTTCATTTTATTTGTCCCAAGAATCTGTTATCTATCCACAGCTTTATTTTCTTCAAATAAATACCTTGCCCTATTGAAATGTTGTTCAACTGGAGTAATTTTGAGGTTTGGGGTAACTTCTTTATATACTGTAGTTTGCTACTCCTGTGAGTGACTTGTGTAACTAGCTGCTCAAAGGAATAATTCACTAAACTATCTAAAAATCAAACAATGAATATTTTTTTTTCTTTATTCCAGTTATTCACTAAAGTGTCATTTGGGAATTAAAAGCTTTTGAATTCTGTCATCTTAAGTCACAATATTCAAAGATGGTCATGATGAGCTTTGTTCCTGTCAAACTACCAGATTAGGGACTCCTAGAAATTGAAATATTATTTTAATTTAAAAAAAAAAAAAAATCCCAGTTATTTTATCTACCATTTCATTTTCTAAAACCAGAAAAAGGAATCTTTGCAGTATATCCAAAAAAGAGAACAGGATTTTTTCCTGTCTGTGAAATATGGTGGGAATTGCCTACCCAGCATATATTTCAGAAGAAAGCAGTATTTATGGGATGCAATTATTTGGAATCAACTATTAAGTTTGCCTTGCATTTCCTATTCATTCATTCAAAACTCTGAATTATAACATTTTAATATTATTAAGGTAGGAAGGGACCTCTGCAAGTCCCTAAACCAACCTTCAAATAAGGTTAGATTTAGCTAAAGGAAGTTGCTTGGAGTCATGTCCGGCTGAGGTTTGAAAGTCTCTAGGATGAAAATTTCACTACCTTATGCTCTATATTTGGGGGGTTTTTTAACTTGTATCTGAATAGAGTTTCACTTGTGGCAATCTGTGTCATCTGCCTCTTGATGTTTCATGGTGCACCTCAGAGAGGCAGCTGGGTCCATCTTCCCTAGAACCTAGGACTTCTCTAAGTAGTGGCCAGCTGTAATTCAGCATCCTCTCTTCTCCTGGCTAGTGCACCCCAGCTGGCCCACAGCATATAGGCTTAAGGCCCTTTGCCACCAAAGTGACCATCCCCCAGCCTCTTTCCAGTTTGGTGATGTCACTTTTGTTACAGATAGTGGGTAATATTGGGCACTATATCTTGGATATTGGGCTGCATTCCAGTCCTCACAAGGGTTTAGCAGAGCGATCCTGTGCAATCTCCATCCTAGGATGTCTACAAGCCTAGACTGGGTAAGGCCCTGAGCACTCTGGACTGACCTCAGAGCTCACCTTCCATCCTGAATTGTCCTGTGTCCCTGTAAGGAGTGACCTCCCTTAAACAGCTGACTGCATTTCTGCTGGGGCAGCCCAGTAGACAGCTAGCCTTGGTGACCCCAAAGGCATGTGTCTGATTCATGCCTTTGCTGCTCTTGAGAAGCCTAGACAACAGGAGTATAATATGGCTCAGTCTCATTTGGGGTACGTTTATTATGTTTGAGCAGCAACACACTTAAATCTTTGAACAGACACAGGGTTAGCTAAGGGTTGAACATTTAAAAATAACTGGACAGTGCATCTCAAATATGACACATGCAACAATGGGGCTATTTCTTTTTCATTAAAAAAAAAATCCACTTTTATTTTTCTGTTAACATCTATTAAAGTGAAGACAGCATATGAGCGACAGTTTATTTGTCTATAACACTGCTCTCATTCCCCTTCCATTTCCTTTTTACCTAAATGAAAAGCAAATCACATTTTTTTTGCAACTTTCTGACATCTCTATGGCCCTGTATTTACTTGCCAAAGACATGTTAAGGCAGAGTGAAATTGTTTTTTTTTCTGATATAAAACTACACACTTTGTGGCCAACTACTTTGCTAAGAAATAATACCTTGTCCATTTTTCACTTTTGTAAAAAGAACAAAGAATCTGTTCATTTTACAGAAATGAAGAATGAAGTAGGCATTATTTATAACATCTGCCAAAATCGGGCCAGGCGACCACCTCTAGCAGCTCTGGAGCAAGGAGAGTGTTGGCTGCATTTTTCCAGCTCCTCTGTGTACACAGAAATACACTGATGGCTTTTTGCATATCAGTAATAAAGAACAGGAGAACAAAATAGCAATTAATATTGTTCTATAGTCACGCACCATTACAAGGCCACTAAAAATTCAGTGAGTGATTAATCAGCTGAATGGTTCATTTTCCTTGGGGGTCTAACAAACAATTAACATTGATTAATGAACCAATTTATTTCCTTTTCTAAAAATATAAGTTGAAATGAACAAAGCTGTTGTCTGTCTGTCACCATATTGTCCCTGTGAAACTAATAAAAAACACAAGTTAAAATGGGGGAAAAAAGGATAAAGATCAGTGTAAAAGTCAGGGAAATTTTAGCAGCTCCTTTGATCTAAAATCTATTACTATTTAAAAAAAAAAAAAACAACCCTTTATATTTCAAGTTTCTAAGCATAAGTCAGATATACAGTACCTTGCTGACAATAGTGGATCTACAATGGCCATTAAAATTGTAAAGCACTCCCTTGCTGTATGATTTGAAGAATTCCTGCTCTTACAGCAAAACCCTAGAAAAGTGTGAGACATTCTCAATGCTGAAAGACTGTAAAGAAACAGCTCTGAAATCTGTGGAAGAGGTGAACACTGGGATGACTTCTATTTGATCACATCAAAACTTTCTGTAGAGCCCTGGAGCAATAATATTAAACTCCAGACTGTCCTTCAACACACTTGGCTTTCTCACCATATTTTGTTTATAGAACCATGATGCTTAAAAGGCCAAATCACTGATATTTTTATAGAGAGCAGTGAGTCGATCCTGATTTAATTAAATCCCTTTTGAATTAACTCCCTTCTCCCACAATAAGGGGTTCAATGCCAGTGCTCAGTGTGAAACAACCTTAAGCCTAGCAATGGCACAAGGAACCAGTGAATAGCCTCAGGTAGATGCCAATTGTCTCACCTCTGGACTCTAAGGGAATGATTGCTTCTTAGGGGGATGGCAGATTTTGGCTGGAACTCTTGGAGAAAAAGCTGAGAGATCAAACAATTGTTCCACAACTCTATAACTTGGACCAATGCAAATAATAAATATGTTCTTTATTTGGAGAATACATTTCCTGTTCTTTTAAGAGTTTGCCATGTTTCTGTGGCAGAACAACTTTTATTTAAGTGTTACCAAATACTTACTTTGATTGCTGCAAATATCTGTCAGATCCATGCAAAGATGATGATTATACTAACACTTCTTGCCCTCTGGAAGAGAAAATAAGGCAAGATGCTTTATAAACACCCTATAGAATGGCAAATTCACGCTGCTACTACATGGGCAAATATAGGCTAACGAGAAAAACATGGTGAATTAATTTAGGAAGAACGGCTCATTGACTGGTGAAGATTTTAGTGCTCTTCAAACCAAATGTCACTGCTTGTTACACAAATGAGACTTGGTCTGCCTATCCAGAGCTCAATTCTGAACTCATTAGAGGGCTTAACAAAACTTGTCTTGCTTTTATGATGATTGCTGCTAAAAACACTTGGGTCTGACAAAGCACAAAAACAGTAGTGGGCAAATAAAGAGAACTAGAAACAGTAAATAGGAAGGGGAGATGAAAAGGTGCTTTATGCTGCTGCATGCAATTAAAGTTGAAATACAAGGGCTTCGGCAGCAGGAGCAAAGCATAACACATCAGGGTTTTCCTTTCTTCTTTTAATTCTACAGTCTAGGCCTTTGTCTTCCCCCCAGCTCTACAGTTGCCTTCGTCAGTGTTCAGAAGTAGCTGTGCCCCGTTCAGGTTTCAGTTCTTGAGAAAGGGTCAACAAGAGGCAGGAGAAAACATTAAACAAGTCCTTATTAACTTTTCTCATCAATTATAAAGCTAACAGTCTCCTGGTACCCACAAATTTCTGAAAATCGCAAGTGCTGGGCAGAGGAGAAGGAGGTCTTAGAAACAGAGGTAGTTAGAGAAGCTGATAAAGGAAAACAAATAACTACACCAGAGAGATCAGGTGAAAACATCAAGAGCAGAATGTTTATAATAATCTTTTTTTAAAATTCTAGTTTGGTATACTCTTGTCCAATTATTTTTCTAGTTGTTTTTTGTTCCTTTTCCAACTGAATAGTCCCAAAAACAAAGGCTAAGGAAATGAAATACAATAGAGAATTTTTGTTAACAATTATCAAAACTTTCTGCTTATACTAATAAGATAATTGATTTTGCTTCTCTGCTATTGGACACAGTACTGTGAGAGAATTAGTATATTTGTACTGGCTTCATACACAGTGTGAAGTATTTTAAACCCCTAATCATCCACCTGGCTCAAATCTGGTACAGGCTTGCTGCCTTTTTGGGCTGAGAAACACGATGCCACAACAAAGGGAATGTTCAGAATGGCATCACCAGCTCACACCTCTGTGATCCAGCGATTTGGGCTTCATCTTAGGCAGGACCTGCTTACCAAAGGTTGTACAGAAAAAGCCCGGGAGTCTCCAGTGAGATGTGACTGGAAGAAGCTTCAGACTGGAAGTGGCCACCGTGTGCTCCTTTCTGGAGCTTCCTCCCATTACTTCTGCCCAGACCCTCATTGGAGACCTCAGCTCCCAGACATGGTCTTTGCCTTGCTGTCCCCCCTTACCCATGTCACAAAGGACAGGGTGGCTGTTGCCTACAGTTATGATCAAAAAATTTTCAGAACTATTTTGAAGTGTTTTCTATTGCTTGAATATTCAGGTGGGTTTTTTGAAGAGTTTTGTTCATTGTTGGATTTTTCCTGTCTGTCCTCACAAGTTGTGGCAAGATATTTATTTTCCTTGCAACTTCTTTATCTGGTAGTTAATAATGGTTTTTGGCATCTAAAGCAAATAATTACATAATTAATATGTTTCCTTGGTGAGTAACTTATTTTTGTCACTCTTTTAAGCCCCACAGTCCTCTTCAGGCTACTTTCTTCCCTTAATGTTTTTGAATTCATTCCCATTTTTAGAGAAAGCTCAAATACATCCTTCTTTTCATCCCTGCAGTTTGATTTTTTTGCTTTGTTTTACAGTCTGAAATTTGCTCTTAATTCTTTTGGTTTTCCTTCATAGCTGAATAATTTCCTGCATGAATCATACAGGTTATGATCTAGGCTGAATGCTACAAATGTAAAAATGCAAGATTCTTCTAAAAATAAGGTCTGCTACAGTTCTGTAGTTTTAAACTAGCATGCCTGAATTACAAAAATATTGGCTATCAAGGGTCTATATAAAAATGATGCCACAGCAAATATGCATAGGCCTCTTCAAATTTCAAGAAAAGTCCACAATACTTGAATGATTCAGAACAAGTTAAGCCTCAGTTTTTCTGACTCTTAAGGTCCAAGGACGCATTTTCTGTGAATTAGTTTGAAAACATAATATTTAAAGGGATACCAGCGTTTTTGCTGACAAAACACTGCTCTTTGAGGAGATAAGCACTGATTTTTGCTACTGTACAAAGAAAAGTAGCCATTCTTAACCTCACAGTTATTCTTGCCATTTCTCAGAATTCTCATTTAAAATCCTCACATCCCAGCAGAAATTATGGGAGATGTATTTCATTGTGTTGGAAATTGGGAGGGAACATACATCTCTAAGCTTGCATTTTTAAGAGGTTTTATGTTTAAAAAAAAGTTTGCTGTCACAAATTTATCATGTTTCTAAATCTAGATCAATATTTTAAAAATCTAAATCTAAATCAAGAACACAGGTACAAAACCACAACATAATTGAATAGAAACCACAACATAAATAAATAGAAAAGAACAGTCAGAATACTTATTGCCACTGACTTCTCTCTTCTTCCTTCTTTCCAGCTCTGCATCGTAGTTTTTTTCATAATTCCTACTAATGGCCAGAGCTTTTTTCCTCCATGATGGAAGAAATCTACTGATCTTGTGAATGCTCCTGATTTGCTCCTGATTTATTTGACGGAAAGTCTGACTTCCAGATACTCCTCTACTTCCAATTCATGATGTTTCATATTTGCTTTCCATCACAGCCAGATACAATGGTTCCCATTTTTACAATCTCTTCCATGCTTCCTGACATCTGAAATTTGTTGCTGTCCTTAAGTGGACTGGGACGTTTGCTATAAGTCCTATCTTCAGATTTTGTCAGCCTGAAGTCTCTCACATAAATACATATAAATGCCCTCGGTATTTCAGATATAAAGAAAAGGAATAACCAAGAGGAGGCTTTCTAACCTACTCCACTCTGCACGGAGCAGTGAGAGTCAAGATCTGAGCAACTTGTTCTAATGGAAGGTGTCCCTGCCCATGACAGCAGGGCTGGAGCTAGATGATCTTTAAAGTCACTTCCAACCCAAACTATTCTATGATTCTAAGAGGCCAACTTAACTGCAAACAGACCTTGAATATAAAAGAAACCGGTTTCTGATAATAACACAAATCTTTTAAAACAATCTTAAATATTGTAGGAAAACAGCAGATGACACTTTATATTTTGTTAGCTTATGACCTCATCCTTGAGAGCTCTAGTATTTCCTAACACCCCCCTAACAGTAACTTTGGTGAGCATCACCACGGCAACAAGTCAGGGGTGAAAGAAAGCAGCAGAACTGGTGTTCAGGAGTATATTCAGTGACACAGTGAACTGCTGTCATAAAGAAAATTAAGTGAGTGATCAGAAGAATGTAGGGACTTCTGAGATATCTGTTTGAACAATAAAAAAAAAAATCTGTGAAGCTTCACTGTGCAGTCTGTTAAAATATGTTAAAAAATGGGTAACATTGTATTAGATCATGTTACCTGAAACATCTTTTAAAATTATAAAAAATAATGCAAGATTATGGTCATGGGATTTTACACCAGCTGAAAGGAGGTGGGAAGATTTTTCTTACTGTTGCTGCTACCTTTGGTAGCATATGCAACAACTAAAATTTAAAAGAGTTCAAAAAAAATTACTTTACATCTGCCATGAGTATAAAATGGACTATGTAGAGAAGATATAAGTGAGTAGATATAAATGTTTTAAAGATAAAAAGAAATCTGCAAGGCTTCACGCTAAAAAAACCAACAGGCACAAGGAACATCTGTTAATACAGCACCAGGAAATAACTCCTTTTGAACAAGAACATTAACAGCATAAAGTGAGGCAACAAATCTGAAAAATGGATATGTGGGTGCATATCCACTTCCAGCTGGGAGGTAGGAACTCTCAGGTTACAGTGCTAGCTGAAAAACACACAGATGCAGTCCCAACGGATTTGGAGAACCAAGCAGAGGAATGCATCATCTTTGCCTCACAGAAGGATTTAGATCTACTGATTTTTCTCTTTGTCTTGCACTGCCAGGAGAACCTGGGGATGGCATAGCTGGCTAGCATCCCTCCCTCCCTCCCCACAGCTCTGTGGGGAAGAAGGGTTCAGGGCACTGGGAGTGCATGTCAAGAAGGGGCTGTAATTCAGAGTTACACTTGAAAGAAGGGCCATAGAGAGCCACAGAAACAGTGAGAAACTGCTACGCAACTCTTGGTGCTGTCAGCACTGAAAATACACCTTAGGGTCCTTTATTCTTGAGTGCTTGCACTGTGAAAGTCTGTCTTTCAGAGAATTGGTTCTCAATGGTTTTCAAAAGTCAGGTTCTTTGATGTGCATGAAAATGAACACCAGTATTTTGAGGCATTTAAAATACCAAGTTACTTCTGAAAAAGGTTTTTAAGCTTCTGTGTCCTTATATACACACTTAGCAACCTTGAACTTTGGCTACAAAAATTATTACAAAAGCCTTAAGCACTTTTAAAGCTCTGACTATCAGTGACTGGAAAGTTTATAACCTCTTTTGAGCCTTGTTGGTGGAAATGTAATAAAATACTGCCCTGTTGCACAGCTGACATTTTCAGATGTGTGGATCTTGAGTTTCTCTCCATCCTTGACTTCTACAAACAGGAAAAATATTGCTGAAAATCTTTACAAAATTTTCTATTAACCCTTATATAGTCTGCAAAATTAGTTACTGCTGTTGGATTTTCTTCACTTTCTTTGAGGAAGGAGTATCAGCTCTAAGCCTTACCCAGGCCTCTTTTCCTGCAGTCAGATTCACAATACAAAGTTGCCCTTATTGTATTATGCCATAAATGACTCAGTGTATTTGGTGAAGTAAAGTCATAGTACTAATAACTAGGCATGGAGAAAAGGCATAATAGTGATACCATGCAATGACAAAAAAGAACTCTTTCAGCCATATGAGCATCTCCTTAAAAACTGGCAATGAGGAGGGAAAAATATAGTAAAGGAATGTACAGAAGCAGATTGAATAGCTCAATACTTTGTAGAGTGATGTGGGATGATTAAGTTCTCCTGCATCACAAGATATTAAACAGCCATGCAGGTTCTGAGCAAAATACTCTAGTAAATAATTACTATTTTCTACAAATGGATCAAGCCCAGCATACCTAGAGCAGTTGCATGAGAAACATCTAAAATACCAGCAACAGAAGGGCATGGTAAAATCCAATTGTTTACTCAATTCCATTCTGCTTTGTTCTGCTGCAAGCCCCGTTGAAAGCTGCCTGTAATGAAACATGAGAGACTAACATAAACTTGGATATAATTCTCATGAAAGGAGTTAAGGAAAATCCTCACTTCAGTTTATCAAAGATGAGGCATTCACTCATTCATCCTCATCTCACTGGTTTAACACCAGCATAATAGACATTCAGTGTGTTCATGCAATTAAAGCAATGTTATAAAGATGGCTGGAGAGTTTAGTGACTAAGCAATGTTATTTTAATTATGTATTCCATTACTGTCCATTGTTGAACAGGAAGTATCATGCAGCCATTGGACAGGAACAGAATATTTCAGGTGCAAGGCAATACTTTTTAGAAATGACAGGATGAAAGTGCAAAGGCACAGAAACACTGTGAATTGTTTCCCTGAGATGCTGACATAATCAAGGGACCAATATTCCCTGAAATTACGTGAAGTGCGGGCAGGTACCCGTGAAGTTGCAAGAGAGGACTGTGTCATTCAGAGATCTGAGACTTTGGAAAAGGTGTGTTTAAGAAAGTCACTTTTACATACCCAGAGAGACGGTAGGAAAGGAGTATGTAGATTAGAGTCTGAATATTTTTATAATTGGTTGTTTTTTCCACTCTCTCATTACCATTCCCCTTCAAAGGAAGGTAGAGGGGAAGTTTGAGGGATAGTTCTACATCCTCCCTTCCTCTCTTTCCAACCAGACCATTTGAAGTCCTGGTAGGTGAGGTATTTGCAGCTTGGAATGGGCCATTTGAGTCATATTTCACTGAATAGAGTTAGGAAATTAATCAGACTTCTAAAGGGCAGCAAAGGCTGCATGGCCTATGCAATAGCCAGTTAAGAATCTTATAGACCTAAATGTCAACAGAAGGAGGCAGTAAAATAAGATGAAAATCTGAACAGCAACTCTGGAAAAAAGAAAATATTTTAGAAAATATGAGTAAGACGTAGGGAAGAAGTTTATATGTGCAAAACGGTCACCAAATAAGGTACCAAGTAAGAAAGTGCCTCAAGGATACAAGATGTAAAGGGACCCATAAGAAAATATTCAGATTAAATATTATCCCCTTTGGAAGCAGTGCACCATACAGAGCAAATAAAATTTCATCTTCTTTAGAATAGATGTGCTTGAAAATAACCATCTATAGCTGCAAGTCATTCACTCCTCCATAAGAAAAAGTCATAGACAGGAATA
The DNA here is from genome assembly GCA_013397935.1 of Dasyornis broadbenti. Classification (NCBI taxonomy): domain Eukaryota; kingdom Metazoa; phylum Chordata; class Aves; order Passeriformes; family Dasyornithidae; genus Dasyornis; species Dasyornis broadbenti. Next base: position 732,946 of record VZRN01006445.1, read on the forward strand.
GACTCTCCCAACTTTTCAGACCATCAGCCTCTTCTGAAACTTTTTCCTTCGAAAAGTTTCCTCCTCCACAGAAGGACATATTCTGCTGCTGTAACGTCATTTCACTGGAATTGTTTATGGGAGGGAAACAAAGAAGTACTGAAGAGACTTATAGCACTAAAGAAAATATTTTCCCCTAAAAATTCTGTGCATGTTGAAAAACTCCATCCCTTCCATTAAAA
>VZRN01006445.1:733199-830593 GCA_013397935.1 Dasyornis broadbenti
AAAAAAAAGTGGATTTATGGAAAATTCAATCTATCTGTCCTTCCAAATTTGACAGGTGCTCTTGCTTTCACATTGCTTTTCCAGGCCAGAATATTTTGAGAAAAGACAGTTCTGGAAAAATAAATTTTAAAAATAATGTAAGAAAATGTGAACATACAGAGTAGCCTCATCCGTATGATGAAACACAGACATGAGAGCTCCTGCACCCCTGTGAAAGTTTGGATTATGAAGAAACCTCTCAGAGACATAATGGGAAACTTGTTGGTCCAGTCAGTGGGACAGGCCTCTCAACCTCCTACATGTATTTGAATTTCTCCCAACAGGCAACACAGCAGAAATGTTAAAGTTCTGGTGGACTTTTCTGCATCCAGTCATTCCTATTTATTTTATAATGGGTGAAGGTAGAAATAATAAGTTAGAGGGGAAAGAGAATGGCTCAGCAGTGCAGTCTAAGATCTATATCAATGCCTCTGCTTTGTTCTCATTTTTGAGAAAGAGAGGCTTAGTCTGGAATAAGAGTTCCTTTCATGTCTCTTTCTCTGATCCAGTGATTTGCACTCAGTAGGTGTATCTATGTCAGGCAAGTTTCAGCAACCATGCCGAACTGATTTGTCACTACAATTAGATTTGTCTGTTTTCTACCAGACTGCCTAGAACATCTGTTATCATGCACAACTTTTATCCTGCATCTAGTGTTCCCCAACACAGAAGTGCCTGCATTTTCACTGAGGCAAAGATCATGTCCAAATAGTATTATTTTGCAGTTCCAAGACACGAATTTCTAATAAAAGCACTTATTGCAAAGCTAGTCACACCAAAGAAGGTATTTCCAATTTTCAGAGGTCTATGAGGCAGTCCAAGATTTGAATCCAAGATCCTTCACAGTGGTGAAAGCAACTTCGTTTCTTGTTGCATATAAAAAGGCCACTTACAAAATCCAGTTCCAGCTTAGGTCTTGCTTTCTATGTAGTTTTCAGATCTCTGTTTTCATACTTTTAGATGAATTTACATGTGGATCTTAAACAGTACTAGAAAAGAAACTACTGACTCTCAAAATTGCACAGATCCTTTTGAAACTTGGAATTATCAGAACGAACATGAGCAGTTGTTACTCTCTTTCCAAGAGGAAAAGGTCTCTTGGATATTTCATGATAGAATTACATTATGTTTACTTATGCTAATGTCTCCTTATTTCAAGGATGTTTGCTTGTTATTTTAAAAATGTTTACATATTTTATTAGCTTCGTTTGAAAAATGATCATCATGTCTGGGAGGTAGCTCCCACAATAATGTTACAATAGAAGACAACATTTGTAAAACAAAGATTGAAGGCCTTCAGTGCTTTTGAAGATTCATCTAATTACTTTCATTTGCTTTTTTTCATATAGTTTGAGATAAATTCAGCCTTTGACTGTAGTCTAGCAAGGCCATGTAACTTTAACAATTCACTTCTACTAGCCAATAATATGCAATAAGAATTTAAATCTATTTTATTTAAATTTCTTTCTTCTATGTGTTTACTCCTGTTGTACATAGAAGTTCTCCAGAGTTTATTCTGCAAATCTGTCCATAAATTTTCCCACAAAAATGACCACAGCCTTCATACATGTAAAATTCATAGATTTTTGAGGGACTGGCAGACGTTCAGGCTTTCCTTAAGGAAACCCCTTGCCCTCTTCCTGCCAAAGACCCTTACCTTTTTCTGGCACAGAGATGCCAGTAAAGACTTCCCCTCCTGCTTAGAACAGGCAGAAGAAGGCAAAATCCTATAGTGAGTCAAGATCCTCCTATCTGAGGAATATCCAAAGTACAGATAAAGAGTAGTCCTGGCTCCACAGATTATCAATAGATAATCCCCATCTATGAAAAATCACCCAGCAAGAGATAGAAGCCCCAGTCACAGCACTCTTAAATGAGTTACATGCTGTGTTGCTCTAAACAGGTACAATCAAGCCAAAAGCATCGCAAAATAAAATAAATTCTGCCACAGCATGTGCATAAAGCTTGTAAAAAACAAGATTTTTCTTTCATTTACAGTAAAAGACTTTTAAGCTAAACTTGTGAATCAAAAAAGATATTTGGACCTCAAATGAAATTTCTATATAATGGAATGTGCAAGATTCAGTTATATCCTGTCATAATAAAATGCTGTGAGGCTCTTAGTTTTATGGTAGCGTCACCAAGTAACAATGCGAGCAGGTGATTCTAGAGCTCAGGACAAGTGATAAAAAGCTCCTTTCAGCTCTTTTTCTTACATTTCTGAAACATATTACCTGCCCTGACCAGCATTCTGTCACTTCAATGAAGCCAAAGGCTCTTTTGGATTTAGTTTCCTTTACTGAACTCCACATTTTGAGATAAAAGCACGCTTCAGAATTTTGGGTGAGCAGCTACTAAGATAGAGCACTGGAGGGTTAGAAATGCTGAAGAATTCCAGCCACAAGGGCAATTCATGAAGTAAGTAGTCAAACCAAAGGTTCCCCAAGAGCACTGTCATCAGACCACATAGGAGGCACAATTTTGGTAAATGACCTCCCACTGTAAAGCACCAAGCCCATTGCTCACTTTCCCAAATGTCTGGCATGATTGAAATAACAAAGATGTAAAACAAATGTCTATAACAGAGCTGAGGTACTACCTTATTAATCCTGCCACAGGAAATCTTTTCATCGATCTGCATTTTGGCTAGATTGTTCTTGACCAGTATCTCTTCCAACAGTCATGTGCTTGTGCAGCTGAGAAAGGTGTTAGTGTTCCCAGAAAGGCTACAAAGGATTGGATTAGTCAGAGAGACTTAGAAAATGGAAAATTACATGACTCATTTTGTTTTTAATACCTAATCATTGTTTCCTCCTATTTACAATTTTTAAAAACTGTTTGTAAGCTTAGATTCTGATTTTACATATTTCCCTGCATCTCACAAGCACCAGTAACTCCATCCCCTTTCTTAGAGCAACTCCAGATCAAAATATAAATATTAAAATATACTCTGAAACAGATCTTTCTTTCATTTAGTTTTCCTAGGAAATTTATCAAAGCTGTGGTCAGATGTTTGCTATATGATACTCCCGCTAAGCATTAACATGTGATGCACTGTGATGCTAATAAGCAATCTGAAAATATGGTTTACAACAGAATACACACACTGTTACTCCAGTGAATGAAACTGATAGTAGAAAGCCATGCTATCAGATCTCTGGTTTTGTAGTTGAACATCACACTAATACTGCAGTAGGTATTAGTGCTGCTAATTCAGATTTTTGCTGCTTCCTTCTGTATATTTTTGCTCAGCTAAACAATTTTCCAACTGAAAAATACACCTTTCTTTGTTTCACAACATAGAAACAAAATGTTTCTCTGATTTTCCTATACCTTCCTGGAAGCTGATACTGACACAATTTTAATGTCAGTGCAGTGAAACCTTACTAATTATTGACACTGGTTTACTAGTCTTCATTCAGATGAGCAAAAATTAGCATTTGCATTGCTTCAGTATCGTATTCTGCAAGTACATACTTTTCACATTAAAACCTGAGGATTTTTCACAGGAAAAAAAGAAATTTAATGAAAGAAGTAACAAAAGAAATAACTATTTTCAGGTAAGAAAAGCATAAAAAATGTAGTCACAGCCGTGCTGCTGTAAGAAGAGCAAAAGGCAAAGATTGAGGGGCTAAGCAATTTGTTTGGATTAGGGGTTCCCAGAAAACTGAAGTTCCAAAATCACAGCTAAGTGGGCCTTTTTTCCTCTCAAGTTTTAGGAATCCAAATGTTCAGAGAGTTTGCTGGAACCTTCTAAGCTGACTGAGAGCCCTCCGTAGGTGAAAAACTTCCCCTCCAAATGACACTCTGCCCTTAGGAATACAGGATGACTGATGGTGTTGGCTTTTATCTCATCTTGGCGGTAACCCCTGGATTTCAGTTCCAAATGACTTTTCAGTCACAGTACTGTACCCTCAAGAAGTTTTGGTTATGGCATTGAAAGCATTGCTTACTCTGTATTTTTCCAGAGCTTTCTCTTTTCTTTGCTTACAAGAGATGACACAGACAAAAATTACAGAAAAACACATTTCTGCCTCCTGATGGACAGCAGCAGTGATTCCATATAAGCAACTACACACTGAGTGATGGAGATGGGGATTTGACAACAGAAGGTGAAGAGAGCTGGGGGCACTGATTTGGAGTGACAGATTCAGATGGGACAAGGACTGAGAGTTAAATGAGTTATCTTCATGCTAGGAGATCAACCATTTACCACACTTCTTGCTCCTTAGAGGAGATGACAGTTTAGAAGAGATTGGCAATATATCTGCTCAGTTATTAGAAAAGGTGAAAAGATCCGTAACACAGAAAAATCAAAACTTTTGCGGTTTATGTTGGTAGTATCCTGAGTAGATTTTTTTTTAAGATTTGGAAAAAAAATAGGTCTTCCCTTTCTGTCTTTACTGATTAGAATGAGGGGAAAATTAAAGCGCCAGGAATACAATATATGGCATTGGATTTTCTCTTCTCAAAGGGAAAAATAAAATTTGAATATTTATCTCTGTCATGTTCTGGATGACTATATAGCATCATAAAAATTATTTGATAAATAAGCAAAACCACTCCATGGATTAGACAAACTTAGATGTCAAAGGGCCTGAAAAAAATAGCATCCAGCTGAGTGCACTATGGGGCCAATCTGTGTTCAACTTCCTGCACAGGCATGAGAAACCTTTTACATCCAAAATTCACCAGAGTTGAGGCACATACACTTACTATTCATGCAATGCACCTACAACACATCTGCTACACTCTGAGCTGATGGACTCACTACAGATGCCCACTCGGCCATTTAGATTTTCCAGATAAAATTATGTGATCATGGACATAAGTGAATTAGTTCATTAGTACCCATGGGGAAGTACATGCGCATTCACTAAAGACGTCATGAATCTACATAAGAAAGCTGTAGTGGAAAATACAGGAAATGGAGATCCCGCCTCCCACAGTTCTTAATTCCATAAGATCGACAAGATAAATCTCACAAAGTCTTTTTTATTTCGTTGTCTTCATCTTAACAAGAATTGGCTAAGAAGGAGAGGAAATTTGGACATTCATTTCATCAGTGATTCAGAGAACCACTAATGAAGGTAAATACCTGATGCCAATAGAAAATGTTGCAGCAAGTACAGAAACACATGTATTAAATACATGCATGTGGTGTCACAAAGACTTTTCTCTGATAAACTTGCATCTTCCCAATTAAGAACAAAATTTAATTTCATGCACAAAGTCTGTTCATGCCTCTTTTTTCTCTTCTGGTTTTGACATCATCCTGCAGCTCTAGTTATTACTGTGTAATTGTCTTGAAATGTAGTTATTGTTAGGAATCGTTGCAGATGTTCCCTGTGTAATTCAAACTAAATGAATATAGAATTAAATTACCAGTTCAAAGCTTTACCAGTGCAAGTTGCAGTAAAAATGGTAAATTATTCGCTTTCTGTAGAGGAAACTATCCAAAAATGTAATGGGAAGTTAAGTAAGCAGTATTTCTTGCTCAGGAATCCAGAAAGATTCAAAACAGGATGTCAGAGTTAGTGGTGAATAGCTTAATATATTGTCCTCATTCAAGACATAATATTGAAGTACCATTGCTCTGTGACTCCGATTAGGGGAAAGTCAATAAAAATGCACCAGCAGCTGTCTTAAATTTTACTGGGACCTGGATTACTACCATGGACCAGAGGAGTTTGTGGTTATTTTACGTTACATTCCATGACACCTAGGACTTTTGGTTCTCTTCGGGAGAGCTTAAAATGTGCTAAAGACCATAATGACTGTGAGTACTTCCCCAGCCATCAGACCACAAAGAGGCAACAAGTATCAAACACCTCATTCTGAAGAAAGGATTTGAGTCTCCAGACCTGTAAATCAGATCAGACACACTGTCTGCAATTGAAGAGGCACATATTAATATGCAAGTTACGTACAATGACATGGGAAAAGTCAGCATTTCAAGGTGCATTTCCGAGCTGGTGTTCCCTTAGGTCTCTTAGCTCTCAATCATGAGTGATGCTTCCATTCTATAGCTATTCAAAGACCAACACAGAAATTAAAAGACTATTTTATGGCCTTAAAGAAGGTATAAACCCAAAACTGAGGGTTCAGTAGACAAAGTGGATCTGCCAACAGCTTTCAGACAAATGTATGCGACTTACAGTACTCAGAGAGAATCAGTGATGATTCCACAGCTGCGTGGAATGAACAGACCATGAATGACCCAGCATCACTTTATTTCTCTTTACAAAACTGACAGAGGCCCTTCAATTCTTAATTTTCTGAAAATGAAGTGTCGTTAACATTTTGGACAACTTTGGACCCTGACTGCAGCCAAATAGCCTGTGTGTGGGAAGTTCAACGAATACACCAGATGAATAAAGTGAAGTTATATGTATCTGAATGAACTTTGGGTTGCTTCAAATAAACTGGGTTTTTTTCTTGTTTTGTTTTTTTCCCATGACTATTCTGTGTTTAGAACATTTAAACCATGCTAGAACTGATACTTGCAAATAGGTCTTTGTTTGGTGAACACAGCTAATGCAATCCATAAAATCTGGATTTTTTCCACTGTACTCTTTTTATTCCCACACAAGTCAGTGATGGCTGTAACAGCTTTCCAGATTTCCCCTGAAGTCAGTGAAAAATCTCATCAGCTTTCAAAAAGTATGGAGGTTTTCCTTCTTAGTGGAAGTGGCTGCTACTGGGGTTTTTCTTTGTTGTTTTCCTTCTAATATGCATCATTCTTTACAGATTTGAAGCAAAATCTGGATTCTACATTAATTGTTAACTCTTTTTAATAAAAGCATTAGAAGTTTGGTATCTGAACTTGGGCTTATGGCCAAAGCAGGAACAAAAGTGCTCCTATTTCCAAATTAAGTTCAACAGGCATTATAGAAGATACCTTACAAGTACATTCATTGAATTATCAACTTGCACAGGCTAGCTACTTGCATAAAAGAGAAGCAAAATAGCCACAAAGTTTGGCTTGAGTTAGAGACCATTAATTTCACCATTCATCCTTTGGATCAGTCAGTCTACAGGGACAGAAAGCATATGTTCAGAGCATGAGCCTGGATGATCCAATTTGCCTCTCAAGTTCTTCCCCTCAAGCCACAGGAGATATGCAGAGCACTAACTTCCAAAGCTGCCCTTTAGCACTTAACCTATTCTTTAAGATCTCAGCCTTGTATTCCTTGCCTTTTAAGCAATGCAGAAAAACATCTTCTGAAAACATCAACATGCTCTTGCTCAAAACCTTAAGGTATACATTAAAGGTAAATATTGGGTTTCTCCAAAACCAATTCATTGAACTAAAAATTAAGTAAGTATATGGTTATAAATAAAAATGTAACAATAAATAGATTGTAATAGGGAAAAGTAGCTTTCTTTTTGCTGAATTTCACTTATGTCATTCTAATTAAATCATGTTATTGAAAAATATTTTTAAAGTAGCATATGTAGAAGATAATAAATGTTATCATAGTCCATGATCCCATAAAACACTCTGCATAGATTCACTAACCTTCCTGCCCAGCACAGGCTGAGTGGGAAGTGCAGTATGGACCTCCAACAACCTATAGGGCCATTTTCTTGCATAGTTTCAATCTACAACATGCTGTTGAACCAAATCACCTCGTACCTATTCAGTTTATTAAACTGTCTGAAAATGGATTTTGCTATTAGTATTTTGCATCTCATACCTATCTCTTTCCAGGTTGTAACATTATGTACAATTTCCTTGTTTTCATAGAGGGTTTTGACAAACTCACAAAAGTGTTTGTGTTTCCTTGAACAAAATTTTTGACGAGAGTTTGTGCTGATATATCACCTACAAGTCTCTTGATTGTCTGTTGTCCTTTAATTTTTTTCATTTCTTTTTATAAACATCATCCTCTTTGCCATTAAGATCTAAAAATGAGTGGACACCTTTGACTTTTTTCCTCCTTCTCTACCACTGCATCCAAATCTTACCAGTTCTTTCCATCAAATATTAAAGTCTTCAATATCTTATGTAGATCTTATTAATCAGTGAGAGCTTTTAATTGTGTCTGCCTTAATGACTCTAGGCTTCAAATATGTCTTCTCTGGTGGTTTTGTTGCCTTGGGTTTGGTTTGGTTTGGTTTGGTTTGGTTTGGTTTGGTTTGGTTTGGTTTGGTTTGGTTTTTTCCAAATGCTGCCAAAGTGATCTTTCCTTTGCCTAATTCTGGTCTTGTTTTAAACACACTCTGAAGTTTCAGAAATTGGTCCTTTCCTAATAATTTCTCCCTGCTCTGTACCACTTTTCCTGATGACCCCATCTTCTAAAAACATTATTTTAGGAAGTTCTCAGGAAATTATTTGGGGTGAGAAAAACTAATGATGAGTAAGACTTCCGTTCAAGGGTATTAAATGTATAACTGCATAGAGAACTTTCAGTAACTAGTGTTTCCATCAAGGCATGCAATTTGGTATCCAGCTGAATCAGAGTCCAAATAAATATAATTTTATCTTATCTTTGTGCAATACATCAGATTAGCATTTCTAAACTGCCAAAATCATTGTTTGTGTTAAACAAATAACAAAAAGCCAGAAGGCTACACATTTTTACTGTGACGCTTTGCACTTAGAATATCATCTGTCAAAAGATTGCTCTCAAAGCACTTTACAGACATTAAATAATTGGGCTTAATGACACTTCTCTGGAAACAATGAAGCATAATTAATTCCCTTTTGTGAAAAGGGAATTTAAGGCACATAGAGATCAAATGATTTTTCCAAGGTCATGAAGAATGTTACAAAGATGTGGGAACAGAGCTCAAATGGTCCAATCCTCCAAGACTGTGCTCTAGGCACAGGAACAGAGCTATCAGCTGTGGGAGGAGGACAGCTCTTCCTTTCCTTTCTTTGTTGTTACAGAGCTATGGGAAATTAATTGCTTTAATTAATTCCACACTAATGGCCCGCAAAGTAACAGTCCATTAGGAAGCAAGCTATCTGTTTCTCCAAGTTCTATGTGTAAACAGCAGTGAAGAAACTGTGTACTTCCAAGTTCTCACTCTTCCCAGGACTATGTACTGTTCACGATATTCATTTTTATTGATAAGGTAATTTAGTATTTATTGTAGAGTTGTGGTTTTAATCTTGTGCCTTTGCATTCCTCAGAGTTAAATCTTAAACTGACAAGAAACAGGCCACAGAATTTCAATGTGTAAGAGGTTATCTCAAGGACTTTTGTAGATGCGTAAATTCATGTCTTAGCTTTGTTATAAATTTTGAGGATTTGTTTTTTAGCTTAAGCTTTAAAGTTTAGAGTTTTCCCAGCCTTCAGTGAACATCTAGAAGAGAAAGGTAGCTCTCATCTGCTAATAAGAGGCAATGCATCTTTGCAAAAAAATTTAAAAGGAGGAATGGGAACTAAACATTCTGCTTTAGAAGTCAGCTTCCCCCATTCTCTGTTTAAATCTCCAACAGTCTCCTCTAATGAGAGTTATTATATACTTATATTACACACTTATTATAAACAAAATAAGTGTATAGGGTCAGACTTTCAAAAGTGATTGGGTATCTAACTGTGTTGGCAGGTCCTTGGGAGATCCTTGATATGAGTAAAGGCCCCTGAGTCCCACTGGATGGAGAACAGACAGGGAATGGGTAGTTCTGTTGCCTTTTTCGGGTGGTAAAAAATTGAGTCAGACACAGCAGTAGCAGGGAAAAGGGTATTTACCTTGGTTTTACTAGGATCCTTGAAGCAAAGCCCGTTACAGATGGAAATATGGTGGAAAGCACCCGGGCTCCCCCCATGCATCCAAGCGCAGGGAGCCCAGAGCACGGGTCCACACAGGTGCAGGAACAGGCTAAGCCCCCGAGCAACCCTCAGTACACGGTTTTTATGGACTTCACAAATTAGCATATCAATCTAAAATCCCCAATAAGAAATGTGATAGATTGAGTAACAGTCCCCCTACCCTCCTCAGCCCCCCTCAATGAAATTCCTGTCTAGTTTACAAAAACATGTTCCAGAGAAAGAGGCCCATCAAGGTTGGAGCCTACAGCTCTGATAGTGTAGAGCTGTTGACGTCTCACTGGGTATGTTTCGTCTTCTTGCTTGGTAGGACCCCCAAACGAAGCTACATATCAGACTACAAGAATTATAGGTATGTGAGACTAGGGTACAAGGGATATGTGTAAAGGGTACAAGAAATATGTGTGAAGGGTATAAGGAAAGGGAAAGGGTTTTCAAATGTATTAAGGGTATAAAAAAAGGTTTAAAAGGGTATAAAAAAAGAAAAGACCAAAACCCATCAGGCATCATTCCATAGAGCCATGTCCTTTCATTTCACCCAAACTGTCTTCACATATCAATTCTTTAATTGCCTTTGTCCCTTGATACTTTGGTAGTTGTTTTAAACTCATTCTCAATAACATTGAGAAAATGAAGCATAAAACAAAAATAAAGGAAGTTGCTGAGCAGGACCCTTCTGCCTGTCTCTGTAGTTTCTCTATTCAAAAGTTAAGGAAATGGGAACTTAACATTTGAAGTTTTGCTAATGGAAATTGTCTGGCTGTAAGGCTTTTATAACATACTCACTAATGTTTTTTGAATGTTAACTGGCTTGCTGGATAGACTTTTCTGTAGTTCATGCTACAAGGTAACCAGTAAAATCACTGGAAGCTATAGCTGGACTTTCTGAGGGTGGATCTACAGGGATCTTTGTGCTAAAACAGACAAACAAGAGTCTCTTTCCCACACTCCTGTACAACCTGATAGGAATTTGCACCTCACTTTGCACTGATAAAGCACTGATCAAAATGTATAGCAGTGGACAAAGAAAGGAGCAATTGGGATGTACACAAACTAATACAAAGATTTAAATCCTGACTCTGCAGTATGAACTTTTTTTTGTTTGTTTTAAATAGCCACACCTTTTTTTGTTGTTGTATTAACCATGATGGATTTAGCAGCTGAATCAGGCAACAAACAGTATATGAACCAAAAGACAGTTTATAAACTGGACACATCTGGACAGAATTTTTCTTTTCCATAAAATAAGAATTTATTTTATGATTTTTTAAATTGCAGCTCTCAAACCATTCATTGAAAAATAGTCTATAACCTAGCTGCAGTTCTTTTAAAGACTACAAAGAAATGTTTCATTTTAAACGGATACCATTGACATTCTCCTGCGCTGACATCTCTTCTGACAATTATTTTCCACTGATGCTGTAGCTATTAGCAGTGTGGCAACACTTGGAACTTGAGATCAACGTACACTACATTTGCTCCTGCTGCTGCTGTAAAGCTTTGCTGTCCTCAGTTTGAACCTAGGTGAGCGAAAATGGCTATTTCAGAAAACTAGAGATACAATCTGCAGGATTCCAGATATCCAGCAAGGCTATTACAGCCTAATATTTTAGTATCTAATTCCAAGGGCATCCAGTAACAGGCAGGACTCAGAACAACTCCCAGCTGGCAGTGCTTCTAAAAGAAATCAGACATTGTCTTAACTGGGTTCCAAAATTAGAGATGTAATCATGTACTGATGGCCATGTGGCCATATTCTTAAAACGTAACATTTAAATAACGGGCATTTCGCATGTACCTTGAAGTTCTGACGTTAGCTCCTTTCTCTCTTCTTGCACCAGAGCTGTCAAGTCCTGATCCAAACAACGATGTGTTTGCCTCTCTTTTCACACAGACCAGGTGTCACAAATATCAATGACTTCTTTGTCTGGTTGTATTATGTTCTCAGTTTCTCACAAGGTCCAGTACCTCCCATACTCACTTTTATTTTCTCACCTTGGACATTGACCCCACAACTGGTCGTTCCCACCCCACAATAAGCTTAAATACATGAGAAAGCACCACTGCAGGTCCTCATTCCTCTGCTCCTTTCTTCCCAGACATTTTACATGATCTGAATCCTCCTAGCTGAGGCCAGCAGTCCTACTACTCTGGTCATTGCTGGGCCTATAACCTTTTCCAGAACAAGCTATAATCCTCCACTGGTACATGTACATCAGCTCCTTCATCATTCCCACCTTGTACAAAGCAGGACAGTTTGGCTATTGGGAACCTAGAAAGAGGAGGGAAATGTGTTTTGGTGATCATTCAGAAGATCTAGGAGGTACTCGGAGGCCTGAGGGAAAAATTCCGTTCTGCTGTTCCCTGAGAGCAGGCATCCCTCTGCTATACACAGACCTTCATATATGAGAAAAAAATCCCTTGCTCACAGAATAGGAAACCACAGCCTCTGGTCCAGAGGTCATATCCATCTGCCAGATTTCCGTCCCCAGACACTTCATTGCAGGACTAAAACGATTTTTTTTTTTTTTTTTTTTTTTTTTTTTTTTTTTTGCATTGTACTTGTATTAGTCCACAACATATTCCAGACAGTCTGAACAGTTTGTATAAAATCCACAGAGGCCAATGAGTTAAATATCGACTCAGAAATGTGCAACCTGAAAGCAGAGGCTTAAAATGGAGACAGTTTTTCAGCAGCCTTTCTACTTCCTCTCACTAATAATATTGTGTCGTAGTACTCACAGCACAAACTCTTGTAACGACATTACCGGAATTGCTGTAGAGGCATAATACATCCTAAGGTATATTTATTATAATGCTAACATTTTTGATATCCATACATTTGTCTGTCAAAGCTTTCATGATGACCCTAATTTTCTCCTAGCATGTGAGAGAAAACTAGTAATTTGCTGGTTTATGTTTGTGTTGCCATATCTCAGAAACAGATTAAATTTCACTCTAATACTGTAGAATTTGAATTAATGTTTAAGCCCTTAATTTGCATTTCCCATGTGTAAAATAGGAATATTTATCTATGATGCATTTAATATTCATCTTTCAAAAATGCTGCTGTAACAATACACAACAATTTGGAAAAAGAAAACATAAGAGGCTCCAAACTGTATTTCGATTAGAAGATTATGCCAAAACACATAGTACCATATCACTAACAGAGCTGCAGTAAAAAAAAATTAGATTAACTGCAAAACCAGATAAAAAATTACTTCACTGGCCCATGCTGCTGTGTCTGATTTGGATGGCATTCAAAAATCATGTTTGGTAAATGACTGAATAATATAAAAAACTTCTTTGTCCGTAAAGAACTATATTTTAATGAACGTTCTAGAAAATCAGAAGCCACACAAAAATGGTGATGAATGGATATTAAAGAAAACATGTGAATTGAACACTTAAATAACTGATAGTTCTGTGTGTTGGTAGATACACTTTATCTGGCTTCAGTTTACTCAGTTATTCTGAGCCCATGTAACTCTGGTACCACCAGGTTGCCATTTACCTCCCTTATTTTAGACAAATACCTTGTGGTGGGCTGAGTTGCCTTTGAGACACATAAAGAGGCAACCTGGCAAACTAGTTTGGAGTAGTTTGCACCCATGCTTAAAATGGAGAGAATAAATTGAGATTAACTGTATTTAAAGGCCTGTACATGCAATATATCTAGGAGTTCTGTCAGTAGCTTCTAGGCGAACCTGACCATCTCAGTGTGGTATGACCAAATCAGGGAATTTGTGGGAAAAGAGACAGGTCTAAATTTAAGAATAATTTTTCATTATGAGGTAAAATTCCTCTAGTTCTCAAAGTGATGACTGTAGCCAGGAGTGATTTTTAGCTTTCAAATTATATCTGGCAAGATCTTTGCCCAGACCTCAGCTAATTATACAGTGAATGTTTAAAGGCAGTTTTTAATTCCATAATGGACCCACCACAAGAGGTTTTTTTCCTATGAAAAGTGCTGAATATAGAGTACATGCCACTTTCCCAGAGAGATGAGTGTAGAAAAGACTATCGATGTCACAAAGCATCTTAGTTTTATCCAAAGTAATAACTACCCAAATTTATCTGCAGTAGGATTTTTTTCAGAAGTGCTAATAAATTTAGAGAGACCGCGGGGCAGCAAAAGCACTTCTCTTAGTCCTAAAAGGCCTTTCTCTCTATGAAACAACCTGCATCAAGGGAAGGGGAATGAGAAAGCATACAGATAAGGACAGCTGTTTGTCTATGTCTATACTCTTTCTTTTCAGTCCTTGCTCCTCTCTGAAAGTTACATTATGTTTTTACAAAATGTGTAGAATGTCTTTATTTACACTGTTGCCACATCAGGTTGATGGATATCTATTTGCCCAGTTTCATGTCATCTGAACGTAGGCGTCCCTCAGCCTCTTGCTGTCAATATTGGCCTTTGCAGAGCCTGTGCTGGGACCTGATGATCTTTACGAACCATCCACCCTGCTACCTAAGATGTTCCCTCAAACAGGTCTATAGGGAGCCTGTGATGGTTTGAAAACCTGGAAGTTCCTGTAAAAGAGCTCTATAGTTTAACTACATCTGCTTTAATCAAATCTATCCGATGCAGTTCCTGAGCCAAGTCCTCACTTTCTCACACAATAAGGGGTGGAGAAAGTTTTCAGAGTGGAAGTCATGAACCTCTCCCTTTCACTGTCAGGGTCTGAGAAATGCCCAGAAGCCTCTGTGACTCACTCTCCTGTTATAAATCAGTGGGCTGTCATGGTATTTTCAGATGCCTGCTGTCAAGAACTGTATCCTGCCTGCAAGCCAGGAGAATAATTCAGGAAATGAATGCTCCAGTTGTGGAGAGTAGCAAATGTTGTAGAGTCAAAATTTTCATTTCCAGCAAACTTTTAACATTTGTACACCAGCAACTAGCATATACATCCAAGCTATTCGCACATATTGTCTATTTTCAGTACAGCTGCACCAAAAACAATCTGGTTCGTCTTTCCAGTGCTGAACCTATGACAGAGAACATGCCATTCTCTTTGACAGCTTTTGGGAACCAAGGACACTTGCCTCATGTTAAGGTGGTCATTAAAAAGAATACACTTTAAATAAGTGAATACCATGAGAGTCGGGAGCTTCCTTTAGGGAAACATTATTATAATGACACTCTATGCACCCAAACTTACAAAATGCATGACACAGACAGGAACAGAAAGAAGATTTTCTTGAATAGACCTTCAGGTAGTCAATGGACTACCTCCCAAATGACACATTTAGGACTGCTGGGCAATCAAGAATGCAGAAAATGTACTAGTTTTCTTTTCTTACCTGATAGAAATGCATATCAGAACACAAAAATATAATTTCAGTTCCTTAATTTGCCTAATGTAATCCTTTGGAAACAGTTTCATTCATCTGTAATCTTTTTAGAGGAGGCTATGAAGTATAATTCAAACCAATAAATCAATCTACAATTTATAACTGAATCAAAATTAAAATCTTTCCTTGAGTATGGAACAGCAGATTTTAAACTCAGAGACATTTCATAAATTCCTTACAAAGGTGCACAGGATCTGATCCAAGCAAAATCCTCCTGCAACTTCCTGAGTAAAGTCTATGGAAAGGAAGACATAAGTTGATATATTCCATATATTTCCATATGTTTTCCTCTGATAAGAACTCTGCTGCACTTCTAGCCTCAGAAACAAGACATACAATACGGATTTTCTGTTCCCATAAGAATGGGGAAAAAATGTCCCTTGAATCACGGGTTCCATGCAGTGGTCTCCCTTGTCTGGAGCTTGGGAAAAGCAACCCTATCACATCTTCTGAAATTACTTGGAACTTTAAACCTAACATCACTGCTATCTGTTCGTGTCTATGGTCAGATCCATTTCATGGCCTAAGCTAGGTCACGAAGACTGAAACCCTTTAAAACCAAGCATGTTCAAACGTGCTTGTATCCTTAGCATATATAGTTGTAAAATCAAGTGTTTATGTAGAGCGATGACTCATCATACACCTGTAGGGCTAATACGTGGGCTCAAATTTTGCATTTAATCTTAAGAAGCTTTCTGTGGAACTATCATCATAATAGGTGTTATTAACATCAGTAGGGGATCCCTACAGCTACATGGGACTTAATTTGCTGCTTCTAACAGAGCAGACACTAGAGATATATATATCAAGTATAGTAATTATTTTCGGGAACTACACTGATGCTTCTAAGCGGGGTTTTACTTTGTTTTACTTTGTTTTGCTTTGCTTTGCTTTGCTTCGTATCTTCCCCTGCTGAATCCTGTCGTTTGCTTTTCTATACTCTTTCCTTCCTTTTAGTTTAATTAAGTGAATTGAAGTGAACAAACAAAGCCTCACGCACTTGTAAATTGCCATTTACTATACCAAGCTCTCCACATCGAGGGAAATTGCTTTTTGCATCTTTAATTTGCAGGCAGTATGTAATCAGAGTGTAAGCAGGGTCTGTCCCACAGGATTATTAGACAGATGAAAAATGAGGTGCAATAATAGTGGAATAAAGAGAACAACAACACACTGAAAGAACAGCTAGTGAGAGCAGATTATTTGGGAATATTTATATGCCTTGCGGCAAGGGACACTATTCTGATCTCTTCTGAGTTGACAGAAGTGCTTGTAGGAAGAAAAGGTGTTTGTATACATCTGACATTTGAAATTTCAATGCACTGGGAAAAGGCTAAGATAAATAAAAGGAGCTAAATATGTCCAAGTAGTGATCAGTTGTTTTCATTGTTTTTTTCTCAACTGTCAGCATGGTGCTAGCAAAATCCAAACCAGTCTTTTATTATCAAGTAGAGACATCATACTTGATAATACATTTTCAATTGATAATACATTAACAATTAATACATACATTTTCAAGAATGGACATCCCTGAATATTATATGATCATTGTAATGGTGACCAAAGAAAATTATTTTAATCTTCCATATATGGATCTGAAAATGGAAAAAAAAAATGTATATAATTCTGCCATTCATGTACAAAGGACCCTTAGTATGTCAGTGGCATGAGGAAACAAGGAGAAGGAGGCCTGTTCAACTGACAAAGGGTAAACAAAGCTGTATATTTGTGCTGATAAGGAAGATCTGAAGCAATATCTGCACAAGCAGACAATCCAGCAAGATGGAAGCTTAAAAAATCATGAGTGTTGTGTAGGTCTGTCCCTAGGAATAGACAGTACCAATCTGGGACCTCGCATGTTCATCTGTCTGCTGCTCAGGCGCAGCATTCACAGGGAGTGGCTTCAGAGCCATGGACATCTTGAAATGTCCAGTAAATAATGACAAAGACTTGGGAGTCTCCAAAACAGGTCAAAATGTGACTGGCCTGAAAATAAAGGGGTGACATTCACCCAATGAATGTTTATCAGCCCCAGACAGCTCCTGTCTCATAAATTGATTAGGAAAGGTAAACTGGAAAAAAGACCTGATAAAGAAAAATTAAATGATCTCATACACAAATCTGTTATCCTCCTGATTTTAACTAAGAACCGGAATTTGTCTTAAAGAACTTAAACTCTAGAACTGAAGAGTTTGGCAATCTGAAAGAGAAGAAAAAAAGATGAGAAGTGATGACTTTTGGTAAAATGTAGATACATTTGAGATGGAATAGCAGAGGCTCTTTGAAGAGAAACCACAGAAAAAAGAAAAGGGAAGATGAGGAGCTGGTAAAAACAATCTGTGAATTAGATAATCTTCAGCATAGTACATAAGACATGGCCTTGAGATATCAAAAATTTCAGTTCGCACTGTACATTTTCAAACGGCAACATCTCAAGGTGACCTATACAACAGCTTGAACTGTGGTGATGGGGAGTTCATTTTTACTTGGGACTTAATTACAGCATTTACATTAATTATTATTCAGTGACAAAGAAAATAAGAATCATTCCAAGAGAAGCTATAAGGTAAGAGTCTGTTTTGTTGGTTTTTAACAACTTTTTATTTGTTTAAGGTAGAGTTTATTGTATATCTTAAAAAAAATTCTTTGGAAGCAGAATATACATTTGATAGAAAAGCAGCAAAAAATTTACTGCCTATGTTATTACTGTATTTGATAGATTCAAGAAAAAAATGCTAGGATAGGAGGTGAAACAATGATTTTGGTCTTAGAAAGTACTCTGAGAAGCAATAAATAGGTTGTGGACATAAACGTCAATAATTCATCTCATCTTTCAATGGAAGTGTCCTTCCACATGAGACCACATTTAAACTCAAATGGCTTGAAAGGGGAGTGCTGGTTCCTCAGGAGAAAGAGAGTAATCTCGGGAAAAGAAAGTTTGCAAAAACCTAAACGCCAAAAATGTATTTTTATGCCTGACATAATAAAAGCTTTACTTAGTTTATGTTTTGTGACCTGCCCTGCTCCTACAGACAACAATATAATAATATCCTGGAAGAGTCAATAGGAATTAAAAGCCATCTAGAGTCTTATAATTCTGATGTCATTTACTGGTATCTCAGTAAACTCTTATTCAGTACTATGAACCTAATTACTGATGTCTGAAGTCTGTTTCTGAGACCATTATTGTCATTTCCAAATATTATCCTGGTTTCAAGAACCACTGAAAAGCATAAGCAGTCATTTTCTCACTTGAATCTTTTGACATTGTCTTCTCACTCTCAGCTATGCCAACTTTGAGCTGTTACCTTTTATAAAATAAGAAATTTTAATCATATCTCCTCAGAATTCCTACAATGTCTTCCTCACATTTATCAACACTTACTATTTCAGTCAGTTATGCATTTGCTTGGTTTCTAAGGCAATATACAGTGCATCCATTCATTAAATATCAGGAATCATATCACTGTTTAGAAATTGATGCTATCAATGCAAAGATCCAATTGTGAGACATTTATTTCTTCCAAGATTGATTATGGTAATCTTTATTAAATAGGTTTCCTAAAGCTGACTGGATCAGTCCACAGTCCATTCTTCTTGTCCTTAAAGCTGCAACACCTTGCTAGGGATTTCTGTTTAATGAAGAGAATGCCCTGGTGATAGGACAGCACTTGAACACCATACTATCCTTCCAAGGTTTCCACACTAGTTTCAATCTTTCACTGTTTTCCTGGTCTCCTGGTCTGGCTCCTTGTCTGGCTCCTGGTCTGGCTCCTTGTCCCCAGATCTCAGCTCTTCCTTACAGAATGCATTGCATTCCTTTGTTCCACTGAAGTGCAGAAAATGCTTTCTGCTAAGTCACCGGGTTCATAACACCCCACTATTAACATTTCAGTCCTAAAGTCTCCTCTGAATATATCAGCCTAGATGCTGATACTGTTAAGGTCTAGCAAATACTGCTGGGAGACTCCAGAGCCAGTTTGAAATGTGACCTGGTGCCTTTGACTAGGTCTACATTAGAAAGGAGTCTGGTTCAATACAAGCAGATTTTTTTGGCAAAAGAGCTGCATTGAAATCCTTTTATGGAGGAGTTGAGAGGCAATGGGAAGATACACTTGGAAATGGCCTGGATCATTTTCAGCTGGCAATTCTTTTGTTTGCTGATAATCATTCATAGCATACTCTTGTCCCTGGAAACTCTTCAAAACAGTGCTCTAAGGAAACTTTCCTGGTTGTCCCAGTTGCCAGGTGGGGTCTATGAGAGACTTCCACCTCTGCAAGTCTTGTCATATTTTTCTTGGCTGTTACCACAGGTAAAATTGTCAGCAGAACTTCTTTTCTTTGAAAGATGCCAAATAGGACATTAAGCTGGTGTGGAAAGAGGTTCTGTGTTACACACAGCAGGTGTCTCTACCCTTGTAGAGCAACACATCAAGTGTTCCAGCTTTTCTCTGTGGAGAGGGCTTCAAACTGCTTTCCTGTGAACCTAACGCTGGTGGTTGTGTCAGCATTGTTGCTTTACATCTTTAGTTTTTTACAGCAAATAGCTGTACTTCTGTGAGGCTCTGAGTTGGCTTCATAAATCATAAAGACTGGGAGGATGCTTCTTATCCTCCAGAAGCAGGAAAACCAGGTCTCCCCATGGAGTCACTTATGGCAAAAAGATCTTACAAAGAAGAAATACACTGTGAAGGTGCCATGTTTGGATAGGCAGATGTGAGGGTTTACTCTCTCATTTGCACCTGGTGTTGCAGCCCTGCTATGCTTGTCACCCACTTGTCTCAGTGTCTAGACTGGTCTAAGAGAAGAAACATCTATTTCACTCTTCTGTAATATGCAAATCACATTGTGTTTATTGGGCATTTTCTAGCACTGGTTAATTTCTGCTTTAGCTCAACTGAGAATAGTACTTACCAGATTAATTTCTGAATTAGACATATAACCAATGTAATATCCATGTAATTGTACCAGAAAATAATTTGGCCTATTAAATTTAAATATTTATACGAACATAGTCTCCATTCCCCCTCATTTAAATATTTCCTTCTCTTGCTTCAATATACAAGATCTGAGGCTGAAAACAACCTGATTGCCATTGTACTGGAGTAGAGTATCAATAACACTTAGGCCCCCACAGAGAGGAAATCAGCCAGTGTAGGGGGTTCTTTTTCCAAATTAGATTTCTTGGAACAGAGAAAATGGAAAAATCCATTATTTCAAACATCTGTCTGCATTAGAAAGCCTCCACCAAAATCACAGGATGTGTCATAATTAAATGGTTTGGAAATAATTTCTTGAGAGTATAAATTTTATATTCAGTCATGCATAGCAGAACAGAGGAGGTTTTTCCCTCAAAATGCTTCCTTGCAGTAAATTATTATACTCCCAAGAATACAGGACCTGTTATGAATCCAAAACAGAATTAAAGCTTTTAAGCATACAAAGGTTTCATTTATGAAGATGGAGGTTACCAATCTATAAATTCCCAGGTTCTGACCCCTGAGGGTTCTTTTTCTCTGCACTAATGTTTCAGACACTCATCAATAAAAGGCTTGCTGGTCACCTGAGTAATGGAACAAAGTTTGAGTGATAAGAGTTTGCCACTGCCCAGATGCTCCTGAGCACAGGTTTCTTCTCCATGAAGAGCAAGATCACGACTGTACTTACGTATCCTCACCCAACACTGCCAGAGGTGGCTACAGAGAAAGTAGATCAAAAAACATTCCTAATAAGAATTTAGATTCAGAGATGTGAGTCAAGAGCCAGACATACATGTGTTGCAGGCAAGGCATGAGAACCTGAACGTCTGACACTTATGTAAGTGATGGTCTCACAGTCATAATCCCACAGTGCACCCTCAAGGAAAAACTGCATTTATGTGAATCCCTATGAAAAGCAGTATTTCTTTGCAAGATGAGGACCTAAAACCAGAGGTGAAGGAAGCAGGAGGAGCCAGATGAAATGCCATTTCAAACACTAACTTCCTGAAGCTGCAGTTTACAGTGTTTACGGATGGACATTCCCTAAAAATCTGAGCAGAACAACACTGAGTCTATTTAAAAGAAGACACAACCCTTCCGTGGGTAAGTGGGAATATCATATCACAACTGTGTGACAACATACTTAGACTAAGCATTGAAATTTCCCTCTGTTCCAAAGAGATATTAATCACAGCAGGAAAAAGGAATCTATTTGTCTGTCTTCCTCAGAGAAAAGTGCTAAAATGTATAAAAGTTCAATAAACAGCTTCACATGAGATCAACACTGTTCAGCTGAAAACCTTCAGATCTTTCCGTCTTGTATAAAAAGACATCGGCTTTGAAATGTACATACTAAAAGAAACGCAGGCACATGATGGTTGTGAATACAGAAAACTATTTGTACACAATCAAGTTAGGTAATGGTGCAAAAAATTGCTCTATAAATCAATCAGCCCTCTATACTTGTTTTATTAGGGATAATATAACTCTGATATCATTTCACTAAAGCTGGCTAAGCTTCTCATATTTGATTTTCATCCAATTTTTTTAGCAGAACTCAGCATTTTGGAAACAAAGGAAAGAAAAGAATCCAGTGCAGATGTACATTTTCCTGATGTTTAATGCAGAACAGCAAGGTTGCAGTACATTAGTCATCATGGCAAACAGCCGATATGGAATATTAACTGAACTTTGAAGAAAAGCTGTATTTGTTCTAAATGCCTATACTGGTGTTTGCAGACCATTTGAAAATTCCAAAGTGGGTGTGAAAGTTATCATTAAGTCAGGGCTTTGCAGGATAACCTCTCCCTACAGGCAAATTTTGCAGCTCTAACTGATGGTAATGTGTAGCCATTACAATCAGACCTTAAGTCAATTTTTGCCTTGTACTGTCATCTTGATTTGTACCCATTTATTCTGAAATGCTTTGTACAGAATGAGAAAAACAGCCAGTGATATTTCCTGGAAGCATTTCATTCCTGATTCATCTCCTGCACATTCTTCACTTGATCCTGTTAACAACCTACAACTCTTAGAAAAGGTGCTAAGCTCCCTCTGTTACCACTTAGTTCAATGGGGTGACAGGAGATTTTGACCAAACATGTGATCATGTCACGTTCAAGATCACTTAGTTTTTGAGTGAGATGAGATCATGTGGCTCCTTTAAATCAGCTTGTATCAAGTTTGAAGGGATCCATATAACATTTCATGCATGCAATCATTAGCCATCTGATATATCAAAAATAAATACACCCTCAAAAATATCCGCTTCCCAATCCGCTGCTTTGATGATGTAAACTAAAATTCATCAGACTTACTACCCTGGAGGGTCTGTTCTAAAGGGTAAGCTACCATATCTGCTCTTGAGTGTTCAGAAATCATACTCATACATAATAGATAATTTTCATTTCAACTCTTGCATACATGAAAAATCATGAATATAAGCAATTGGCATGATTATGCTTTTAGTGCTGAACAAGTTAACATTGGTAAAATAATTTTTGGCACTGATGTCATGTTATTTTGTAATAATAAGATGCATATATGCATATTTTTAAACATTTTTATTGATGTCATCATATTTTCACTCTATTACTGATCTTTTATGTCTATATCTTTAATCCATTTCAACAACACAGTCTTATATATTTTCTTTTAGTTCATTCTCATACATTTACTCACTTGTATTTTACTTACCTTTTTTCTCACGCTGTAATACATTTCTTTTTCTCTCTCTCTACAACACGATGAACTTTTTCTTCATTGATTGCTGATCAGGGCATAGGATCTTCTCTATCTTGGCTTATCCTTATTTTAGCCCACAAATAATTAGGTTTCACTTAATTCTGAGGAAAGTATATCTCAACCCAGAAGGGAGTTCTCCAAGTAGCAAATAGATTACAGAAGAATTAGAAAGGACCACCTTATTTAGCAGAGACTTCTGAATTGACCTGCAGCGCCTTCCCTCCTATGCTCACCACCCCATGACACAGCAAAAGCTGGCTATATTCACTCACCAGTGGCCCATCTCCTACAGACAAGGGCCAACGTTATTTCTGTTTCTTGTGTTCACCCACGTGCCAAACACACATATCCAGATTCCTGGGTCTGTGTCCACACTGCCTGGTTCACATGGTACTCTCAGACTTGCTATCTACCCCATAAATCCGTTCAGCTTTTTGAAGTCTGTGGCCCTGATCCTCAGACTTCAAAGCATATTCCAATCTGAATAAACACATACTGCCTAAATCAATCTCACTGCATTCTGCAGTTTTACTGTAATGAATTGGTTTGATTTTTTTCTTTTTTTTTTTTCTTTTTCTCCTGCTCTTAGTGGAAAGCTCAGAAGCAGGTGTTTTACTGATGAGAAAAGTGAAAAGACATTCCAGTTTTTCACCACCTCTACACTAGGTCAATCATCATCAGAGTTCAGCTAGCAGAATCGTAACTGCTAGTGTAGCTACAGAGCTGCAGTGAAATACATCCTTGGTTAGCGAGACAGGAGAAGGCTGGTGTGCAGATGTAGACATGGCTTATAGGTAAATATGTCAAAAGAAGTGTGAAGCAGTAGTTGTAAAATAAGGAAACAGAAGTGGAACAGCTGACAACAGAACATAGACAATGAAAGCGTAAAGGGACAGGAAGACTGAATCTATAAATCTGTTGAGTTAGAACAGAATCACTTTTTCTTCATATCTTAATGAAGTAGAAATATTTTTGAATAGGAGGTACACTGTGCCTTTCCCATACTTGGAAAAGTGGTAAAACTATAATCTGATCAGCTATTTGGACAGTTAAGGTGCTGCCCTGTGTTTAGGCAGAAGCAGCTGGAATGAAGATTAGATTGGTTTGAACCAGAACAGGGATAGCATGTAATTATTCCAGTCCTCTGAGCCCAGACTTTTACTTTCCATGGGCAGCTGCAGGATAGCTGGACAGCTGCTCTCTACCATTAACAGAAAGATAAGTGATTTTTTAAGTCCATTTCCAAAATCAGATTGATTTTAGATTGACAAACATCCAAACCTTTCTGTATCATCCTAGCTGTGTCAAAAAGGGAGAGCAATAAAGTTGATTAATAAAAAAATGGTATCTGTGATATATGCAACCCAGACAAATATTAAATATTCTGATTTCCAGCCAGACAATTTTATTTCAGGCTGAAGATATTAGCACCCAGAGAGGGCTGACAGCATGGGTGACTGCTTGAAAAAGAAAGAACAAATCATGTGGGTCTACCATTTAAATAATTTTCCAGGGGAACTTTCGAATCAAGATGGAAACTGATTGATCTTACAGACTTACAATTGATAAAAATGTTTGAAATATTCCATGAAGAGAAGAAATAGTTTAAGGCCTCTTGCTTAAAGAGAAGAATTAAGAACCTGCTAGGAAACAGTTTGCAGAAATAGTTCCAGATTGGGATGAAAAGCGTAACTGAAAAAGTCTTAATTTCCTTCTATGGCTCAACAGCCAGAGTTCATACAGAAAAAATAGATAAGGATTTCTATGGTTAGAGAAAAAGGTGCTGCTTTTGTAAATGAAGTCAGTGTGGAAACCATTTTTCCTATATATTTTTTTAAAAGCAAACAGACAAAGAACAGGATAAATGTATTTTACAAATGCTAGAAACATATGTAACAAGATTGTTGTATTAGAAACATATGTTGAGGGAAAATTATGATTCTACTGGAAAGACAAAGACTTGCTTAAATCAAGCTATCAACTGGGAGATAAAATTACCAACATATAAAGTCTGCAGATGGGTGAGGTAAAACAAAAGTAATGAGAGGGTGAGCAATTTGCGCACAGGGAGAATACTGAATAAACAGAAATAAATGACACTAGGATTTTGGCTGACACAATAGGGACTATTTGAAGTAAAGTGAAGAATGAGATATGGAAAAAGTTAGTCCTTGTACCTTGCCAGAGAACTTCAGAAGAGAATGAGAAAGTATTATCAGGAAATGTTTTTACAGATGAAGGAAGTCTGTATCAAACTTGGGATAATGATCGTGTTAGGAGTTCAATTGCCTTGACATTTCCTAGGAAAATATTGGTGGGGAAAAAGTAGGAAGGAAGCATGTTTTTGAAAGTAATACAAGATTACTTCCTGTACAGGAAAAGGGTAATGTAGATGTAGGGACTAGAAATAAAACAGATACGATGAATAGAGTCAAAGATGGGGAGAATAATGCATTAATTAGTGTAAAACCCAGGCTGAAATGCCAGAAAGACTGTAAAAAGGTAAACAGGAATTGTATTTTAGTAAAATCAGACTCTGAATGACTATTAATGAATTAAAAGCAGCCTGAAAGCATCCAGCGCTGCCAAAGGAAATTCAGAAACCCATCTGAGATGTATTTCAGAAGGATATATTCAAAACATGAATGAAATACTGAGAATGAAGACAGAACAAGCACTGAAGTTGTGTCAGGGAACAATAATGCAGTCTCTACTTCCAGTCTAAGAACAAGCATAGGATGATTTTGATGCCAGTAGTGAAAGTTTCCAACAGCTTAAGTGACCTGTGAGCTTGTCCTCATCCATTGTGTTACCACTGCTGAAAGAAAAGCATGAAAAGGAACTGGAGTCAAAGAGAAGAGATTGGATGTGAAAGGGAAAATTATAAGTCTAAATGTATGCTCACACATTTTCCTGCTTCTGGTGGATAAACTTCACAAATGAGCTTGGGTGCCATGCACAGAGCCCAACAGTGATCCTCCAGTGCACATTACTCATTTCAGATGTGGAGAACCTGGCTTGAGACCATATTTTGTCTAATAGAGAACTCAGGTCTCCAAGGAAACTCCTTTTTAATGAACAAACAGGTAGCCTGGGGCTAGCTGCTTTCATCTTTTCATTCAGAAGGTGATAAAGTTATACCACTGATACAGCATTTGCTGTTTGTTGAGTGTTGGCTGTTAAAAGGGTGGCAGGCGACTGTCTGAGGAGTGCCAGGACAACATTTCAGTGCATGGAATAATTTCACCTAGAACTGTTGAGGCAGTCCTCAATTTCATATTCCTCCGAAGCTAGTGCCTGTGTTCTGCTCTGGAGACAATATACGTTCAAGCTGCTATTCCAAAAAAATGAAGTAATTTGAAGCTGTACCTGCCACACCTTGGTCATGTTCCTCAGCCTTCCACAAAACTTTCCCTCTTCACTTTTATCACTGGCTCAAAAGAGCTATTGCTGAACCTCTTTCTTTGTTTATAGCTCTAATTTTATTTAAAATTGCAAATATCACTGAAACTAGGTTTTTAAATGCTTTTAAATTATCTTTGGTATGTTAATTTAATACTACAGGAGCAGTATTTTTCAGATTTTTTGTTTACTTTATCCCAGATTACTTATTTTCGCTCAGAATTGCCACAAAATAATAAAATGGACAGAAATTATTTCCACTCTCCTGACTGTCATCACCTTTATGCAAGGAAACTACTTTTTTCCCATTTTTGGAAAATGTTTGGAGCCAGCACATTCATGTTGATCAGTTCAGCCAAAATCATTTTGCATTCCCGTCTAGACACAGGACTAGATTCTGTCTGAGGCAACCATTTCTAAAGCCACAGGGAATCCAGAGGAGATCTCCTGGAATTGCCTAAGACAGAAACGGACAGATACTCTCATGATTTCCCGTGTGGTAGGAGTACACTTCTCCCTCAGAAATACAAACAGGACTCCTTGGGGTAAAACTCTCCTAAAAATTTGTTCACTTTGTGAAATGTAACCACTTAGTTATCGGGAAGATTAAGTACACAAGAATATTCACACTTGCAAAGAGCAAAAGTCTGGTTGGACTTTGACTAGGTAGCAGTCTTAATGTAGGAACCAAGACCATATATCTCAAAAGTCTTCAAGTGTTTATTCCTATTAACTTTATTGCATGGCTCAGTTGTTACCTGTTCTCCAATCCTGTACAACTGGCCTCTTGGCAGCTGACCATTTGCACTATTTGCAAAATTGACCATTATATAAACTTTTAACAAAAAAAAAGTGTGTGCGACTCGTATTGATCCATTAAGTCAAATTCTAGTTTCATCCCCACATCTACTTTGGATCAGTAAATTTTGCATGTCCACTTAACTCCCATCTCAGCACTTTTCAGTCGAAATCTGTTATAAACGTTTGGCTTCCTACACAGTCTCCAAAGGACTGAAGCTGATCATCAGATCGAGTACCAAACACTATACAAACTCTACACACATATTGCTAAATACTGCAGAAAAAGGAGCAGACAGTTGTTTCCCTTCAAGAAAAAAAATATCTTGTGGAAAAACAGAAAGGAGAAGGGATACAGAGATAAGCATCATGAGTCACAGTATGACCACCCAGATTGCTGTATTTGTGTGGTGCAAAGTGTGAGTACATGTGCTCTGTCTTTCTTCACACAGCAAAAAGGCTCACACTTTCTTTTCCTGGAACACGTTAAGAAATAGGAGTATCAGTAATTTTCTTGTACTGAGATGATTTGAACTAATGATCAAGTCTGAAAGCCCACTGCTCTAAGGGTTAAAGCATACTTTTAACATTTTGTATGTTCCCTGACATTTATGGATCGATATTATAAGGTTGGTCTCACAGCTGTTTTCCTCTAAGTTTCTGATAATTCCACACATTTCTCCTTTCATTCATAGCAGCCTCACACTCCCATGTAACAGACTGGCAGTAGCAAACACAAGTCCCCCCTGATAATTATCATGACAGAAAAGATCTGAGAAACATTTTAAATAGATACAGCTGAGTTTTGTAATTATTGTAAAAAAATACGGATAGAAACATTTAAAATTGTACCTGCAAGGGAAAGAGACTAGTCCCTGTTTCAAGCACCTCATAGCAGTGTGCCAAAGCATTTAGAAAGAAAAAGCCCACATGACTTCCAGGTATATTTCTGAGGATCTGAATAACTCATTATGTCTACTCATTTTATCACTATAAGGCGGTGTAATCATTCACTCACTTGCCTCCAGCAATGAGAAAGAAAAATGGCAAAAATGCTGGAAAATAATATCTGTAAAACATGACTTTTGTCAGGGGTAGTTGACTGGTCTTGTGCCTGAAAACCATCAAATCTCAAAATACAGTCTTTTTTAAAGCTTTATTTCTTACCCCAAAAGAAGTATAAAATAGTGACACGGGCATTCCTCAAGCTCTGAACTCAAGCACTTGAGTCACAGCAGCGCAGAGCAGTCTGACTGAGTAGATCTGTTCTCCCACCTGGACCCTAGTAAAATTAACAGGACCCCAAACATCTGCAAGAAGGTACATGAGAACCTCAAAACCTTGATTATTCCAAGCACTGCCATATATTTATATTCTGGAGTCAAAATGAGAACTTCATTTTCTGCTTACACTTAACCATGGAAATTAATCATTCGGGATTGTAATTATACATATGATGCTCAGGGAGATTATAATAACATCCAAGGCACCACATCTTTAGCCTGCATTTTGTCTTAGACATGTTAGAGAATGCTTAATGAAACATTTTACATCCCATTAAAGCTTTATAGCACACACTACCTCCTACTAAAATTCCTTAGTCAATACCTAAATGTAGCTTAAAATCAGATACACTTATAAAATATAAAGATATTGTATAAATTTCCTGCATGTTAGAGTTAATGGAACTTATTAAAGAAGGATAGAGCTCCATGTATTTGGTGCAGTACTCACAGAAATAACTGCTAGTGGTAATACCTGCTAGCAGGAGATCAGGTAGCATTTGTGTGCTCTTACACTGCAGTTACCAGAATCTTGATATACGACTGAAAATGAATATACTTAATTTTAATATTTCTTTAATATAAATCACCTAGATGTAATTTGTGCTAATAAATTATTTGGGTGGGTAGACCCTGGTTGGACACAAGGTGCCACCAAAACCATTTTATCAGTCCCCCTCTGCAGCTGAACAGGGGACAGAAAATATAGCAAAAAGGCTAATGGGTCAAGGTCAAGACAGAGAGATATCACTCACCAGTTATTATTACAGCCAAAAGAGACTTGCCTTGGGGCAAAAGTGATTTTAATTTATTGCCAAATCAGGGCAGGATAATGAAAAATAAAACCAAATCTAAAAATCACCTTCCCCTTTCCCCCCGCTATTCCTAGGCTCAATTTCACCACAATTTTCTCTCCCTCTTCCCCTCCAGCGGCACAGGGGGATGGAGAAGGGGGGCTGTGATCAGTTCATTACACGTTGTCTCTGCCATTCCTCCTGCCTGAGAGAGAGGACTCCCCACACTCTGTCCCTTCTCCTGCCTGGGGTCCCTTCTGCAGGAGACAGCCCTCCATGGACCTCTCCAACATGAGTCCTTCCCGTGGCTTGCAGTTCTTTTATGAACAAGAACAGCATTATACCAAGCAAGTGTGTAATGATCACTGGAAAACAGGACAGATATCAAATCTGGACCAAACATTTCCAAGCACTTAGCTAAAGCTCACTGATCTTAGTAGGGCAACATAATTCACCCCAGGAAAAGGCAAACCTAAAAAGACAGGAGGAAGGGAGAAATTTGTAGAGAAGGGGAGATGAGTACATCAGATTCCATACATTTAAAAAAGTAGTATTTTTGTTGTGACACAATTTTCCATTTCTGCTTTAAAATTTACAATGAGATACAATTTCAGTTTAATTTTGCTAGTCATCTGACCCAAATGATTAATTCCAAAGATATCGTCAGCAACTGTGATTTGATCAAATTTGAACACTGATGAAAGAGGCAAGAGCACCACCCTCAACACTAGAGAAACCCACTGCTGAACTCCAGTACTTGCTTCAAGCACTGGTTATTTTGGAGCACAACTGGGAACAGATCCAACCTAGGCACAGTTTTTCCACATGCACTCTTTCAAATTGATGAGTTGAAACTTTACAAACATTTGAGCTAAAAGCAGATCACTAACATAACAATTTTCAGTCTAAATTATTAAAATTATGAACAACTATAAGATTCTTACAGTATGGTGATAAGTATAGATGTTGTGACATTATGTGTTTATGCTGCTAGGAGAAATAAAATATAAAGGTTTACTATTATCCTTCTCACAATTGTAATAATAAATGGCAGAAATTCCCACCCAGCCATCATAAAATTCGTGATAAAACTCTCCAGCCATACTGAGGGAACCTCCTGCCCATGTTAAAAATGAATATACTTATTATTAAATGGTTCCAATTAGATCAAGTAGTTTCATGTCTATTTTAAGCATCACTTAAAGCAAATTGTCATTTCTTGTGATAAAGCAGCCAGTGTTCTTAACAAGTTTACTTTTAACCAAATCAAAACATATTATTTAACTTTTATTTTATTCCTAGTCAAGAAGAATAATTTATCCTTAGTCAAGAAATTCCCCAAATTTGTCTTTAAAGCTTGGTTTTAATTTTTCTTTTTTTACTAGAGCACTTAAAGTGCAATTCAGACAAAGGCAAAGAGCTGGCCCAAGGCTGTGTACCATTTAAGGCCTATACTGAAGTGACAAACTGTGATGGTCTCTTCCTTGTTTTCTTCATAGAAGTAAATTCCAGCTTCATCAACAATTTGAACCAGAGTCCTTAAACCAAGGATTTGAACCAGTTCTGCTTAGAAATCCTGAAAGCTGAACCTGTCTATTCACAATAGCAATTTATTATAGAATGAAACCTGCAAAAGTAGAGCTCAAAAAGTAGAGCTCTATCTATTTTATGACTGAAATATCACCAAAACACTGAAATAGAATTTATATGCTTCTTGGGCACACTGTGTTTTTCAAACATGGGAGCAAGCATCTCCTGAGCTTTCCAGAGATACATGAAGGCAATTGCTGTGTAGGCACTGCCCTAAAACCACAGTCAAACTGTTGATTCATGCAGTCTCATATTCTCTCTCCAGTGAGACCAGCACCTACTGCAGCAGGAGAAGGCAAAAACTTCCAGAGTGTTTAATGATGATCCTAATGAGGTTTCATCTGCAACAGCTGGCAGCAGCAGAGTCACAAACCAAAAAAAATGTTGTAACAGGGGTCTTAATGAAGACAGAAGAGCAGTGTTTTTATATTTAATTTCTTTGTCAAAAATAGTTTCTGCTTCACGCTTTCTACTTGTATGAGTCTTTGAGCACTTAGACTACAGAATTAATTTAATTTGTATCTACCACGTCTACTTTTGAACTCCTGTTCCTCTTCACTGTGTTTATCTGCAGTGACACTGCCATCAAATTGAAGACAAGATGCAATGGAGCACTTACACGTAAAGTTCAGGAAACAAAGCTTCAGGCTGATGGAAGTGATTCACTTGGCTGCCTCTCATTAAATTCTCAAAAAAGAGACTGTGTTGGGTTTGCGTGGTCAGGTTTTGGGGAGCAGGTACTGCTGGGGTATCTTCTGTGAGAAGCTGCTGGAAGCTTCCTCCATGTCCAACAGAGCCAATGTCAGCCAGCTCCAAGGTGGACCTGCCCCTGGCCAAGGCCACATTCACCAGCAAGGGCAATAGTGCCTCTGGGATAATGCACGTAAGCAGAAAAAAGTTAATGTGCAGCAGCAATTTCTGCCAAAGCAGAGCAGAGCGGGAATGTGTGAGAGCAAGAACTCTGCAGACACCAAGGCCAGTAAAAGGAGAGGGAGGAGGTGCTTCAGGTGCCAGAGCTGAGATTCCCCTGCAGCCCCCGGTGAAGACCATGATGAGGCAGACTGTCACTCTGCAGCCCATGAGCTCCGTGGTTGAGCACCTGCAGCCCCTGGAACACCTCATGTTGGAGCAGGCAGATGCCTGAAGAAGGCTGTGACCCTGTGGGAAGCCTGCGATGAAGCAGCTTGTTCCTGAAGGACTGCGCCCCATGGACGGGACCCAGGCTACTGCAGTTCAAAAAGAACTGCAGTCTGGCAGATGGGACTCACAGTGCAGAACTTCAAAGCGAACCGTCTGCTGTGGGAGAAGCACCATACTGGAGCAGGTGCAAGAGAGAGATGACTCCTCCCTCTCAGAAGGAGAGAGCAGCAGAGACAACTTGTGATGAACTGACTCCAACTCCCACTCCCCACCCACTGTGCCTCTGGAAGGGAGGAGAGAGAGAACCAGGAATGAAGGTGAACCTAGGAAGAAGAGAGGGGTGGTGGGAAGGTGATTTTAAGATTTGGTTTTGTTTCTCATTGTCTTGCTCTGATTTGATTGGCAATAAATTAAATTAATTTTTGCCCCAAGCTGAATCTGTCCCGCCCATAAACTTAGGAGTGAGATCTCTCTGTCCTTTTCTCAGCCCACAAGACTTTTTGTTACATTCTCTTTCCCATGTCCAGTTGTGGAGGGGAGGAATAGAGCAGCTCTGGGGGGCATCTGACATCGACCCAGAATCAACTCACAACAGAGAGTTGTTTTGTTTTGTTTATTCTTTCAACAGTACAATTTAAAAAAGAAAAAAATGCTCCAATCTTTGGTATTTTCTTTCCAAGAAGAAAACGCAGCAATTTATGTCATTACACAGTCAATCACCATCATTATAGTACACGTCAGCTTGAGCAGATCAGAACTGAAAGATAACAATATATTTTGCCTTGATAAAGGATTTGTTAAAGGATAGGAGTTTTTTAATACCTATAGAGAGAACAGGAGGGAAAAGGGATGGGTAAAGAGATCTCAGTAAGAAAAACTGGTCCTCTGGTCAGAGAAGAGGAAGAGGAAGAACAATGAATTTTGGTTCCTGGTTCTGCTGTTGCCCTGGTATACACAAGAAATGTTAAAATGTATGAAACCTTATGATCTTCATTGAAGTGAGTATAGACAACTACAACCCTCATAAGGTACACACAGTTGTTCCAGTCAATAGGTCATTTTTCATGTCTGCTTACCTTACCTGAAATACCTTCCTAATTAGTCTAAAAGTTTCCCAAGCTCTTACACCAAAAGTGCATTGGCACAATTGTTTGTCTCTGTTTAATCTACAACTATTGAAGTAAAAGCAAAGAGGTGCTACCATTCAGCCCATTTCCTATGGCAAGGTCTGCAACTAAATCCATCTATAGGAGACTTGAAGATTCTCCCCACTTCCATGTGACCATCCTACCAGCAGACAGGTGTCCTGGACTGCATTCTGCATGAACCATGTCTCGAGGATCCCACACAGGCAGTGTAGTTTGCACAAGGGAAAAAAGCTCAGTTGAAACTGAACCACTGTGCCAGCAATGTCAGGGATATGGAGGCTCCCAGGAGAACTGCAAGGGGAATCTTCAATCTGGCGTAAAAATTAGTTATGATTATCCTGGAAAAAGAAGAGACCAAGGTATTAAAAATCCATGACATTACAAGGATCTACATTATGTTCACAAAAATACACTTCACGGCTCTAGTCTCTGACTTAGGACTGTGCTTCACCAGACCCTCTGATCACATTTATCTTATGTTAGTTCAAACATTTTACAAATTAGTATCAAGCTTTTCCCACTAATTTCGTTGATTGAAAGAGCAAGATGTTGATATCAATTAATGTTATGGTATGATACCTCTCTAAAACTAAACCTGCAGTTGTTTCCTTCATTCTTTTGTGCTAAGTACACAGTGGATCATTATTTTACCTGAAATAGCTCCCCATCTCTATTAGTGACTCCATTACAATACAATAAAATAAAACACAAACTGCTGTTTTGCTAGGGCTTTTTTATCTATTTATTCTGGGTTAAACAAAATCATCACAGATCACCACAGTTCCAGCTATGGCTGAATTAAATGAGGCCCAGTTTCCAGCCAATCCCTGACATAAATAGCCACCCTTGACAAAGCTGTAGAATAACACATAATTCCTGTTAACTTTTTGCCTACTAAATTATCTCTTATGCAATCATCAGAGTAAATCAAACTAATGAACTGCTTAAAAAGAAGTGAAATATCACTGATAATTTTGTTTTAGTGCAGTAAAACTAGTGACGAGCATGAGGTTTATGATTTAGACTGTGAAGTTCCTTTTACAAGTTAAAGGGCATTTGGAGCCAGGGTTTTTGATTCAGACTCTAGTCTTAATTAACCTATTTTATTATTAATCGCTACTACTAAATGAGTTTGCCATATCATTATGCTCATCCATATTGTAAAAACTGGTAATATGAACAAATTGCTGCACTTTCTGGGAGACATCTGTCAGTTTTGGTCAGAAACACTTATATTATTGCAAGGGGGAAAAAAAATCCCTTTTCAAAATTGGCAGCAGTTGAGCTTTTGCTTGCCTGAGTCATATATTTAAACCATTTATATTTCATTTATGAATTGCAAGAGTTGAGCTGCATCATACTTTTCATGGTGGTCTATAGAGTTGGTTGGATAGAGTGGAAAAATTCTTATAAATTTTTTACATATTTTCTAGTGGAAAAATTTTTATAAAAATCAAAATTTCAGGAAAAGAAAGCAAGTTTCTCGAATGTAATCTTAATGTTCCCATCTCCTCTCTTCCCTCCTCTCCCCTCTCCCCCCTCCTCCTTTCCTCTGCCCGTCTCCTCTCCTATCTCATG
This sequence comes from Dasyornis broadbenti, assembly GCA_013397935.1. Lineage (NCBI taxonomy): Eukaryota > Metazoa > Chordata > Aves > Passeriformes > Dasyornithidae > Dasyornis > Dasyornis broadbenti. The sequence goes on from VZRN01006445.1 coordinate 767,836, forward strand.
GGTCATAATTCACATTTTTGTCAAGAACTGCAGTTTCCAATTTTCTGTCTCTTTTTATTAACTGAAGATTAGAAGCTTTATTAGAAAACATATAATACTTTGAGAAACAAGTTTCAGTCACTGCAAAAGATCTGTCTGCTCATTTCATTCAGGCCATTTATGTACAACAACTGCTGTGTAAAAAAAATTATATAATCATTTATGGATAGAGGAAAGCATATGTAAGTTATAGGCTTCTAGTCTCTTTCTCTGAAGAGAAGTGATAAGGTAGAATATGTACAGAAAGCCCAAACTGCCCTCAGGCATTTACAAATTAACAACATAATTCATTTGTGTTACTTTTGTTGGTCGGATTTCCTCTCACAATTTTCACAGTGTAAAAAATTGTCTGTAGATGCCCAGAGACAGAAATAAAATGACCCCAAAATAATGAAGATTAAAATATGGTCAACTCAGCATTTTCCCATGTTCTCAGTGTGTTCTCCCAGGCTAATTGCCCCAACCCAGATGCAACACATTGCACTTGGATTTGTAAAATAATCTCATCTTCCTCATTCCATCTCATCACTCTCATCTTCATCCTGTATAGTTGTTAAACCCATCTCTTTGGAATATCTGTTTTTCTATGTTCTCTGCTTTTAACTGGTAGCTGTATTTACATGTACATGGCTTAACAACTGTGTGCCTTCACAAAAGAACCAAGCAAGCCAAACCCAGGCTTTGTTTAATTCAATTAGATCTGCTAATTTGCTTTAGCTATCTCTCGCTTGCCATGGTTTGGTTTCTCCTCTGAAGGTAAATAATGGTTTTGACCTCTGTAAAGAAAGGCTTGTTAAGTGAAAACTACCATTTTTTAGGCCAGAAATTGTGGATCACTGTGAAGAAGTCAAACGGGGTATGCCTGGGAGACCTGAACGTAATTCCACTATTTTTGTTCAATCACAGACCAACAAAATAAAAGGATTAGCAAAAAGCAGATATATTCGGTAGGCTGAAAAGTTAAGTAATGCATTGCTGACATGGTTTCAATGTCATATGTGACCATTTCTTGAGAGCAGATACAGTAGAGATATAATTGGGATAAATTGCTTGACATAGCTGGAAACAAAAGGTCAAGGAGAAATGCATTTTCCTGAATTAAATGGTATGATTAGAAGGAGAAATAGGAAGGAACAGAGCTGCCATTGAAGGGAATGATTTATAATTGTTTTTTTCTGTCTGTGAAATATTCTCTTTTTTTTGCATAGTGATTCTAGACACTCTGACCCTTTATGTCTCTGTAACAGCTCTGCTTAACACACACTAAATTATAAAACTATTTTAATAATAATTAAACAAGTTTTACTTTTATTCTGAAAGCTATTTGAACTTTAATTTAGATACAGGTTGGGTTTTTTTTTTTAACCAACCAAGAATTTAAATTAACATAGCCATCACCTTTTGAGAAATCAGTGAAAACAATAATTTCACGCTTACGATGCCTTCAATTACATTTCACACAGCTATGAATCACAGTTTCTGCTTTATGACTGCTTAAGAAAGACACGACCCCAGAACTTCTTCATCACATTAGCAAAATCACATGTATTAGCTTAAATCATAAGATAATAAAGTAATTGAGTTTGGAAGGAACTTCCAGACATTATCTATACCAACATGTTATTCATGTCTTAACCCACTAGCTATTACAACAGTCTGTATGATTTCTTTCAAGGAGACTGGTTTTAGACTTTATTGGAATTTTTATGAGAGAATAGGAACACACTGAAGCGCAGGAGGTTCCGTCTGAACATCAGGAAACACTTTTTAACTGTGAGGGTTGCCAAGCACTGACGCAGGTTTTCCTGTGGTTGTGGAGTCTTCATCCTTGGAGATACACAAAAACTATTTGCATACAGAGCCGGGCAATTGGTTTTAGGTGACCCTGCTTGAGTGGGGGGTTGGACCAGATGAACTGCAGAGATCCCTTCCATCCTCAGTTGTCCTGGGACTCTGTGACTGTAATTCTGTGGTTTTGCAATTCTGAATGAAAAAGACTAGAAAGCAACTTTGCAGACTGGAAGTTTGGGTATCTTTCTGCTTTAAGCAAAAGATCAGCCCACATGACACCCATAGAGCTACTTCAAAGTAAATTTTTCTGTGTTTCTATCACAAAACCTTCAAAGAGTCAGCTGAAATACTTCCATTAGTTTTCTGCTGTTTTATGGAGGAATAACAGCAATTACAACTAGAGAATAATTATTGTGTAAGTACCTGAGGTGAAACTTAAAGCAAAGAGTTATAGAATGGTAACATGTAAAATAGACAAGAACCAGGCATCATATTGGTTTGAGAACAGACCTTGGCAAGCCTTTGACCTATGCCAACTGGCACACTCCTGGATTATTCTGGGCATAAGAAGATCATAAACAGGAGACCATTCCCAAAGGCAGCCCATGTTAAGCTAACCTGCTATGGAAGGTACGGGAGTTCAAGAATACAGATAAGGTTTATGATTCATTCACCTGGCAGTGAGTTTTCCTTATGGAGAAACTATGCAAAAGCAAAAATGAGGGGGGCCACATACCCACCACGTGGGTGGTGCTATGTCAGTTTTGCTCCGTCTATTCATCAGGCGTCAGAATGTGTACAGGAATTAATCAAGAAGAAAAACCACTTAGAATACAGACATGCATCTACCCATGTTGTCAGGTAGTTGCCTGTACAGCTCAGTTTGAGCAAAATGGGAGTGATTTCTTCTCTGTTCCTGGTCCTTTCTGGAAAACATAAACAGTAACTTTCTACCCCAGTCAATCTTTTTTTGCTGAGAATATGCAGATTGCTTTGGATATAAGATTTTACTTTCCCGAAGGGTGACATGATCTGGTAACATCTCAGTCATGTGCTCAGGTGGGACATTTTCTAGGTCCTGTATTTAACAACTCCACTCTCCCTTGCCTATGCAAATAATAATCCATCCCATGCCCTTCTCTCTTCTTCTCAGCTCTGCAGCCTTACCCCCTCTCTTTGACCTGCTCTGGCATCTATCAGGTCCTTTATAGATCACTTTAATTTATTAACAGGGAAAAAAACCATACAGCTTTCTAGCTTTGCTTTCTGCAACTTTAGCATGGGAAAGTGGCTCACAGAGGGATCTGGCACATGTTAAGGTCAGTACAAAATAAGCAGCAGAACTGCATATCTGGAAGTGATGTGGGGAAGAAGAGACAAGAAACAAAGATGCCCCTTTCAGCAAGATTCTTGTTGCTGGTGTCTGACTTTGTAACACTGTCTGAGAAAATTAATTTTGCTTTGCTGGTGGCCGTGCAAGTTTCTACTGCTGCGCAGTCTGTTTCTGATTTTCAAGTGAAGACGACCTTTGTATAGTGAAAATAAAAGAAGTATATTTGTCTGCCACCATGCTCCACAGAGAAAGTTGGCAGCTGTAGTTTATCCTCAAAAGAGAATAAAAAATTTAGGACATCTCTTCTTGCTTCTGCTGGTTTGCCTTAATTTTTTTGTCCTTTATTTGCTTTTCCTCTACCTGGTTTACTTCATTCATTCAGAGCATGCAGTCTGAAAAGTTCCACAAAGTAGACAAATAGATTAAATCTCTCTGTTGATTGAGAAGTCTCAGTTGTTATTCATATTCATTTCCCTTCCTCATTCACCCCTCTGCATTCAGATACTCTCAGACACAGGGTTTAATTCAGGTGCTTTCTATTTTATGCTTTGGAATGCATTATTCATAGTAGTGCCTAGGTGACACTGTTATATGAGAATTAGTCATCTCTTATGCATTGGTTTGCCAGTAATTTGTCTGACTCTCGACTGATTTAAGAAAATATCTAATTATCCAAGGAAAATTTCTTTGCAAACACGAGTGGATTTTTTCAGTTCATTAAAACTCTACCGTGATTTCTTTATAGATAATTTTTCCAATAGGTAATTGCAATCTATATTTAAATAATGTAAATCTTTACAGTTTGCTATAATTTTATCCTTCTGCTGGAAATGGCTGAATAGACCCCAGGGATTTTCACAGAAGCTAATTTTGGTTTACTAAGGCTCATCTTTTCCAAGAGTCTTCAAAGTCAGTGGAGAGGTAGGTTTTCAAGGACAAGAGTAGGAGGCTTCCTTAGGTGGTCTGATCACCCACTACATCAGAAGTCTGTTATGTCTGGTCTTTCTTTGATAATAAGATCAGACACTTAAGGGGGCTGACTCAGACTTTTATCCTGCAGAGAAGTTTAACTAGAATCTCTTGCAATTTACTGGGTCCAGGCGAGTAAGTATCTTGCATCTGAGGTCTCCTATACCATGTGGGGATACATGATCTCACGTCTTGCATATGAAAAATCACTGGGCAAGATATTAGCATATAGAGAAATCTCTGGCTCAGTATTTTTTGTCTTCACTGTGCCTCAATCTATTTCACTGTCCTCTTATTGTCTGCTGTGGCTGACAGGGTAGTGAGACATTGAGACTACCTATAGCACTGTTTGAATCATAAGAAAATTGATGAGAGAATTCGGGAAGTTCAGAGCCTTGCTCTGGAAGGTTATCTAAGACCAGACAGTGCTGTCATGTTAGGAATGGGTACCAGTAAAAAGGCAGCAGGTATGACAGTCTGAAAATGTGATCTCCTTGGCAATATACTAGAAAAGTAGTTAACAAATTTGAGGTCTTGATCCCAAAAGGTGCAGGTTCAAACAGCATGGCATACTCAGTGTTAAAATAAGAATTGCTGGACAAGAAAAGTCCAAACAAGCCCCTAAGAGAACGTTCTGTCCCAAACAGGAGAAATAAACTAAAGGTGGGGAAAGGGTTCCCTGCTATTGATTTCTGTCTCAGGTTAAAGACAAGTCCAGGAAGAAAACACTCTGAATTAATGTCCCCCCCACAGAAACAACAGGGGATACAGGACTATCATAACATCACCCCAAGACAATATGCAACCCTGGACATCAGACTTTGGACTGAAGAAAGCAAGGGCAAAACAAGGTTCTGGTCTCAATCCTCTGTCTTGGCATGTGCACTGAGAGGAACAAGAAAGTCAGTAAGCAGGGCAAGGAAACATGCAGAAGTGTGGTATGGCAATGAATGACCACAGAGCAACTATTTGCAAACAGGAAAGCTGAATCGATGGTGTTCATGGGAGACATGAACCTCACCCATGTGGGAGGAGTGGGGCAAGTCTTAAAGCAGTTAATCAGAGCTAAAGGGATTAACCACAGTCTCTTTCCAGGTGGATTAAAAATGACTGTTTGCCAGGTTTATTCCTGAGGCTGAAATGTGGAAAACAGAAATTTGAGTAAGCAAAAAACATTTGCTATCCAAATGGCGCAGAGGCACCACCGGCTGCAAACTGGGACTCTGCCACCCCTATGGAATGGAGGTGAGTGGGTTTATGTACTTATACCTGCTTCATCTACATATATTGAAGAGCAAACATGTCCAGTTAGTGCCCTTGTCTGGAATGTTGTCTTCTTCCTCTCTCCTCTTGTCAGGGTGAAAAGAAATGAAAAAGAAAAAAAGTCTATCTATCTGTCTATCTATCTATCTATCTATCTATCTATCTATCTATTTATCTATCTATCTATCTATCTATCTATCTGTCTGTCTGTCTGTCTGTCTGTCTATCTATCTATCTGTCTATCTATCTGTCAGTCTGTCTGTCTATCTATCTATATACCTATCTATCTATCTCTATTAGAAAGCCTTTCAAGCCATGTGCAACCAGTTGCTTGTCAAACACTTGCTGTCTCAGTAGTTTTGCCCAAAGACCAGAGTTGGCAAAGTATTAAGTTATACAATAGCAATCTCCTCAAGGAGTTCATGGTAGGTGATCACTTAGTGTCAGTGATCCTAAGCCTGTCCAGCAGCCAAATACATGAAGGGATGTCAGATCCTTGATCTTCCAGAAAACTTTAAAAATAGCAATTCAGATCAATCCTTTCATGATAAATTGCACTTAAGAATAAGCAAAGTATATTACAAACCTGTCAGAATGAGACACTTGACATATTCATTCTTGAGGCTCATTGAAATTTCTTTAAAGATCCTGTAAAAATCTATGGGTTGTTTTGTTAGGAAGAATTATTTTTCATTCAGATCTATCTCTTCTATTTTTACTGCTCAGCTGCTTGGAAATAAATCATGTTATTACTGAAAACTGAAAACAAGGTTTATTTCACTGGGGTATAATAAATCTTGGTTAAAATACAGATTTATTTTTTTAATGTAATGATTCTATGTTTGAAAAATGTTAAGGTTGTGACAAAAATCAACAAAAGCCAGGAAATTCAAAGTTAATTTTGAATTGTGTCCATAAAGCACCTCATTAAGCCCACTCATTGTATCCTGTGTGGAATCATACAGTTTCCAGAGACATCTGTAATTGTTCATAATAAAAGGGCATATTAAGGACAGAATTAGTGGATGTCCCTGATCCAGCAATAAAATAATCCTAGTGTTCATATGCTCTGTAATCCACGAAAGATGGTTCCACCTGGACTTAAGAAACAAAACACTCTGTTTAGAGTGGGTTGGGGGGGGGGGGGGGGAGGGGGAAGCCCCTATGAAAGAAACAAAGCCTTGAGGAGTTAGGTGTTTATCAAGGCACATGGGGAATGTGGAGAGAGCTCCATAGTCTTCATCCAATCACAATTTTAGAAAGTCACTGTTTGCGTACCTTTTGCTGAATGAGTTCCTTAATTAAAAATTAAAGTTCGTCAAAAATTATCTCTTGTAGTAAGATCTCAATCATCAAGCATTTCACTGATGCACAAGCAAGTAAGGACTGAAGCCCTCCAAGTTTTCCTGCAGGGTCACCACAGGTTTGACAACAATCACAATGCTTCCAGAGTTTGTAGCTTTGAAGCAAACCCACTATATGCACTCCTAAGCCATTGCACTAGACTTTAAAGATCTCTGAAGGGAAGATTTCAAAAATCACCAGGACAAGTCTTACACATATTCAGATTTTTCTGAAAAATCAGATCTTTTATCTTGGGGCAAAGAAAATTGGAAAATTTGGAACATGAATGTTCCACAATTTCCTACCATACACCATGTCTCAAATACATATAATTTGGGATTAAAATTTCTTTTTGTTTTTGTCCTTGCAAGAATTAAACTAGGGGGGGAAAGTGTCCAATTTTTCTTTGTTTATGCAACACATGCAAATGCTGCATAGCTCTTCTGATGTCCCTGGGAGTGCAGTCCAGCATGCCAGCTTAGCAGGGAGAGATACCTTTTTTTATGATGCAAAAGAGCAGTGCAAAATGGTTTTATTTTCCAAACCTCAGTTACCTTGCCATGTGCAGTATGTGGGGAGCCTAAAGCTCAAAAAGCGTGCAGTGATCTCAGTAGCAAACAGATGGGTGATGCCCCGGAGTCCTGTGGATGAGCAGAGGGTTGAGTGTTGGCTGATGCTGGGCTGGGAGGAAGGGCTGTGGGGTCATGGGCCAAAGTCACAGCCCCAACATGGAAGCCAAGAGGAGCTGTCCTCCCTTATGGAAATGCAGGGACTTACTGGTCTGAGCCTGAGCAGGCAGGGTAGAAAGGATGACCACCTCCATAAGCTGAGCTGGAGCCAAAGCCCCTTCTGGCAGTCCATCCCTTGAGGGCAAGACTGCTGGGACATCATCTCAGCTTCCAGAGGGAAGAGAAATCATTGGAGGCACGAACTGGCCTGGCAGAAATCCCAGGAGAGAAGGCAGAATCAAGGGAAAACAGGGTATGCTATTGGCACGAAGAAACTAACTGAATGGTTTCAGAAGGACAAGAGCAGAACCTCTGTGAGAGGAGGAATCCTCTGTGCCACCCATACAGCATGGAGTGGAACAGGCAAAAAGGAAAAACATAATTTATGTGTACATACCTGAATGCTTGAGGGTATACCTATATAAAACAAAAAGCAGCCAGGCAGAAACAGCTCAGTGTTGTCACTGGAGGAGATAATGCTCATATCATGCTGGGAGATTGTAGGAAACCAAACCACACTGAATGCTCTTAGAGACCAAGGAACTTCAAGCAGAGTGGATTAGAGAGCTTTGAACTGGATGTCTGTCGAAAAAAAAGCAAGAGAAAACATAAGGAAAAGTATTTTTATTGCAAAATCTCTGAAAACCTCAGCTCTTACCAATCTCTTTCTGAAATCTAGGGACATGCAATATTCTAACTTCCACCAAAATTGTCTCTGTTAAGATCTTGCCTTCTTGAACATGAATTTAGAGATGTTTATAAGACTCTCTGTGGAATTTAAACAACATGCTGAGCAACTTCCCTCTGATTATCAAGATCCTTTAAGCTGTCTCAAACCAGGAGTCCCAAAATTGAAATATCAAAAATCATCAATCACTTTGAAAATTTAGATCATTTTTTTTCCCTGTCTTTTCTCTTTCTCAGCTAGAGCTCTCTTTGATCTATGGCCCTTCTACATTTTTTCCCCAGTTAAGTGAGATTAAGCTGCAAGAGAAAAGTCAAATCTGATTTACCTGTCACTCAGAATCAGCAACTTCAGGGCTGCAAAGTGTGCAAAGCTCCTTTGAATTGACTGTTGCAAAGGCATTTTTAGGTGGTTAGACCTATGTTTGTTACCTCAATGTTCTCTCAAAGAATTCCATCAAGGCACAAGCTTTATTTTGGATCTAGTGTGTCTATAAACTAACCTAACCAGCAGAGCAATATCCCAGGTATTTTAATCCTGTTATTTGCCTAATTTCCATTTCAAGAAAATAGTTTTACATTTTTTGGGATTTATTCCACTAAAAACGAGGTCAGAAACACAGTCTCTGGGTACCTGTAAATACTATGCCTTGGCCAGAATCAAAATTGTTCTGCTTACAATTGGAGTCTGCTGACACAACCTTATAAATTAATTAGTAGTAGCAGGAAAATTAACACGTTTGGTGCTGAGATCCTGCTTCAATTCAAAGCTCATTTGCCACCACTCTTAACATTTATTTAGACATCCTATGCCCCCATATTAAATTTCTTTTGACGTACAGGCATAAAACAAGATTTAAGATGAGTTTAAACACCTAATAAAGCAAATTTGTTCACCCATTAAGATGCTGCAGAGCTGTGAGAATTACTAGGGCTTCCCTCCTCAGATTAAATATTTCCTTCTATTTGACTCAGAACCTCCTTAGATGCAATTATTTGGTACTTTGGTCTTGCTAAGTATTCACTGAGGTCTGGAAGCTCAACTCACAAGATCCCGAGGGCTACGTCCATGACATGTCTGCAGAACAACCCAGGACTAAACTCCAGTCTTTGGACAAGGTACACCCACAAAACCAAATTCTTCCCTTCCCTCCCCACAACAGGATGTCAATGTCTAAACTGCGTCTTGGGCTCTGTTTCTGATGAATGCCATTCCTCTGCAAAAAGCGAAAACTGCACCAAGGAACACGTTAATAATTAAACAGCTCACTTAACTGCAAGCAAGTGCCTCTGTTACCAAGTGTCATAGATGCAGCCTTAGACATTTCTGCAAGAGGGCAGATAGGTGTTTAGGTGCTTAGTTTGTCAATGCATACTTTTTATTGTATGAAAACATTTAACACTTTGTTTCTGAAGAATAAAGCAAAAACTTTAAAGCATGTACTTTTAAACCTGGTGGACTATGTAAGTCACTTAAATTCACTTTTAACCATCCTGTGTCATGATTTTCTGGTGTGCTAACTCCACAGATGTCTCTGAAGAATCTTTTCATACGGGCATACGTGTTTATTCCAGTCTGTTATTGGCTAGCTCAAGTTCCTTTACTCATTCTTATTATGGTCAGCACGTTTGGAAATAATCTAGTTTTTATTTCAGACTAAACAGTTGTCGTGGTTTAACCCTAGCCAGCAGCCAAGCCCCAGCCAGCTGCTCACTCAATCCCCCACCAGCAGGACTGGGGAGAGAATAAGGAGGGCAAAAGGTAGAAAACTCATGGATTGAGTTCAAAACAGTTTAATAGGGAAAGCAAAAGTCATGCACACAAATAAAGCAAACAAGGAATTAATTGACTGCTTCCCATGGGCAGGCAGGTGTTCAGCCATATCCAGGAGAGCCGGGCCCCATCACAGGATCCCATTACTTGGGAAGACAAATACCATCATTCCAAATATCCCCCCTTGCTCCTTCTTCCCTCTACTTTCCATACAGAGCGTGATGTCCTGTGGTGTGGAATATCCCTTTGGTCAGTTGGAGTCACCTGTCCTGGCTGTGTCTTCTCCCAACCTGCCATGCACTCCAGCCTCCTCTCTAGAGTGGCAGTACTTAAAGTAGAAAAGGCCTTGGCTCCATGTAAGCCCTACTCAGCAATAACAAAAGCTTCGTTATCGTCACTGTGTTCAGCCCAAATCCGTGACATAGCCACATACCAGCCACTGTGAAGAAAATTACCTCAGCCAAAACCATCACAGCAGTGAACAAACCCCTAACTTCAGCCACGTGGATCTGAGTATTTTGATCACTGCTGTCTGTGTTGGCAAGTTCTTGACAATAACACTATTACTTCATCCTGCAGAAGTAGGAAAATGACAAATAAGCTTCTTTTTTCATGTATCAGTGCCAAAATATTGATCCTTTAGTAGGAAGTACTGAGATAATTATAGCTATGTTTAATTTGCATTAGCTTAACCTGAGATTTAAATTTTATTGTACTTTAAAGAATGTTCCATTGTGCTTCAGCAACATTAGATAACTAAGAGCATAATCTAATTGAATAGAAAGGTACTAGAAAAGGCTTTGCAAGCATGAATGATTTCAAAGATTTCAAATGTATAAAAATGTCTTTGTCCTTTTAATGTAATCTCAAATCTCATCATTGCTGTACTATACCTATGACTACAAAAACATTTCTAGAAAAAGGGAGTATATTACTCACTTAAAATACCTGCAAATCCAAAATGTTCTAAATTTTGCAGGTGTTATCATTCCTCCCTTACCTAAACTGCTGTATGGAACTCTGCATCCTGAAGCTGTATTCCACCTCAAAAGCAGTTGCATTTTGATGATGGATGAAACAAGCCATTCAAGTTCAGTGTGTTCAAGCTCTATGACACCCTTTTGGAGAAGGTATTATATATATGTACCAGAGGTACTATTTCAAGGCAGAAACTTTGCCAAATGTGAAACTGAGACTGAAGACTTACGACTGAGTTGTTAACCTCTGGAAATAGGAGTTTAAACTGCAAATGCTGACCTAACTTTAGATCTGGGGAAGCAAATAGTAAGAATGAAAAACTATGCAGCTTTCACCTCCTCTCCAAAGGCAAAACAGACATTTTAAGCTTTATTTTATGATTTTTTTTCTCCAGTTAATTTAAACAAACTTGTATTTAGGCAAAATAATAATTCCTGTGCTCAGTAAGCAGTATTTCAACCTTCTGAATCCCATTCAGCAGGAAAATCACTAGGGTAGGTTGCTTTCATCCTTGGTTTGTAAGTAGAAGTGAATTCTGCTCCCCGCCTATTCAGTGCCTCCATCAGAAAATAAAACAAACATACAAGGTAGATGTGCCAGGTACTCAGTGGGTCTCAAAGCATAAAATCACAGGAACAAGCAAGATGAGGGGAAAATGGAGGTGAAAGATGACAGGAAAAGTATTATCACAGTATGATAATATCATCATAGTATTATCTTGCAAATTGCAGGAATACCGGTTATGCTCTGGTCCCAGAAAACAAGTGTAGCACCAATCTACCAAACACCAGTCCTTTGAAATGGGAGTTATAACTCAATATCACTAGATTTGACACAGCTTTTGCCATTTTTGTATTTCCATAACTGAGGATACACTCAACACCAAATACTAAGCTAAGATTATCTTTCCACTAATTAGGAGGTGTATTGGATCTCTTTGCTGGTATTAAACTGTTTAACAATCTAGTTTGATCTACAGGATGAATGGATATTGTTACCCTTCCAGGACAAGGAGACAAAAGGACAACAGTTTTAATGACCTTTCAAAATCTCAGATAGAAAGTTTGAATAAAGTTTAGATTTTTGCAAATATTTTATTCTTGTGCTATATTGCTTCAATAAAAGCTGTTTTTCAAATTGTCCATAATTATATTAAAATGAAGGCATTAGTATAACATTATGTTGGCTTAAACAAATTGTTCATTTATAACCCCTAACCTCAGGCACAGGCTGCCTTGGTAAAATTGCATTGCCATGTGACAATTCTTCAAAACACTGATAATCTCAGATAAATGCTCTCAATTTTGATGTAATGATTTAATTAGTTCTTGTCCTTCTAGAAGAAAATATTTCTGGGTCATCTCCAGAATACACAAAACAGTTGATTTACTCTCATACTTGATTGCTTCAAGTAACCAGTAAACAATCTCTAGTCTCCTTTCTGTCCTTTCCTTTTTTTGCCCTGCCAAGTAAAACCCGTTTTAAAAAAGACATAGCGTTATTCTTTTTTGTTTTGTTGGTATTAAACAGATCAAACCTACAAAGATTCATGAGCATTGAGAATTCTGAATATCTACTTTGTTTTGGGGATTTTTTTAGTAAAGAATTGTATGGAGCAGAAAAATTCATAATGTGAAAACTTGATGATACAGGAATGGCAGCAAAATCAGTTTTTCCTTTCGTGAGAATGATTTCCATGTAACTCTTGAGGGAAAACTATGATTTTTAGTATCCTCATCATAATTAAATACATTTCTTCTGTATTGCCTTCCACTGTATACAGCAGCTCCAGATTTTCTTTTCCCTTGGGGTCCCTCGATGGCCCAGCAGCAGTCAGGATGTGAACCCCAGCTGCAGAAGCCGCGGATCATCCTGAAGTGTCCATGACCTCTGGGCTGGTCCTCAGGAAGGCCTCAAGGCTCCCTTGATTCACCAGGCACATGCAGAGCCCTTTCTCTGCAAACAGCTGCCACCATCTCTTCATGCAGGATGGAAATTGTGCCACTCCTTGCTGGTGCTCATGTGTGCTGGTGGCCTTGTCCACTCTTGGCGTCTGTCGTGGTTTAGCTTGGCCCAGGTTTTTCTAGTGGGGGGGGCCACAAAGATGGCTCCTTTGTGAAGCTTCTCGAAGCCTTCACCATGTCCAGCTCTGAGGTGATGGACATGCTGCTGTCCAAGCCTGGGCCAATTAGAGATGTTGGTTACGCCTCTGTGAAAAACATATTTAAGACGAAATCAAAACAATGGGCGCACGCACTTTTCCTTAGCCAGGGGAGGAGGAGTAGGTGAGAGCATGTGAGGGAAAACAACATGGAGAGACCAAGGTCAGTGGAGAAGGAGGGGGAGGGGGAGCTCCAGGCGCCGGAGCTCTGCAGCCTCTGCAGGCCGTGGTGAGGCCCATGGTGAAGCAGGGGTGCCCCTGCAGCCCATGGGGGCCCACGGGAAATGCTGAGATCCACTTGCCCCAAAGCGAGTGGATACCCTGAAAGTGGCCGTGGTCCAGAGGGAGTCCTAGTGGAGAAACAGGCCTTGACTTGCACCCTGAGACTGAACTGAGTGTCCCACATGGAGTGGGTGGGTGCCTGAGAGAGAGAGAGAGAGAGAGAGAGAGAAGCCCAGCAGAAGTCCGGTAAAGAGAAGAAGCCTTGCTCCCGAGATGGAAACGGCCCGGCTCAGAGGTCTGTACCCCGTGGAAGATGGACCCCACGCCGTAGCAGTTTTGGGGAGACTGCTTGCCTGTGTGGGGACCAGCGTCACTGTAGCAGTGTCGGGCGGGCTGCCGACGGTGAGACCCATGGCTACGCAGAGGAAAAGAGCCTCTCCCCGGGCAGGGGAAGAAGATCTGGGTGATGAACTGACCTAACCCCCCCCCATACCTTGTTCCCTTGTGCAGCTGCTGGGAAGGAGGGAGAGGGAGGGCAGCAGAGAAACGGTGGCCTTGAAAGGTTTATTTTACTTCTCATTTACTCCTCTGACTCTGTTAGCAATAAATTAGATCACTTTGCAACCTAAGTTAGTCCTGTTTTGCCTATTCTAAGTGCATCTTCTCCCAGGTTTCCTTATCTCAACCCATAAGCCCTGGGTGTGGGTGTGTTAATTTGGGGGTACCTGGCATTTGGCCGGGCTCAAACCTTGACAGCGTCCCAGGTCTCTCCCTTCTCGCTGATCCAGCTGGATTCCTGGCCTCTGGAGCTCATCAGTTCTCGGGAGGCTGGCATGCACTCCTCTGCTCATTACCTTTCCACTCCTTGGCCTGCCTTTTCCCAGTAGTTATATTTCTACCCATATGGCATAGCTAAGCACAAATGGGGCTGCTTCAGCACCCAGTGCTCCCAGCGTCTGTGGAGCATCCTCTCTGCACAAAATGCTCACACTAATTTATCACATATAAGACACACATGTAGGAAATAGAGAGCATGCTAATGTACTATTCAATATTTTACACTTTTGATTCTGGTATTTAATTATACCTACAATTGGTGACTGTACAAGTTTTAGGTGATGTTACAGGATTTTCAAATATTCTGTATATTCCACTGTGTTTACGATCAAAAAAAACCCAAAAAAACCAAAAAAAAACCCAACAAAAAAACCAAACAAACAAACAACCAAACAAAAAACTGACCCATTTTCAGTAGCCAAGCTGAAAAAATAGAAAAGAAGAAATAGAAAAACGAATAGGCAAGATATTAAAAAACAGAGAAAATATTAAATAGTTTAAAGAGCAATAATGGAAAAGAGTATAAAACAAATTTAATTTTAATTTTTACACTTCTTTTAATTTTACTGATCTAGGTTACTATTGTCTGGAAACATAACTTAAATAATGGTAAAAATAAAATCATTATTTAAGGTGATACATTTTCATATTTGCCAGTCTAGTCATTGACCTGAACCTCATGGAAAGTCACCTGTCCTGCCAATATATCTATATTAACTTCTCAGCTAAAGCAGAAGACCAGAAACAGATTTTCTTTACATAACCTAGTTTTGAACTCACTTTATTGGAATAAGATACTTTAAAACCCAGTTGTTAGCAAGATGCAGAACACTAAAATATTCTCTCTTCTGAGACAGATTACCTAGACTGATCTTCAGGTCAGTAAGGCTGTAATTAAAAAATCTGTACTCAAGGAAAGCAAGAAAAACATCTTGTAAAACTAGAGATGTTCTATGCTTGAATAATATTTTTTTATTTTGGTTGCTCTTATTGTGTGTTTTTAATTGGTCCTGAAGGAAAAATTTCTGTTGATTTTATTATAACAGTTCATTGCAGCTGCTCACAAGTTGGAATATCAGGGGTATACATGGCAGTAAAACAGCAGAGATTATTAAGCAGGTCTAATTTGGACAAAATCAATACATCTTCCCCATTTTTTAAGGAGGAAATTACCATCATGTTAAGATGACAAACATGTCAGATCCATAGTATTTAAAATGTGCCAGAAAGCATAAAATCATTTGTAGGAGTCATTCCTCACTAAGGATCTGTGATCAGGAAGATTTCTTCCCTTCTCTTTGCTACTCAATTCTTTTAACTGCTTCACACAGTAGAATTCATTAAGTAAACTCAAAAATGCCAGAAACTACATTTTTAAAAGGCAGTAATATCTTTACTAACTTTGTTCCCCTCACAAAGCATTTGCTTTGAAAGAGGATTGTGTACCTGTTGGCTTCATGCAGAGAAAAGAAATGAAAAAAAATCAGCTTGCAGAAACTTCATCAGGAAAGACATATATTGTACAGATCCCTAAAAAAACCTTCCAATTATACAAGATTTCGTCAAGCACTGCCTGCTATAATCACATGTGTCTGGGGGATGTCTAGCTACTTTACTTGGACCCTTGGTAGCTGCTAAGCTCAAGAGCGCGGTGAGATGCTCAAACCAGAAAGTTAAGTGTTTCAAGTACTATAAAGAAGTTGAATGGAATGAAGATAAATTGCTTTTTCTCTCCCACTTCATATGAACGAAGGTTTTGATCCTGATGTGTTCTGCAATTACTCTGTTAGAACTGTTTGACTCTTCAGGCAGTCCAGTCCTACTGCTGGAGACATATAATATGGCATTAAAGTGATCACTGGTAAAATGGGCAGTAAATTGTAAATATCAACCTTTCACGCAGGTTTTACACTTTGATAAGAGCTGAGATAGCACACTGAAATAAAATGTTTCTCCTTCTACACTTCAGCATTTTCAGTTTGGAAAAAACTAATACATTCCAGGTCATATAGCTTGCTCCCTAAAGTGAGATATTTACTAATTTAAAAGGGGCTATCAAAAATAGCAAGAAATAGGAAATAGAGCAAAATACTGATACCTTTCCTGGCACAATAATCCCTGGGGCTTTGACCCAGCAAAAAAACCCTCTTTGCTTAATCTGGAATGTGCTGGCAAAAGTTCCAAACAAGATATCAGGAAAGGCAAACAGCTGTGGTGGAGGAGGTTGTATTAACCTATCACCCTTACTGAAGTGATTACTTTATTTGAAATGATTCTGTCTTGAAAGCCATAGTGGTTTTGTGTCCTAACTACAGAGGGAGACAGAACATCAAACATTAATATCTTGGCAACATTTTCATCTGACAGATATGACATGGTTCAGGATTCTACTTTCATTTTCCTTTGCTGTAAAATTCACCTATTAATCACTTTGAATAAAAATAAATGTATTTAACCACATTTGGAAAAAAAGAATGATGTACTAGGTAAGCTATGAAAGCACTCAGCTAGTTTATGTAAGGTATTTTGAAAAATACCCAGAAAAAACCCCAAACAGTATCACAAACAAAAGCAACAACAAAAACACAATATATTTTTTAAAAATATTAATAATCTCTTGTAGGGAAGACATTTTGTCACAGAAATGCTAACTTCTTTGTGCTACCACACACAACACTCAAATAAAATATGCAGATTTTAACAAGAAAATTTTGCAATTTTTGAGCAGTCTTCTTGATTTTAAACATTTTTCTGATTACAATTGATATGAACTTTCTTTTCATGGTTTGTCTGCTTAGTTGTTAACAGATGTTACAATGTTGTAATTTAAAAAAAAAAAAAAAAAAAAAAGGCTTGCTGAATGGCTAAATATCATGTTAAATATGGGTGTATTCCTTATTTGTGAAAAGTTGTTTTGAATTGAATGTACTACTCAAGAAGGCAAACTTCATGTGGATTCCAAATAGGGACAAGAATAGATCACTGTCAGTGTTAAAAGAAGTACTGCCGGTAAGAAGTTTTGCATGATGCATCACTTTTGGTTGCAGTAATCTTGGATGCAAATATCTCTTGGCCATATAGAGGGAGTATCCCGCCTACAAAAAACAGAGGTATCTGAACATGGCTAAGAATATTAGATCCAAACTACCTTTTTTCTAGAAAAAATTTGCTTCTATCAGAAATGTGTTAATAGACATTCTGACTTTCTATTTTAGCTAATAGAAGATAAAATCCTCAGAGCTATGCTGAGTTTACCATGGAAGTACTCATGTACCTTTTCCTTTAAAAATATCATTAACAAGTATTCTACATGATTAGAGTGCTTGTCTAAAGTTACGTCGTTTCACCCTCCACACGAAAGACTGTTTTCTACCTTAGCACTTTTTTCTCAAATAATTAGAATATGCTGAAATTCTTGAAGCTGAAGCACTTCCTTTTTTTCTTTATTTAGAAACTGCAGGATCAGCTGCCAGAAAATGAACCCATTAAGTGGTAATGTCTTTATTTCAAGCACTTAAGCTCCCATGTGCATACAGGTTCATCAGAGATTCCACAAAATTAAGGAAATCCTGGAACAGCTATTGGTCCATCGAAACCATATCCACTTTCTAAAACAAGAACAGAGATCTGTAGGAACTTTTATGTGAATTTAAAAGCGTTGTTCACCTTTGTTAGTAGCATTTGATACGCATAGATACGCTTATACCTTGACAAACCTTTAGCTCTCCTGTCCCAAAGATTGTTGTGCTTTCTGCTCATCATTCTCCAAACCCTGGGTCCACCTTTCATCTTGACATGGTCCACAGATCACTGAAGGACTTAGCTACACTGACTGCTAGCAGACAGCTGGTCTCTCAGCTATCTGACCTAGCATTCATGCTCTCCATTCCCAGCACTTTAGCATCAAAGAGCTCTTGCTACATATATGGTGTTTTCTTTGATGTTTTCTATTAAAAATGAAAAAATTCTAATCAGACTATGGAAAACATCCATTCCTAGTATAAGACACTACACCAGAAACAAAGAAAATCTCAAGGAACTGGTGAAGCTCAGGGTCCCACCTTGGGTCATTTGGCCATTGTCAAGTTACAGGAGCCAAGTGCTTGAGCTCTTCTAGCTTAGAGATGTTTCTGGCCTTCAGCTCTGGCCCTGTAGATTTGGTACCAAACATCCTCTGCCATTTCTACTTGCCATTTTCTTAAAAAAAATGGGCAACTGCTCACAAATTGTCTTCCATCAGCAATGTTTGGGTACTGCATCTTTATTTTATATAAGATATATCTAGAGAGAGAATATATAATAAACTATTGTGCTGAGGCATTTATCTTTGCAACGCTGAGAGGAATAACTTGGGAGCAATGTATAGTAGCCATGAAGATAAATAATGCTGCAGGGCATAGTATCATTTATAAAATATTCCCCGCACTCTAGGTTCCATTTCATTATTAGATTTTTAAAAAGAACCATTTTCTTGGTTAGTTTCCAGAGCTAGCAGTCACAGAGGCTAATTTCAAATTGCTTGAGGCCTTGGAAACAAAGATGTATTTGTGCAAACACTGCCTTAAATGCCAAAAAAAAATGTGAGCAGGACCCACTCAGCCTTGTAAGTGAATTATACACAAGACAGTTTTTCTCATCACAAAACCCTATCTCCCCCAATTTCTTCTGTCATGCACTAGCATTTACAGAACAGCTTTCAAAGTGACAAAACTACTGGACAGGGAAAAGGACAGCTAACTTGGATAGCTAACTTAGCTGTTCAACACAGAGATAGCTTCCTGCGGTGAGCACTTTATTTTGATCAGTGTGTGAAGTCCTTCCTTTTTCCTATCTCTACTGAGATCTCTCCTGGACTATATTCAAGAAGGATGTGGGACAAAAGCAGGAAGTCCAAGGCATATCAGTAGGAATGTTTAAGTGTTTAGGTGTCAAGGATTGAAAGAATTTGGGTTGTTCATCCCAAAGAAAAGGAATCTGGAGGGACATCATGGCAGTTACTGGTATACAAATCCCTAAAAGGATTTGCAGTGAGACAGAATTAAATATTCTTCATGTTCACAGTAAAGAGAAAAATCTTAAAAGGCAGTGAGGCAGATTGAGGTTAGATACCAGGAACACCTTTGCAATGTAAAGCTAGTAAAGCAACAGGATAGGTTACTGGAAATGCTGTGAAATTTTCACCACTGGAAGTCTGATGTGAAGTGCAGCTAAGAGTGCTTTGGATCTGGAAGATAGATTGTGTAACCTTTCAGACCAAAAATTCTGTGATGTGTTAAAAAATGTTACATAATAAATATATGCCTAAATGCAAGAGATAAAGCAGTACAAATATAAAATTAATCATAATCATTCACCAGTACATCTTATCCCAGAACTGTTATCTTTTTTTTTTTTTTTTTAGGTAATAACACCATTTAGCAAGAGCATGATAAATTATTTTGCCTAACAAATGAGTTTAGTTAGCTTAGATAAATGAGTTATTTTATGGTTAATTCAGTATGTAGACTTTAGACCCGGTAGAGTAGAGTTTAAGCCCATTTTGAAACAGATTCTATTACTTGAGGTAATCACTTGCTTTCCCTGTAGCCTAGGTTTTCCCTGTAGCCTAGGTTTTCATCTATAAAAGGAGGATAACGTCTTTTCCAGAATTTAACTAGTTACTACAGGAATATGTAGAATAAAAAATGGAAACCATCTGTTTCCAGGGGTGGCCATACATTTTCTTCAGATAAATAAATTTCCTGGGAAAAGGTAGGAAAAAAAAACAATTAATGTTTTAAGACTAAAGTCCTCATTGCCTACTAAATTATGGTTTTGCTTTTTTTTTTGTTTTGTTTTTAGGATGGAATTGGTGGTGGTAGTGGTTCCTTTCGAGTGCATCTTTTCTGTTTCTAACATCATGTAATTATGGGATTGTAGCAATGAAACCAGGGCTTATTCCAGATAACAAAATTTGAATATCTTTGCTTCCACCAGGTGAAATAAATGATGTCCATTAGCGTAGTAGTAGAGCACTTCTTTTAATCAGGTAGCATAAGATGAAGCTGAAATTATCTGTACACAGCATCAAGCATCAGGAATAAAAGGCCAGCATTAGCATAGGTATAATTTTATTACTGTTTAATAATTTCCCTAAACAATCCAAAAGTTAAGATTTCATTTTATGGGTAGCATTTTAATGAAGATTAGTTTCTGTCATGTTTCAGGACAGTAAGCATGACAGGTATAAAGTTATTGAACCTTAAAAGTGTTTCTAGAACCAAATTCCTCTAACAGGCTATTGATTTGTTGTGAATAATTGTTTTCACTCAGATGTATTTGAGTTTATGTAACATAGTTTATTTTTTACTTTTCCAGAGAGGTGGATAGGAATTTAAGAGAAGTATGGAATAAAAACAAAGCTCTCATGCCTCTAAGGAGAACTCCTCCTGAAATGGCCAGAACCACATCCCTAAAAGTTTCAAACTGGCTCTTTACTCACGATCACTCAGCACACAAACTTGACAAACCAAAGCACAAGCCTTCCACCAGTGCTAGACTCCCACTGCCTAAAAGGTGTAATAACCTATTAATTCCCCGAGTTCGTTCACTTGAAAGTGCAAGTGTAAGAACTGGATCTCTGTCCCCCGGGGCAGGAGGCTGTATCAGGGACTCAGCTCGGACTGTATTTGATCTTATCTGTAGGTGATTGAAGTGCAGCACTCTGCATAGGTGAGCGTGGTCTCTCTACCTCCTGCCCTTGGCTCTCCTGTGCACAGCAGGCTCTGACAGAATTTCTCAGTTTAGTTTGTGGTCCTGTGAGCTGAAATTGGCCCTCCTTTTTCTTTTGGTAGTGTTAAATGTCAGTTATTTGAGGATTTGTAGTCATAATGCGCTTTTTAGACTGTTGCTTTTTCTCACTTATGGTTGGAGGGAGTGGCATAAGTATTTTTAACTAGGAGCTATAAAACATAAAAAGACACAAATCTTAATGTTTTTATTGAAATACAGTGAAAAAAAAAGAGTGTCTTAAGACCCTTATTAAGAGCTTGATCTACTTTTTCTAATACAAGGTCACTAATGAAGCGTACGCCTGTTTGTGAAGTGCGATTCAAAAGAAAAGCATACTATTTTTAATATCTACATTTGTCTCATTGAATCCATCCCTCAAACCAACAGACTCTTTTTCCAGAGTTCACAAGAAATAAAAAATGAAACAATTCTATTTGACTGAAAAATTTATAACCCATTTCAGTTTTGATGGACTTGCCATTTATGGCTTTCACATTAAGTTTAACACATTTCAGCATGTCACTATGAGCCTGACACATAGAACAGCTATAATAACATTTCTTCCCCAATGTTCAGTCTTGGAGTGTATTCAGTGACTGCTGTCATAGCTGGACCCGTGGTGTGAGGTAGAACATTTCGCATGTGTCACAAACGCGCACTCATGCCTACATATGTGCAGAATCCAAGATTGTAGAGAAGGCTGGATGACTCACCTCCAGTGCTTCTCATTTTTTTTGGCAGCTAGGTTGGATACAGGAGCCTCTTTTTCTGCAAAGACTTCCAGGATCATCCCCACCTCCTCTCTTTCTCACAATCTCTTTACTTTTTCTCCCTATATATAATTCATTTTATGTAGTGCATAAGTCCTGGTTTTATTCCAGTCATGTTGTTTTTCATGCCGTCCTCAAGGCATATGAAAACAATGTGCATACATAAATTGATTAAAATGTCTTTTAGTAAAGTGAGACAAAGAAGTTTGGCCACTGACACTCTGCATGTGATAATACCAGAAGACCCAGATATTTTTCAGAGACAGGATAATCTGCAAGGGAAAAACAAACAACAAACAAACGAAAAAATAACAGCCCTGTTTTTTATATTTAACTGTTATTTATATTTAAGCCCTAATTATTATGAAAGCTGCACTTAAAAGCCAGATATGAAACTTTCCATAATGTAGTCTATTCCCAATATATCTGCAAGAACTTATCACTAGAGAAAATTGTATGCTCTCCTGACAAAAAGAAGGAAGAAAGTTGTTCCTCTTTTACAGGTTGCAGCTAAGAGAAATTCCAACCCAAAATCTGATTTGATGGATACTCTTTTCGTCTGTAAGTCATTGCATTGAAACCCATTCAATGGGAAAACAAATTGTAGGACAATATGCATACATATTCCAGAATCAGGAACTTAACATGTACACGTAATCTTCACTTTCGTACCAAGATTTTGTTCAAACAGATTGCATGCATCCATATAGCTTTTGTGTTTCTCAAGGCTGATTTCATGCTCTTGTAGAGAAATTGGTAATAAAATAAGTTTTCACAGGTGAACATCCAGAAGACCTAATTTTATAACCTTTTGACTGAGCATGTAAGTTTAATTGTCTTTCTTTTTGCTTATTTATTGTCAAGCAATCTTTTGGTATGTGTTCCATGACATATTTCAAATACTTTGCTACAACATTAAATATCTTTTGTGTTACTTGAATATTAGCGGTGATTTTTAAATTTTTTTTGTGTGTACACTCTTCAGTTTCTCACAGTGCTTCAATACAACTTTACTGGCTTACCTTTTCCTGCAGGATGTCACCAATATGTGCATTTAAGGAATCTTTTGACAAATAAGGCTAAAAGGGTATTGCTCTTTGTGTTTTCATTTGCACTGTGGGCATTAGTATCACCAAAGAAAATCATGCAACAAATAAAAATGGTCATCTCATGGCCTAGAGGAGAATCAAAGGAAAGGTATATGAAGACAAGGTAAATTGTGCATCATAATTCAGAGAGTGCCACGTTTCACAAGTCACTGGCAGTAGAACTATGATCTTTTTCAGGGGCTTGATGTGTGGACTCATCAGAAAGCTCAGGGAAGTCAAGGATACAAAGAATATTTAGAATTCAGCACAGCTGCTAGTGGAAAGTCAGAAAAAAAGGAGATTGTGTCTCTGTAGAAAATACTCTTTGGAAAAGACTTAATCAACCTAGGGAAAAAAACACTTACTGACTTAAAGAATGAAAGTGTTTCTGCCTGAAATACAGCTTCTTGAATTCAGCTTTCAGACCTTAAATTACCAAATATAATCAGCACATGATATTAATGATGATACAATGGCCTCTATCATGTTACTATGAAATCAGTTTAACAAAGGACTTATTTTTTAGGGACAGGTTGTCAATCACATCTTAGGGAAGATGAGCTATTTGTGGGCAAACTTCAGCATCTCTAAGACAGACTTCTGTAGATGAGCATGTGCTGGATTACAATGAGCAGTCAGCTCTGTGACCTGATGCTCCTTCAGGAATTGGAGAGCCTCTTGCAGTCCTCTACACTCTTTGATGTTGTGGCTTATGTGAGGCTGTGGAGACCACTTTGTAAAATTTTTCTGATAAACAACCCTCCCTCTGTCTTCGGGTAAAGATCTGTTTCCTCATTCACTCTTCTTGGCTTCTGGCATTACAGCTTCAAGAACTCTGAGATTCCTGAAATGAGGAATTTTGAAAAGCAAAATTACTAAAGGACTGCCCCACAATACTGGGTTGCAACTGGTAACAACAAGCAAAGATGTGGTTCAAGACTTCCTTCAACTGAGCTTGGGAATGGAAAAATTCTTTACAGAAACATCTAGAGCTGTGGTGTCTTGTCCAGCCTGCCTCACCACAGGCTTTAGAGGAATGTCTGCTCCAGCATCTGGAGCACCTCCTCCCCCTCCTTCTTCACTGGTCTTGGTGTCTGCAGAGTTGTTGCTGTCACATATTCTCACTGTTTTCTTTTGGCTGCATTTGTGCAGGTTATTTTCCCCTTTTTACATCCGTTGTCCCAGGGACACTACCGTCACTGATGAGCTCAGCCTTGGCCAGCAGCAGGTCCATCTTGGAGCTGTCTGAAATTGGCTCTTTTGAACATGGGTGAAGATCCTAGCTGGTAGAAGTTACCCCTGAAGGCCCCCACTTCCAAAATCTGGCCATGGAAACCGAACTCAGGATTCTTAATCACAAGTTCAATGAATTCTTCTTTGAAAGCTATGGAGCCAAGGTTAAAATCTAAGCACTTGAATTCCAATTTCTAGCACAGAGCCTTGCCAAAGATGAAGTTTTGATGTTTCTCCAAGCATTTTTCTTCTACTAAACTTGGTGTCTCAGGTGAAAAATGACATTAAGCCAGATGGCAGCTGTAAAAATATGAGTGAAAAGAGAGTGCTAGAAAAAAGTAGGTTTAAATGCTAAAGAATAAAAACAGGGAAAAAAAAAAACAAATACAAAAAAACCCCTAAACTGTACTACAGAAAAGTTTGAACAGTGCCCTAAGTAACAAGTAAAAGTCAAGGTAGAGGTAAAGAGGAACTAAGACTAAGCAAGAATGTGCAGGGGGTGGGCAGAAGAGGGTGAGGGATGCCACCACACTGTGGTTGGGGTTGAACGTAGAGCACTGAACACCCAATACTGAACATATTCCTGCACTCAAGGAATCTACCTACAGACAATAACTTAGGGGAGAAATTTTAACTATACAGGGCATTCTATTCTGGCACGTGTATCACTTGATTAAAGCACAGCTTGTCTCTACAGTGACAGCAAATCATGAAAGCAAGATAAGTATGCGAGCTAGTTGTATTTTAGAAAGGTACTTCTAATTCCTCTCCTTGAAACACAGCTACAGGTGTTTGATTTCTCAACACAAAAGGCAATCACATCCCAAAACAAAGATGAATGTGTCTCCGTATTTCTAACGTGCAGGTGCTGAAATATTTCTTTCTCGGTGTAAACACACATAGTGCCTGAAGTACAGCAGCAGCAAGATGGGCATCAAGCAACACAAAGCAGTAATTCGTCAGCATTGCTGAGCTTCAGACTCAAGACAGAACAGCAGCTGCTAACAGGTGCCTTATATTATACACCATTATTTATATTCAACCTCTTCCCATTCATTGCTGAGGAATGGAAAAATTGATGTTACCACTCCCTAAAAACTTTTCACACTTTAAGCCTCTATAACAGTTCCTTTACACTCAGTGTATGTTGGACTAGAAAGTACAATACATTAGCCCAGGTGTGGTATTTGCTGAAGCAAGACAAAAAAAGGACAGAAAGTTATACAAGTTGTGAGGTAGGGGTGGTTCATCTGTCACAATGTGGACAGGTCAATGTTTAACAGAAAGAAAGAATGTTGTTCTTTCACATAGCCAGGGATGACTCACTGTCTGAAAACACAGACTCTAATGGGGTTTTCTGTGAAAAGGAGCAGACACGAACCTGCCTTTGACACTGGCTCTGTGCTAAAAGCACAAGATGAAATGTAGACATTACCATACACTTCTACAGGTTTCAGCAGGCCCATTCCTCTACAGATGGAATAGCAGCAACATTTTTTAATCAACCCAACCTTATTTGTGACTTACAAATATTTGTCTCTGCAATGGTCTTGATTTCCAGGTAAAAATAATAGAAGAGAGTAAACATATCAAAGAATCAAGGAGGAGCATAACAAAGAGAAGAACATTTTATTGTGGGTTTGTTTGTAGTTTGGCTTGGGGTTTTCTTTTTGTGGTTTCAGCTAAGTTATTAAGCCTTCATTTTTGTCAAAACGAAATACATTTTGTGCAAGCAATAAAAGCAGTCGCTAAAAAGCACTAGACTCTAACATACAAGCAAGCAAGTCCCATGGCAAGCATAAAAGCCTGTTAATTCATAGCTAAACAGCAATACCAGCTATAAATTTGATCTAGCTTATTCCAAATCTCTTTTTGTCTCAAAATCTTTAAGCGTCATGTTGGGCACCAAAAGGATTGTCATGGTCTACCCTCAGCCAGTAACCAGGCACCACGCAGCCGCTGCAGTGGGATAGGGGAGTGAACTGGAAGAGCAGAAGTGAGAAAGTTCGTGGATTGCGATAAGGACAGTTTAATAGGTAAAGCAAAACAAAACAAGGAATTCATGTACCACTTCCCATGGGCAGGCAGGTGTTCAGCCATGTCTAAGAAGGCAGGGTTCCATCATGTCTAATGGTTACTTGAGAAGACAAAAATCATCATTTCAAATGTTCCTCCCTTTCTTCTTCCTCAGCTTTATAGACTGAGCATGCCATTGTATGATGCCTCTGGTCAGCTGGGGTCAGCTGTGTCCCCACCAACTCCTTGTGCACCCCCAGCCTCCTGACTGCTGGGGTGATTTGAAAAACAGAAAAGGCCTTGGTGCTGTGTCAGCCCTGCACACCTTCCAAAAGTCAGGAGTGAAAAAAAAGAAAGAGATTGTGAAAAAAAGAAAGAGATCATTAAGCTAAGCAGGAACAAGCTGCATGAAGAAGCAGTACAAAGTGACTCTCACAAATAAAAAAAAAGATTAAGTGGAAGGTTTCTAGAACTATTTGGTTCTAGAAAAAGTTTATAAGTTAATTTGTATACTATTGGAAGAAAATTTACTCTCAAAAGCATGGACATAAGGCTAATCAAGAATATGTGTGTCTGTTGTGGTTTAGCTTGGCCCAGGTTTTTCTAGGTGGGAGGGCCCACAAAGATGGCTCCTCTGTGAAGCTTCTCGAAGCCTTCACCATGTCCAGCTCTGAGGTGATGGACATGTTGCTGGCCAAGGTTGGGCCAATTAGAGATGTTGGTTACACCTCTGTGAAGAACATATTTAAGAAGAAACCAAAACAATGGGTGCACACACTTTTTCTTAGCCAGAGGAGGAGGAGGAGGTGAGAGTATGTGAGGGAAAACAACATGGAGAGACCAAGGTCAGTGGAGAAAGAGGGGGAGGGGGAGCTCCAGGCGCCGGAGCTCTGCAGCCTCTGCAGGCCGTGGTGAGGCCCATGGTGAAGCAGGGGGTGCCCCTGCAGCCCATGGGGGCCCATGGGAAATGCTGAGATCCACTCGCCCATGCCGAAGCGAGAGGATGCCCTAGGGGAGGCTGTGGTCCAGAGGGAGTCCTAGTGAAGAAACAGGCCTTGACTTGCACCCTGAGACTGAACTGTCTGCCCTACACTGGAGTGGGCGGGTGCCTGAGAGAGAGAGAGAGAGAGAGAGAGAGAGGGAAAGAGAGAGAAAGAGAGAGAGAGAGAGAGAGAGAGAGAGAGTGGTCCAGCAGAAGTCCAGTAAAGAGAAGAAGCCTTGCTCCTGAGATGGAAACGGCCCGGCTCAGAGGTCTGTACCNTTGTTCCCTTGTGCAGCTGCTGGGAAGGAGGGAGAGGGAGGTCAGCAGAGAAACGGTGGCCTTGAAAGGTTTATTTTACTTCTCATTTACTCCTCTGACTCTGTTAGCAATAAATTAGATCACTTTGCAACCTAAGTTAGTCCCGTTTTGCCTATTTGAGTGTGTCTTCTCCCAGGTTTCCTTATCTCAACTCATGAGCCCTGGGTGTGGGTATGTAAATTTGTGGGTACCTGGCATTTGGCCAGGCTCAAACCACAACATAATTGGCGTTGCAATGTGTGGCTCAAGAAAGTGGAAAAGAAACTATAACAGTGTCTCACTGTCTTAAATCAAGTTTTTCATTCAAGTTAGCAATAGCTATTTTTCCAAACAAAATTATTCATAGCTGTAAGCAATATTAGATCACATCTTAGGATAAAAAACCAAGATGAGCATCAGTGAACAATCATAATTTTACCAAAGCTTTTGACTTTGTCTTTATTGTCAGAAACTTTGAAGATTCACAGCAACAAAGTGACCACAAAACAAAATACCCTAAATAAATTCACAATAACATAAACTGCCTTATGTTCCCTTAAAGGACATATTTGGAATTGTTGCAAAACCATGTATAAAGACTTTAGCAGTAGTTATGTTAAGGCTTGGAGAAATCAGTAGGCCTGAGTACAGGCAGTGTTGTGAAGCAAAGTTGCCAGTAGAGATCAAAAGGATCAATAGAGCGTACTTATCTAAGAACGTGTAGCTATAGAACAGTTTGTTTATTCACAGAGGCTTAGGTGACCTGCTTAGTGGAGTGTGTGACTTATCTAATAGAGTGTAGTAAATTTATGATGGTAAAGAATGTTCAGTTAACGAAAACAAAGTCACAATGAAATCATAAATTAAGTAGATATGTTTAGAGATCAAATCTGTTGTGATGAAGCAATATTGGAAAGAAACATATATATACTCGATGATTTTGTCAAAGTTTGGGGCTCTGACTTTGGACGCTAGTCCGCAGGCTCCCAGGGCCCTCAATAAAGCACCGCATAAAATAACTTCGGTTGTTTTGTGTTTCCTCGGTTCGGGCAACAGAATGAACTTGCTTTCTACACTTTCTTGCTATTCTGTTTAGGACATCATTAACTCTTAGGACTCAAAATTTTATAAATAATGCAATTAAAATGTAAAATCTTCATAAGTAATTTAATTAATTAGTTAATTAGTTAATGTTAGATGTATAAGCACCTACATGGACAACTTACCATGTAAGTCCTTTCCTATCCAAGACTAGAATTTTCCATTCCTGGAAAGAAAGAGACATTTCTTGTGGATAAAATATTGCATTCAAGTCTTAATCTGAGTTTAATTCTCAGATTGTCAAGTGCATAGATATTTACTAAAATTTTATCAGTTATTCAGTTTACCAGTTTCAGTATAGACTTTCTCAAATGACAGCTACCTTTGCACAATATTAAGCTGAAGTATTCTAGGAATTGTTTTCCAAAGGATTACTAGAGTCTTACTTTGTGTTTCCTACAATCCCCTGTTGGAACTATTGGATTCTTACCAAAGCCTACAGGCATTAAAGTGGCATTTAAATGCTTGTGTTAGTGTTTCATTTATGATTAGCCTATACTACTAAAGAGTCAACTATTTTGAATTAAAAACACCATGTTACTTGAGTGAAGGGATGTGCTTGTGGGCATAGGATCCTGGACTGGATGTGAACTCTTCTCAGTGGAACAAACTTAATAGTGTAGCCTCAGGCAATTACTTAACCTCTTAAACTCCACTAATTCCATCTGAGGACTGGAAATTGTTATTTCTCTCCCCCACGCTTTATATGTTGTAAGACAGAAAAAACAGCTGGTGTAAATGGAAGACATTTTCTAATTTGCTTCAGCATTTTTTAGATCAGGTTTTGAGACACCAACTCTTGGGTGTGAGATATTCAGACCGGGATATTGATGCAATGTGTAGGAGCATATGCATTGAGGACAGTTAATCATCTTCACAGATAGATACAAAAAACATTTTCTAAGTATTTTTAACCTTTCTTCCCTATACTAATATGGCTGTTACCCTATGCCTGGGTAACAGGAATCACCATGTCAGTTTTATCAATTCTCTGTTCAAACTATGAAAATGAAAGGGACTTGATTCAGCATGGAATCTATTGCTATACAAGGTGTGCTACAAGAAGGCAAACTTGGTAGTGACAGTTCAGTATTTATGCAATTGAAAAACTGCAGGTGGGAATTAGAAAGCACTGCCTAAGTGAAACGTAATATTTGAGTCCTATTTGACTCAGGATATCAGAAAAATCAATGCTGTCACCCTCTGAAACTTTTTCAAACTCAGTAAATGAGAACACTTTTTCTAGGCTTTCATCTCTATCTGCCATGCATTGAAAACACTGTCAGATAAGGGCAATCAGAGGTGAAAAGAGAGACCTAAATTCAGATTGTACATATTATGAACATTATTAGGGGTTATTTATTCATTTACTGCTAGAATAGCTGTAGTTTGCATGATTTTGCCAAAGCTACAATACATGTGTAGTCAATACCCCTCAGTCCTACTGTTTCTCTTCTTTTCACACAATTGCCTTTGAGCCATTTATATGTAGAGATGATGATGGCTTTTCATGTCAGTATTAGTGAGCTCTTCACCTGTGCTGATAACACATGCTGATAAATTAGAGTTACAAATGATTGAATAAACATCTCATTGAAGTCCATGCAAGACGTGGTGTTGACAAAAACATCAGATTTTTGATTCTTCTACCAATGATAGCTAATGAACATCAGCCTACAGAAGAAATTGCTCTTATTAGACTCCAAGGGCTTTGTGTTCATTCACTTTTGGGGACATAGCAAGATTATCTTTAATCTCTGCTCTGTCATTATTGTGTAGTGGACTCATGCCTTCCTGTGCTCTTTTTATTTATACAGCTGAATAACCTTTTGCTATTTGTTTAATTTCCTTCACAAAGTCTGGCTCAGACAGGCTTTTGGCATGTCTCACATTATCCCCATACTACTTGATCTTCTAAACATAATTACGTTGCTGAGTAGAAATTTTTCCTGTTCCTGGTAGGGTGTCTGCTTACTTCTGCAATTTTCTTTGTGGTTTTTATTCATCCAGTGAGATCCAGAGTCCTACCATAAAGTTTCCCCCAAAGTTCAGAACATAAATTGTCCTTTTCACATAATAAGATCACACACTTCCAGTTGCTAGTCCTCGATCTTTTCAATACAACTGTCTTCACAAATCTTTACATGCTCATTCACATCCCAGATGCCAGCCACCACGATACTTCCCTAGCATCTGGAAAACTTCTGTCCACACAAACTGTCAAGAGACACAGTACCCTCTAAAAAAATCCATTCATCAGACCATCACCCAGACAGCTCATCTTCCACCATCAGCTTCTTTCTGTTGCCCACTTGCCCTGGCCTGAGATGAATTGCCTCATAGTATTTGCCCCATCTAGCCTGGCCTCTTTGCTAGTTCTGGGCAGACCTCATGACTGTCACTGTTCAAAGAAGGATCCACAGACTCGTAACTGAAGTCTGTTGTATACTGATTTATGGGTCTTATCTAAGAAGTTCACATTTAATATCTCTCCTTGTGTTAACAAAATTAGGAATTCTCCTTTTCTATATATTTGGTCTTTCAAGTATCAAATTAGTGTAATTTAGGGTTTCAATGTCTTGTCAAAAATCCATAAATTTTAATGATTAATTCATGTCATCAACTAAAGCTCTTTCTATCCTATATATCCTGTCTACACTCAAAGAAGACAAGTCATCATGCCTACAAATAGCTGACCCATTTTCCTGACAATCTCTAGGAAATAAGTTATGACTTACATTTTAACTGGTCATTCTAACTTAGGTCATGTCAGTAAAAGTGATCATATTAACCATCCTTGGACACCCATACACTCTGATTACTTTGCATGCACACTCTGCCATGCATCAGAGTTATGATGGAGGTGACTGGGTCCTTTTCAGCCAGCAGCTGCTCCCTGACCTCTCTAACTCAAATCTTAAGTGTAGTGAGTGCTTCTCCCTTTTGTTGATGCCATTTTCCCTGAGCACTCTCACCTATTCTTGGTTTGATAAATGTCTCCTGCACCTCTTCGCACTCGCTTTTCAGGCTTGCATACACAGAAGTCTTTATTTTTTGTATGTGGAGGGTCCAGTACTTGGCAGCTGCCCCGCCTTTCTCATTTCCATGCTCCCTGGCACCACTTCAATATCAGTTAACATTCTTTTGGCAGCTCCCACTGACATGCACATTGGTGAATCCTTCTCACTCCCAGGAAACAATGAGGCCAGAAATTATCTCCATCACAGCCAAAACAATATGCAGAGCAGCCAGGAGTGAATTGACCCTTGATTGTTTTAAAACCCATGCAATATGCGTGAGTTGATGCTTAGAAAATGGATTGCACATTGGGCCATATGGTGAGAGGCACTGGAATGGCAGGAGCTGCTCATTTAGGAGGGATAAGCACCAGAGGCTTCACAGCATGAGGGGCCATGGCAAAGCTGTGTGTTTAGATGGACTGAGGGAGTTCACATGCTCTGTAATTGATGTGGAGGGATATAAATGCTATGATGAAGAATTAGGCTGATATGAGGAGTAGCAGTGGTCAGGCATGCAAACCTCGCTTCTACAACCATTGCACACCTGCAAGTATATCTTGATTTCTCCAAGTAAGTGAGACAAGTTTGCAAACAAATAGCAAAGTTCATTCTGCAAGAGAGCAGTGGAAAGAACACTGAAGAGGTGTCCATGGCACCAAAAGAAACATTTTGCAAAGTATTTTTAAGAACTTTTCTAGCAATGTATGCTGCTGCTTGGCAAAAGTACTGAACAAATCTTACAGCCAAACTTTGCTAAAATGTCATCATCTTTAATGCAAATAGGTTTCCTTAGTACACAACCTCACAAGAGGTGCAAAGGTGGATTGTTGGCTCAGAAAATAAAACCATTACACTTTGAAATGCAGAAAGAATATTAAAAGGGGAAAAAAAAAAAAAACCTCTGCGAAAATTTCACTAGAAGAAGTACCCTCTCAAAATGTAAACATTTTTGGACAGTAGGTACTGCAAAGCTTTCGTTATCAATGCCATTCTTATTGTTTATTCTGCATAAAGACATGTGAGACTAGAAAGTACATGAAAACTATTCAGTGAACCCATTAAAACAGCAACATTATCTGAAAAGCAAATTCTAATAACACATACATTTAAATCTCATAATAATCCCACAACAGCAGAAGAAGAACTATTATTTCAGCATAGTCAGTGCTGGCATGAGGTGTAATTTAAGTTGAATCTCACAGCTCTGTCAGACTAACCAATGCCCTGGGTGCCTTGGTAAACTACAAGGAGCAGATGCATAATAAGATAACTCAGACAGCTCGCTAAAGTTTCATCTGCCAGTGGGACCCACTTGGTACAGCCAGAGCACTTTGCCAAGTCTACTTTCTCACCCTGTATAGATGGCACTGCTCCAGTAGCAGCTCTGATCTTCTATCCAGCTGCTACACAGTCTCAGAAAGAGAGCTTTTATTATGCATTAGTTGCAAAGGCCTGCAAAGAACAATAAGATCTACCCACTACCTCTTAGCAGGTGGTTCAACATTTTTAAAAGTCCATTTGTAAAAGCCCTAGAAGTAGCAAAAGTCAACTTCCAGAAATGGTTCAGGGCAAAGCAGACTTTGAGCCCAAAAGAATATGAGGACTCAACATCAGAAACCAGGCTTGAGTTTTATTAAGCTCTAAATTTTTTAATAGAAACCTCTGACACTGTAGAAGAACTGAATTTCTTATGTGTAGTTCCTGAAATCGTTGGGCTTCCCAGCTAAGATATTGCAAATCCCTTTAGAAGGAAACTGCAATTTCCATTTCCACTGTACATTTCCACTGCAGAGCTTTAACTCCTCACTAAATTGCTTCACTAAAGGTTGCCTACCCTTGAGGGACTCTTGCTTTGAGGGCTCATCTGAGCTTTAAGTAACTCAGAACTGCTGTCCCTGGTCATGTATGTCTGTGCAATTCCTAGAAAGTTCATCCCATGGTTCTGTGCATTGCAGAAAGCCATGCTATTCTATCATGTCTTTGCTGAAATATAGTTGCAGAACTTTTTTTTGACATTTCTAGAGGATATTCTAGCTTCCAGGTTTAGCCTGGAGAAAATAAGTTTCTGGGGAGACCTTAATGCAGCCTTTCAATATTTAAAGGAAGCTTATGAAAAAGATGAAGAAAGACTTTTTATCAGTGACAGTATAAGAGGCAACAATTTTAAACTGGAAGAGGGTGTATAAAAGGATATAAGGAATAAATTCATTACAATGAGTGTGGTGAGACTCTGGAACACGTTGCTCAGACAAGCTGTGAATGTCCAGTGCCTGAAAGTGTTCAAGGTCAGGTTGGATGAGGCTTTGAGCAACCTGATCTGGTGGAAGGTGTTCCTGCCTGTGTCAGGTCCCTTTCAACCCAAACCATTCTATGATTCTCTGATTCTGTGTGTCTATTTCTTTGTGAAGAGGCACAAAGAACTAGCAACACAAAAATACCAGCTTCACCTAAAGAGCTGAATAACTATGCTAGAAGTGTTTACATCAAGATTTTAAATCAAATTTTTCCTTCATTTCAGCCATTGCACAAACACTCAGTGTTGCTTAGAAAACAAATTCTTAGGGTCTTTGTATAGGGTAGCACTCAGGGAATCAAACCTCTCAAAAGGACAGTCAGCCCAGACTAAATGATGCCACAAATCTTTCTAGCAAGGGTCCTTGCAATGGCCCATTCACCAAACCATTGTGCTGAAGAATTCTTATGATCCAGAGGTTTTTTCTGTGTGTGCAGTGAACAGCCTCTTAGGGGTTGTGCTGTGATGACCTCATTCTGCATATTTCTTACCAGATCCTATACCTATTTATTATGATTCCTCCATTTTGATATATCCCAAAATTGTCCTTCACACGTGACAGTCCCATGTTTCAAAAATTTTCAGATTATTTTGGTGTATTTTATGTAAATTATGAATATCTTGCATGCTTTAATATTTCCTCATTAATCTTTAGCTCATTTATGGATAAAATATTCAGCATTCCATTAGTTTGGAGGTTTCTTTTTATTGAAAACTAAATAAATAATTTCTTTTTATTGAAAACAAAAGAAATAATGATGTGAAGCTCTATAAATCCTGATTATTCAGAGACATTCCTAATTCCTAGGAAGTAACAGAAATTCTTTTGATATTTCATATTTGTTAACAATCCTCTTCTTTTACTTTGTCTACCTGCCACTTGTAAGTAGTATAATTGTGAAATGGACTCTTTAAATGCAAAACCTTAATCTCCACTAACAGACTTTTGCTTTAGTAATGGTTAGGCGTGCAAAAAAAACAACTGGAATTTCAGTTTAGGGATACTCTACTGCCTTAGCTGGCTACTCCCTTATTTTCGATGTTGGGTGATAAAGTGGACATAAACATATTCCCTCTTACAGATCATGAATAGGGTGGGGGGTTTTTTGGTTTGTTTTTTGGTTTTTTGGTTTTTTGTTTTGGTTTGGTTTGTTTTGTGATCTCTGTCCTAAGGTGAAAGACAATGCTCTGATGAATTTAGGGAAAATTTTGGTTCTAAGATTTCTGGATTATGGTCTTGGACACTACTAAATTATGTATAACTTTTTATGTTTTCTTTTCCCCATTACAAGATTGGATTACTGTAAAAATTAATGATTTTAATACCAGATCCTTCAAATCAAACACTGCAAGTCAAAACTGAGATAATTTTCAAACCATATCATCTCTTTAAAAGAAACACCTATCAACAGACTTCAGAAAAACAAGTTCTAGAACTTGAATATCCATGAAGAAAAAGTTCAGAAACAGATTGGGAAAAATGTTTTAGCATATGATTTTTTCAGCACAAAACCAGACATGTCAATGACATTTTTATGTCCTTTTCATAGTAAGTTGCAGAATGAAGCCAACCAATCTGCAGAAATTGTACATGTACCGTAAGTCAGCAAATATTCCTCCTGTTGCCTGGGCTGTTTGATCTCACAGTCTAGAAGAGAAGCAGAACTATATTTGATGATTCTCACAGCCAGAATTTCAATTTAAAAAACCATCCCTAAGCTCTGTAGTCCTTTGAAATACAAAACCCTCCTCTCGTTTTCCTGTTCAGAGAGCTTGAAACAGATGACAGCAGGATCCTTCCATTAAAATGCTGACAGGTAGCTGTCTGCCAGGATTCCAGCCGGAAGCCAAATTCGCAGGGGTCAAGGGTTGAGGTGTAAGTTATCCATCCACAGACAAGTCTTATAACAGCCAAGTACAGAAGAGAAGGCTTTTGAGAACCTCCACAAGGATATCACAAGCAGTGTTTAAGGAATGGGGAAGATATGCTTCAGTCCCTTGCACTTCCATGATAGGTGACGAAGTCTATTACTGAAATGCAGTCTAAGGACACTGTTAAGTGACAGAAATACTGGAGACATTTTGTCAATATCTTGATTACCAGATACACAAAAACACATTATTCATGAGTTGCTCATGTGCTATGTCACCATCTCAAAACAGTTTGTTAGTACTGGCTTTACTATTTCATTTCTTCGGCTGAATAGCAGATTCTTCACTGCCACAGAAATATTCACGCTTTCTGTTCAAAAGAGAAGCTGGGGTTCACCATTGTAATGCAAGTAGCACAAATATTACTTCTTCTGGAATTTTGTCCTTACCTTTGAAGTAAAAAAAGAAGTCTTCATGTATATTCTTATGTTATGTTAGTGAGGGATAACAAAGAAGCCAAAGCCCCTTTGGATGCTCTTACCAAAGGAAAGTTTTACACAGATTAATGTGGGATAGATGTTAATGAAAGACTCTGCAGAGCTGGTCAAGAAAATAAGACAACTGAGACTAGAACAAGAGTATTGCCAACAAAGAAAAGGTAAAAATTAATAGAGTTTGTAGGCACTAAATGGAGCATTAGGAACGTGGATATTTATAGAAGAAAGCAGAAGAGTAAAAACTTCCACCAATATTCTCTGTACAACAGTAATACTCATGCTGGGGTGGAGCACAGAAAAACTGATAATAATGGGTTTGCCTGTATTTCCTATTTAGCAATCCTCCCTGTTTTCCTCTTCTTCATGTTTGTGTGCTTAGAAAGATAGGTGACACCAATTTATACTAGCTTGAACTTATTCCTGCTTTATCCAGTCTGCAAGTAGCTTATTTAACTTGAAATGCAAAACCATTTCACATTCCAGGACTTAAATATATATAGTGTAAGGAGCAAGCCCTTTGCAGTTCAGATGATGGGTAGCTATTCTATAAGCAATTAGTGACAGGAAAGAGTTTGTATGTATTCCTCTCCTAGTCAGGCATCTTAACTAAACTTAACATTTCTGTTATAATATCCTTTAAATATGTTCATCTCTGTTTTATAAAGATAAACTTTATTTCCTGGCAGTCTGAGGTGAAGCATTGTGTTTTTGGAAGTGAGGTAGGTATCTTGATTACATTTTGCAAACTGGGATTTCTGTCTCTGTCACATTGTAATATAAAGCACGTACCATGTATGAATGCATCATTTAAAGTCACACAGGTTTATGGCATCCTGTGACAGCTCTTTCTCTCGAGAGTCTGCTGGTAGTTTGATAATAGTCTCAGACCTTGACATCAGTGCCTGTAGGCAATTGACCTACACGAAATATGTACCAGCAAATGATGCTGACTGTAGATGAAGGGTAAAAAATACATGAAGATAAATCTTACTTTCTTACTAACAGGAAAAGAAAAAGTGGTAAAGAAGTGTTCTTGATTACTGATATACAGAGAACCTGAAAAACCAAAGGCTGTTTATAGAGAAATGGCAAAGTGCTAATGGAAAATCTCTTTGGCAGCATGTGAGGAAATGGGAAAGTGAACAAAACACAAAAGAAACAGTCCATGTAAAACTTCCTGCCTGCATAAAAATCCTATATTAGTCTTCCTAGCTCCACAGAAATTGTGAGTTAAATGTTTTATTCCTTGGAGTTATTGCTTTTAAGTGCCCAAAATTTATAAAATATTTCCAGAACTGAGTGGTCGTTTATGCTAAAAGGTTCACAGCATGATGCTAATATGAGATAGGGAATTGAAGAAGTGCCATTGCATCAAGGCATTGCTACAGGTGTTTGGAATATTGTGTGCCGAGCTGGTCATCTGTGTTCAAAAAAGATAAAATTGAACTGGAAGAGAAGCAGAAACAATCTATAGAAATGATTAAGAGAAAAACTTACAATGAGACCTTGCAGAGGTTGTTTAGCCAAGCAAAAAATAAGAAATGGAAGAGGACAAATGAGGACTCTAGAAATATGTCTTTGGAGGAATAGAATGGCTTAAGCTAAATACATGCACTAACATAAAATCAAATTGCTGTAAATTGATCATGAATAAATCTATTCTGGAAATTCCTCATATCTGAGGAGCAAAATTTTAAGAGTATCCACACAGGCCATGTGAGAAAGTGAAGCTATATTTTTATTTATGTTTTATTTATGTTTTAAGATGAACTTCAGTAGATGTATAGGGAGAGATGTATAACAGAGTAAGAACATGTCTGGTACTAGGATGTTGGTGGCTCACTTCAGTCCCCTAGACAGCAGCAGCTAGTGCCATGTCCTCAGGCACTGCTCCTGGTCTCCAGCTGCAAGGCCAGAAAAGTTCTACAAATCTGAGTAGTATTTGCCAGACCTATGTAGATTTTTCAGCTAAATTATAGTGTCTCAAATGGCACGAAGTAACCTTCTTTGAGCTTCTGAGTCAGGCTGTGGGCATGGGCCGTCAGACTTCAGATATGCCATAGGCAGAGACATACCCTAAGTACCTGGAACTTTATGAGCTTGTATTGAACTTATAGCGTGTTCGCAAGACATTTTCCTTGTCACATGTGGAGGCCATGGAGGATTTCCCCAGATGGATGCTCCAGTTTCTAGGGGAGGCAGGTTTTGCTTTCAGTTTTGAAGCTGAAAAGTGTTCACCATAACTGCAAGGAGGAAGTTTACAAGATACATTTGAGGGTCACAGTGCATTCTATAGCTTCAGGCTGATGCTAAGGGTTAAAGGAATTATTGATCAAGAGAGGGGGTTTTCTCACAAGTTTTACTTAAAGGGACTTTCTTCTCTTGCCTTTCCATATAGAGAAGAAAGTAGTCAGTCCTTGAGGAGTTTAGTGTTTAACATATACTATGCTAGTACAGAGATGTTGTCAGTTTCTCACTCATGCTTCTCATAGCACAGCTGTGACACTTACCTTGTGTAAAACCATAAATTCTGTACAGGTGATGGAGACACTTTGCAGTCTAGGATATTAATTACTTTTGGAGTCTCTACAGCCTTTGGAACTAGAGATTTTTCCTCGGTTGCCCACGGCTCTGGGTGTTCCAACCTACATGAACCAGACTGTCTACTAGATCATGACCTAGACTGTCTCTTGTAGCCAGATACTACTATTTTTATGGCCATATTAGCATAATAGTCAATACTGAATTCTAGGAAAACTTGCATTATGCTGCCCTGAATTTTCTGTGAAGGCTAGCATTATGTATTTTTACACTGATTTGCTAGCTCTTGGACATGTTTTTCCATGTGTCAGAATAAATAGATGCTATTTTATTTTAGATGTTCAATAGTCTTCCCTGTAGTCTGGCTCTTTTCCAGAATCATCTCAATGGATTTTGAGATATATATATATTTGTTTGTTTGTTTGTTTTGTGGGTTTTTTTTAAAGTAAAAGTCTCATACATATTGGATATATTTGAAAAATTCTCAGGAAGATGTGTTGCTACAGTTACATATTTGAAAGTACCCACACAACTGTAAGTATAAAATAGCATTATGCACAGAGAACGTAACCTATGCTATATTAAGCCGTAAGCATTGTACATACCACCTGAGTATTCAGTTGTTTCACCTGAGGCTGCTATGTGGTTATGAGGAGATGAGTATAAATGGCCAGGTAGAAATTAAAAGCAAAAAATAAAACATTTAGAGATACAATGTGGCTGTAAAAAGAGCCTTTAACATAATAGCTGGGAGATTAATGGGAAACCATGTAACTGACTTCTTTCTCCCAAGAAAATAAAAACTGGTGTCTCAAGATCTCAATCCTTATATTCAAAAGCCCCCTGTGAAGAGATTTTGGGAGAAAAATGACAAAACTACCTCCTGAGACAGCAGCTGCTTCAGGAGGGGGCTGTGTGAGAATCTGAGTTGTCACAGGAATGCAATGCTGCGTCAGAGTATTCATGTGGGAAATGCCCCAGTTTAGGATGCGTGTGAGTTACCAGGGAAAGTGAGCCAGCATGTGAGCTGTGACACTGATCCACCACCCTCCTCACCTAGGCATGAGGAAGCAAATCAGGATCCTGGCGCAGAGAGCTGTAGTTACTCTTTCCAGTATCTCAGTCATTAGTCACAGCTGTCACCTGAGACCTGGTAGCTGACTCCAGGCCAAAATTTAACACGCTAGCTAGAATCATAGAAGGTAGGAATATATTAAAGGAAGCAGGAATTACACGAGGTATCACTTCTTATATTTTAGTTTATTGCCCTGTCACTGGGAATAGAGGCTGCTGGAGCTGAAACCAGAGTACACAGGTACAAATCACAGAACCACTGAATCACAGAATCAATCAGGTAGAAAAATACCTCTGAGATCATTGAGTCCAACCTATGACCAAACACCAGCATGTCAACTAGACCCAGGCACTAAATGCCATGTCCAGTCTTTCCTTAAGTAGCTCCACAGACAGTGATTCCACTGGGGAGTCCATTCCAATGCCTAATCACCCTTCCTGTGAAGAAATTCCCCCTAATGTCATATACATTAACACTATGTCCTCTTGTCCTGTCACTGGTTCCCTGGAAGAAGACTGAATCCCTCCTCACTACAGCCTCCTTTCAGGTACTTGTAGAGAGCATTAAGGTCCCCACTGAGCCTCCTTTTCTCCAGGCTAAACACCCTCAGCTCCCTCAGCTTCTCCTCACAGGACTTGTGCTCCAGACTCTTCTCCAACTCCATTGCCCTTCTCTGGATTTGCTCCAGCACCTCAGTGTCCTTCCTGAACTGAGGAGCCAGAATTTTCTTTCTGCTCTGCTGTGTTTTAAGCCACTTTCAGGTGTAGTCAAAAGCTCTCTTGAGCCTGACCTGAAATGGGCTAGAAGTGCTCATTAAGGTCCAGAAGACCTCCGGTTGTTGCTTTCTGGTGCCAAGTTCAGATGGAGATCCTGACTGAATCCATAAGTCTGAGTTTTGTAGTCATTGACATGCCAAACCTGGACACAAACTTAGCATGTTAGCAGGTGTGTTGATGGCTGAACTCAAGGCTAAAATTCAATCATAAAAGTATTGCAATTCCCTCTGATACAGAGGCAGGGCAGAGGAAGTCTGAAGAAGACAATTTTGGTTGGCTAACAGCTGGACAGTGCTGTGTGTAGGAAGATGGCAGTGTATAGACTGGATCATTTTATTGCTGTTTTGTTATGTCATGCAGTGTTACTGTGAACAGGATCTTGAAAAGACTGTTGAGTCTGCTCATACTCACAGCTCCCAAGAGCAGAACAGCAGGTAGAGAACATTTTTCAGGCTTGCAGAAGCAATCTCAGCTCAGCACACAGGCATCTGATATCCTAAGTCTCTTTTAAAAGTGTAAGAGGCACTGGATTCAATTCCAGGCAAGTAACCTTTTCTAAAGTCTCATTCAGATCAGAGACTGGTATGGGTGGAAAGATTATGTACTTTATTTCAGAAGTCCTTTTAGCTTTGTCTTAGCAAAAGACTGGTGACATTTCTGCTAACAAAGCTAACAATTAATTTTTTTTTAATGGATTCATTCTATATGTATAAGCTTTGGTGTCTCCTCAAGGAAACTGGTGACTCCTCCTTC
Organism: Dasyornis broadbenti; assembly: GCA_013397935.1. Classification (NCBI taxonomy): domain Eukaryota; kingdom Metazoa; phylum Chordata; class Aves; order Passeriformes; family Dasyornithidae; genus Dasyornis; species Dasyornis broadbenti. Next base: position 809,044 of record VZRN01006445.1, read on the forward strand.
TGCTATTTTCTTCATGACAGTGACATCAATTTTAAAGGAGCTTGTCTTTAGCATTGTTTCCAAATCTAATTAGAGCTTTTATTATAGGTCTTCTACAGGAAAAAAAACTTTGTATGTCCTGAGAATGTAAAAGGTTAAGAAAACCATATCTAACTCCAAAATCAATCTAACTGGCATTTCTGTGCATTCAGTTCACCAAAGCACTGCGATCAGGTGCTACTTTGCATCATTTTCTGGTGAAAAGAGGTCCAATAGAAGAGTTCCCATCCCTTCAGGAATACAAAAACAAATAACAGAATTCAGTAAACACAAGCTAGAGATAGAAAGACTTGAATTTCTGGAGATGTTCCTCTTTTCTTACATCTGGGAAAGTGGGAATCGCATCACATGTAGGATCTTTGTTCCTGGCCTAGTCTATCAGTTAGCTCATTCTGGTTTTTCCACAACTTGAATTTTTTTTCTTCTCTTTCATTCTCCAAGGACGTCCAGCCTGTCAACTGCAAAGCAGTGCTTATATGGTTCTTACTATCCTACAAATGTGGGACTATTCAGGATAACCACTAAAATCTTATATAAAAGAAAGGCACAGTATGTCTCATATTGTTTTTCCTCTATTAGCTAAAGCAGTAGAAAGACTTGCATGGTCTTCTCTATATGTTGGTGGAGTTGGAGTTTTATAACTTGAATTTGGAAACAGGCAAAAAAAACAAGCTCTAACTTCAGGACCTGACAACAGTTTGTTAAACAAAAGAGGGATCAAATGCAAAGCAAAGCATCTTTGAAATTTAAAGAATTTGTACTCTTGAATTAACTGTTTGCAGTTAAATATCTTAATAGTTATATTAGCCATCACGTGTCACAAATACATTTAATCCCTTAATTAAAAATCACAATCAATCATGATTTAAAAAAATAATAAAAATTAGGAATTTCTTGTTCCATTTGCAGAACAATGATTAGCAGGCTACTTACACAGATATCATCTCACAAACCTTATTTTCTCAAATGCCACAGTTATCTTCTACTTTAATTTTTATTTCAGGGTACCACTTTCCTCAGACCTACGTCCCTTGACCTTACTTCTTTGCCAGCTGATGGTTGCATGAATCAGCCTAGGAAATAAAAGGCTGACTTCTGGAAAGCAGAGATATTGAGGACAAATGATGAAGAACCACTGAAGTTAGCAGGTGTTAGTCATTAAATTGTTCTTAATGAATGAATCTCACAGCAGCAAAAGCAGTCAGTACTCACCAGACAAAGAGGGAAGTGGCTGGATGTACTCATGCAACGCATGGAAACGGCATGACAGAAAACACAGTGTTCTAGACTGAAGCAGCATCCACCTCTCCTCATTCTACAATGGGTTTACATTTATAACAACATTTATAACAACATTTATACATTTATATTACATTTATAACAACAAAAGTAAGCACAGAGAAAAATAAGAGGTGATAAAGATATTTGTTTCCACATGTGTCAAATAAAGACCAGATATTCAAACACAACAGGGAAAGTTCAGTTGTAATGAAACCTGGCATCTTACAGACCTTATTGCATGTGTGTTTAGGTCAGATCTCTTGGATCAGAGACAAATTACTGAATTTAAGCCATATAAGCTAACCTCGACCCTAGTGCATTTTGAAAGAAGAGAATCTGGGAGGTAGAAGAGTTGGAGACAAGGATGTGATGTCCATATTCAGTTTTGAATGTTTTTCTGAAAACCAGATCTAATCTGATCCTGCTCATTCAACACCCATTAGCTGTTGGAGGGCAGATATCTTCCTGCAGCATTTCTATCAGTTTAGTTTCAGAAAAAAAGAAATCCAGTCTGCATTACCCAACTCTGAGGTCAGCAAGGGAATTCACACTCTTGTTCTTTATCCAAACTAGAACAATAAGGTCTATAGATGTGTCTGCCTTATAGCTATAATGTCTACCCAGCAGTATCTTCAGGGCATTCACACTTGTGAGACTACATTCCCAGCCTCCTTCAATTGCAAATATACCATTCTTAAGGTATTATGACCCAATAGCTCTTACATTCTTTGGATCTGATTTTATGGTAGCCCATAAAAGAGAGTCATATCTTCCTCTCTGCTAAGGGCCTCATTGAACACCTGCTGAACTTGTGTGAAAGTCTTTCTGGTGACTTCAAGCAATTGTGGAACAGCCTCCAGGTAAACTGCTCACTCAGTTGCTTTGAGTTGAGTTTTTAAGTGAATTTGATCACTATTCAGTAGTGCTGTTTTGTCTCAGAATCACTGCAGGACCTATTTTGTATTGGCAAGAGCAGAGATTCCTTCTGCTGAGAAGACAGGAGATAGTATAGAGCCAACTACAGTTTCTGTTGTTCCAGTGCTTTTCCAACACCTTCCAACACCAATACCTTGGCAGCTGTTGCAGCAAAGTCTGACCTTAAGCACTATATCAGATTTTACATCTAATGCTGTCTCCAGTAACATATTTTTTTTTCACTTTTGCCATGACTGGGTGTATGTTTCATTACTCTTATTCCTCTGATAGCCCAAGGCCTGACAACAGTGTAATTTCACAGCCACTACAAATGCTATCTACATTTAAGAAATAGTCAAATATTCACCTGTATGAAACCCATAACTGCTCCTTGCTTCATGTTGTTCTGTCTAATGCTCCTCTTCCCTCTGTGACTATATTCTTACACCACTGCATCATGAGGCGTGAAACACAGTACAGTATAGCCAGCAAAAGCCGCATCTCTGTCCATGGAACATATCCCTTTTCACTCAGCAGTTTCTCTGCTGCAATGGGTATGGTTCATTTCCTCTAACTGAAAAGCAGGTCCCTAGAGGAAAGTGCCTGCTGCACATGAAAATACACTGTCAGGCAAAAATGATCATTCTTTGGTTTTAATGTTTAATGTGATTCCATGACGACCCTCAGTTCACATAGCAGGAACTTTTAACCTAGATGATATTGGGCAACAGAGACAATCAGTTAAACAAATGTACTTTTCGTTCAGCAAGTCACTCCCTATATGTTCTACCACTGAGTTTTTTTATTGCAAAACAGGTTTGTTTGAAGTATAGCTGGCAGATAATTTTGTGATTAAATAATTGTTTGTTAGAAACTGTTGATGCATCCAAATAGAAAAGTATACTGAGAAGTACTCACTCTACTTTTAAAGGACAAAGCTGGACTGGTCAAATTCAGATGGAAGACAGATGTTCACTGACCTTAAAAGAGTTTCAGGCAGGCACGTGGGAGTAAGAATCCAACCATGACGTTCTTGTTTTGTGTATATCTGTCCATGGATCTGAAACTCACACACCCACATACCCAGCAGGTTTTCTGTTCTCTGGACTATTAAGTCATCTTCCCTTATGCTCTCTCCAAAGAGATAATGCAGTTATCCACGTGAAATGGAGTATCTCCAGGAATGACTGAAGCACAAAGATTTANAGGAAAGGAAAGGAAAGGAAAGGAAAGGAAAGGAAAGGAAAGGAAAGGAAAGGAAAGGAAAGGAAAGGAAAGGAAAGGAAAGGAAAGGAAAGGAAAGGAAAGGAAAGGAAAGGAAAGGAAAGGAAAGGAAAGGAAAGGAAAGGAAAGGAAAGGAAAGGAAAGGAAAGGAAAGGAAAGGAAAGGAAAGGAAAGGAAAGGAAAGGAAAGGAAAGGAAAGGAAAGGAAAGGAAAGGAAAGGAAAGGAAAGGAAAGGAAAGGAAAGGAAAGGAAAGGAAAGGAAAGGAAAGGAAAGGAAAGGAAAGGAAAGGAAAGGAAAGGAAAGGAAAGGAAAGGAAAGGAAAGGAAAGGAAAGGAAAGGAAAGGAAAGGAAAGGAAAGGAAAGGAAAGGAAAGGGAAAGGAAAGGAAAGGGAGAGAGAAGTTCAGTCCTTTGGCATATTTGGACAGAACAGAGCCTTTAACAGAGCTCTCAATTTCTAGCATGCTAGTTGTCAAGATATTACATAATATGGACTGCCTTTTTTAACTGGCAACTTTGAAACATCTTGATACCATTTCAATGTATAATATCCACACACACCTCAAAATACCAAATTTGCAAAAAAAAAAAAAAATCACCATGGAAGATGGAAAAGATTTTTTACTGAGTTTGACACAACTGTCTGCAACACAGGAGTGGGAGAATCAGTACTGCCTTGCCCTGATGCAATATTTTGAGAACTCATATTCATTTTTAAGGAGTTAATAAATTCATCTTCATTGATTCCTTCAGGTAGGTATTATCCTCACTTTCAGAAAAATGTAGCATCAAGGTTAACAAGCTCTCCCAAATTCATTGGCAGAACTGAAAAAAGAATCCAACCATCAAGCTCTCAGCCTTACCTATGACATTACTTTTCCTAAAAAGTGTTCTTTCTTCTAAAGGTATCACAGTCAGAGTTGAAGGGAAAGATGCTCTTTCACCTCATCTATCCTGAGTTTTCTCCTTTTCTCCTGTTCCAAGAAATCGGTTCAAGTCTATAAGGGAAGGGAGAATCATCCAGTCTCCTGTGTTTAAAGCATGTCCATGAACAAAGGAGTTTGAAGTATTTTGGCCTTGTACCTCCTTTCCCAATGTTGAACAGACTCCACTGTACACTAAAGAAATTATGGTGAATTTTTTTACAGCAACTTTTTCATTAGAGCATCACACTTCAACAAATTATTTCAATATATCACTTTCTTTTTTCCAATGAAAACACATTTTGCTGAGAAATTTCTTACCACTTGTCTTAAGTTATCTCTAAGGTATCTTAAGTTGTCTCTACAAGTTAATAACCTGGACCTAAATCCTGAATTCCTTCCTGAGGCATACTTCATCCTTTTAAGGGTTTGATCTGCCAAATAAAAAATTTGGGAGTAGTACTAGAAATGACAATGTTTTATCATTCGTATTTTATTAGGAAAGCAATTTTACTCATTTGAAAATCCCCTGGCAAGTTTCTTTTGACTGCAGCGACATCTACTGGTACTCAGAAAATTTTCTGGACATGAAGTAAGAATAAAATCAAAATGACACTAGGTATGGGGCCGAGCAGCTTGACATCTTACTTCTAAGGAAAGACGATAAAAAGCAGATGTTCCAGAGTTCAAGCATGTATCCTCGCAAGGACGGCAGGCTTGCTCATGTTTCTTGATGTCAGAATAAATGGTTCAAATGGAGAGAGAGCAAATTCAAGTACTTTAAAAGGCAAAGGAACTAGATCACCTGATACAGGAGGAGGGGATCACTGCTCACTTTCTATTCCAAAGTGAACAAAAGAAAGGAAAAGACTGCAACAGAGAGAAGAATTCAGGAATGCAGAGGGGTCTATAGAAGCAGCAGCACTGGCAGAGGTAGCAGTGGGCTAATGGTTTGAGCTGTCAGACATCTCCTCCCTGAGACTGAAATGAAACACCAATAAAGTTAAACCAGCACAGTGGTTAGCTAAGGAGCTGAAATCCTGCACAGACCACCCCTGAGCATCCAAACCCTGTCTCCTGCTTTCTTTGAGTGGTGCACAGTTGATTACCGTGTGTACCTTCCAGGGGATTGCATCCTCAACAACACTGGGGGAATGGCTACATCTTCCTTCTCCTCACTAACCTAGACCTTGTTCTGCCTTTACCTCTCCAATAGATAGTGGGAGCTTAAGAAAATACAATATACAAGTAAAAGGTTTTTATAAGACAGTCATAAGGCTATTTTTCATTGTAAATTCTCTCCTTCCATGATTTTTCTTTTGGGGTTTAACTGAAATTTCATAAGAAAAAGCAGATAACACACTCATGAAGCATTGTCAAAAATGCCTTTGAAGCAACACAATGAAGAGTAATACCCTCAAAAGTTATTTATATATAAGGATCTCCCCATTTTCTTTCTCAAACAAACAGAAAATCTCGTATACTTTGGCAGAACTCTATGTGGAAATATGCACAATGGAGGAAGTATTTACAAATGTGTCCTTTCCTTTAATAATGATATAAGAGTAATTTGAAAATCATTGCTGAGCACATCCAGATAGCAAATTCTTACTATGTATTTCTGACATGACTGAGAAATGTATCACAAAATATTGTCCAATGCCAATAATTTAATGCTAGTCAAAGTAAGAAAGCTGCCTTGTCTAATGCATTAAATTATTCTATTCTCCTCTGCCCCTCAGTGAAAATCCAGAAGACGTATGTTAATAAGAATGAGAGCCACCTCTCTGGACTTTGCAAACTTCCATATTATCTATGACTCTACCCTGTAGCCATTTGGAGAAGCAGTGGGAGAAAAAGAGTTATGAGTCATGAGAAGAAAAAGAAGGCATGTCACAAATATTAAAATTAAATGCAAAGTGAAATGACAAGTACTGGAAATATGAGCTGCCCAACAAATGACAGATAGTAAAATAATGCAAATGCTGGAAATGGCAAATAATACAAGAAGACAAATGCTGGGAAGGAAACACAATAAAATAAGAGAATGAAAACAAATATAGAACTAATGGCATCATTGATCCTAAGGATTCTTGAAAGGGTAAGACCAAAATACTGAAACAAGCAAAGCTTTAGGGAAGATGCTAAATTGAGGCACAGTACAAAACAAGAGATCAAAAGATTCACTTCTATCAGAAGCATCAGATTTGTCATTGATGAGTTCTTTGTCCTTTTTTTCTTTGTTGTTGCTGTGGTGGTGGTAGTGGTGGTGTAACTTCAGCATACTCTACTTCCTGCCATATAAAAGTACACTCAGACACTGTTTTCAGGACTGTGGAATTTCTTTAAGATCTTTGGCCATTGTTTTAATGTGGTCATTCAGACTCTGATTTACACCTTGATTAGTCTTAATGACTTACAGAAAGTACACTTGCTAAGCAAAGCAGAAATTTCTCCAAGTTCATTTATTGATTCTAAAGAAAAAAGAAAGAAGAGACCATGAAAATAAAGATGAAAGGCCCCAGTCTCAGCTGATATATATAGATATATATATATATATATATATATATATGAGAGCAGTTAGATGAGCTTCTGATTTATATTTCTTAGGAACTCACCTTGAGCTTCTGTCACTGGGCAAGAACTTCTGAGGCTGAGCTCTGCTACCAGAGCAAGGCCTAGGAGGAAATAGATTAGTAATTAGGAGCACTATTTACTCAGCCTAACCTAAGGCAGCTTCTTCAGGCATCTGCTCTGAGTCACACTTGACTGGACACTCTCTATGCACTGACTTTAGGTGGAACCAAAGGAAGATACAGCAAAAGTGAAAAGGCTTAGAAGTAGCTGCACCAACATATTTATTAAAAACCTTACTAGTGTGAAACTAATACATGAATATGAAAGTATTGGAGATCTTGAGGAAAAGGCAGAAGATTGACTTACATCACCATAAAGATTAAAATAGATAAAACTGTAAAACTCATCAAGACAAACATCAAAATTATGATAGTTGAATGAGTAAGAAAACTACAAGTAACAAGACTACAATGATAATTTATCTTCCTATTATTTATTGATTTTCACTAATATAATTTCTTCCTGAGTCAACATACCCCCAAGAGAAGTTTGTAGGTTGTATTGCCACACTCATGGACTCTAATATCATGATGGCATCAGGTATAATAGATCAAGAGACTACTGAACATTCAGCTTTATTTCACTGAATTTTATAAAATTTGTCAAACTAGTGCATTCAAAGAGATTACCTTTTGCACTGATTTACCTTTTACTTAGAAAAGTATTGCCTATAATTGCTTAAAAAATGCATGAAACATCAAATTGCTTTGATTTCAGCCATGTCCAGGTTGCCTTAATCACAAGGGTTTTTTCCATCCAAACCAATGATGAAACATGGACTTCATTGAAGAGGGTGATTTCCAAAACTAAAAATTTACAAGTTTGCATAAGGAATGAGTCATATACAATGAATCCTCAGCCACAGGATTCTTGAACACATAAAACTTTTTGTCATCTGCTGAGTTTGCACACCCAGATTAATGTACATGGGACTACTTGCTTACACTCTGAGTTGTATGATTTGTTAATAAATATATAAACAAACATGGCTTCAGTCATGGCTATGTGTAATTTTTGCAACTTTCCTGCAGCACTAGCCTTTGAAAATATATCCAGGAAAAAAAAATGGCAGTATTTAAAATGACTGAAGAACTGTATCTGAGAGCTTGCTATAGCCTACTAAGAATTGTGTTTGTATAATGATACTGATTATTCGTTTCAAGGACAAACTTTGAAGGAGGTAAGAAAACTATTAATATTAATATTTTAAACTCAAAGAGAAGGTTACTATAATATTTCAGACCACTACAAACACTCTTACATAAATGGTAATAAGTCAAAAATTACAAGTCCTTTCGTATTTCCTTGTGGTTAAATCCATATGCAGAATTAATGCTAACCAAACCAAAGGTGGCGTGTCAAGATAAAAGCATTTTTATTTTAGTCTTCCACTCTTTAGTGCTGGAAATAACAAATTACCAAGTTCATAGTACCATGCCTTTTATCCAAAGATCTTGATTTGCTTCATAAACTTTAATTAAGCTTCACAGCATGACTACCAGTCAGGCAGAAATCTTATCATTTTCAGAAAAAGCATGCCATGGCCTTAATTCCTTGCACAGTTGCTTTGACTACATACCGCATTTTCTCTGCTGTGATGTATTGTGGAAAAATATATAATAGCAAAGCAAAAGGCCCCAGTATGCCCAATATCTATTAGCTTAATTTTTTTTACTTTTATTTCTTACTTTTATGATAATACTTTAAGTGTTGTATTTTTAACTTTACCACTGAATTTGTGTATGTATACCTAAAATGATTTTTTAAGTTAGAAAGAGGTATAATGTAGGTTGCATTTTCCTCTAGAATCAACTATAGAAAATATATGTGAGAAAAGCACACAGAGTCTATACAGATTTTCAAATTAATTGCTATAGCAGTGGTTCTTCTCAGAGCACAAATCCTTTTTTCCCCACATTTGTAGGTATGTAGAGCAATACGACCACATTTTCTTTTGGAATACCTGAACATCTCAATAAAAGAAAAGAGCACTGTATTAATAAGTGATCCTTTTCCTTCTTCAGAGTCTGCCTAAGGGTTTATGCTTCTTTTAAATACAGTGCTATAAAGCAAGCCACCAAAGTGAGAGGGATATATTCATTTGCTTTTTGCTAATTGCAGTTGTAATTTTAGTGATCTGGTGATACTTCTGACCAAAAACATTTTCAGCTGATACAAGCCATTTGAACTGAAGTTTGGTATTTTGTCTATAAATAAGAAAAACGCATTTATGAAATGCCAGATTTAAACCAAAGTGCAAATACCTTGAAAGAGACACTAAATTATGAAAGTGTATGTGATCAGCTTTCCTAGGTGTCTATGGTTCAGAGCAACAATTAAAAAATATATCTGAAATGTAGCATATGCAACTCAGTCAACAAAATATAAATCAGAAGAAATATTGTGTAGTATGAAAATTTGGCAATAAATTGCAATACTTGAAGAGTTAAGGAAAAACTCCACAGGACTGTTATTAAAGCATGGAGATGGGAGCAAAAATACAAAGCCCAAGGAAAAAGCATTAGTGATAAAGAGGTCAAAGTATTTCACAAAAATATTGAGAGGCTACGTATTGTCCCAATTTATCTGAGGTACAGATGATGTTAGCATTTAAAATTGAACTGCAAGGCAGTGTTTTCTTCAAAGTCAAAACAAAACAGGAACTGGTAGCACGAAGAAGTTTCTCATTTTAGACCAAATTTTCTCAAAAGGACAGTATAGATGGTGCTATAGTTCCAGTTAGCGCAGGATCTCTTCATGGACTCTCCTGGTGGTACATAGTCAGTACTATCAGGTTCCTGTGCAGGCCGGGAGATGCCTCTATCTGTGACCCCCCATGGTGTTATTCAGTGATGAGGGGAATGTAGAAAAAGCTCCCTTTCTAATCTTTTTATGGAAGTACATATATTTCAATGTTGATTAAAAAGTTATCTGTAAGGAGTTTTAGTTTACATGTACTTATCGCAGTATCTTTTGAGAAGGCATATGTATGCAGGTCTGTGTCTGTATGTTTGTTTATATTTTTTCTGTTATGAACACCGATAACTTGAAGCTATAATTGCTAGATTTTATTTTAATAAAAGATGTTATATTTAAAGCTAGATATACCTAGCTTTAATCAATGACACACAATTTTTCTGGCAGGATATATTTAACCTCAGTGTCATTATAATGTAGCAATATCTGTGAAGTATAAAATGTTAGTAAAGGAGTGAATCTACCTATGAATGTCCTTTTAATTCTGTGACCTATGAAATTTACTTTATAATGGAGCTGATAGCTGTCACACAACCCTCTTTATTGCCTTTCTCCCCGCTGGGGGTACCTGCACTCCAGCCCTGGGTGGTACTCCATCAGAAGTGTCACTTTGGGTTATGCAGCTTTGCTGACTGACAGGAACTCACTCCAGCCCGAGGCAGCCGCAGTGAGATGCTTCCCCTTGGGGAGTGTCCCTATGGAGGCACAGCTGATGGGCTGATCTTGCCCAGTGCAAGGTAAGCAGCTCCCAGCCCTGCCTCTTGCTGCAGCAGCCAAATCCTGCCAGGCTAGAAACATGGCCCATTCTCTCTGCTGACAGGCTCGTCACAGGGATATTGAGAGCTTGCTCAGCTGCTTTGCTAATGGATAGGGATGAGCTGGCAGCTGGCAGTGTGGCCGTGCCAGAACGGGGAGCGTGGTGTGCTGGGCTCACTTGTGCTGGCCCAGCCCTGGGAGTGCTAAGCAAACACCATCCTTTCCCTTCACTGATGCAGGCAGCAGTGACACTGAAACTGGCAATTAGAGAAGTGCCATTATCTCCCTTCCAGTAATGCCTGCCTTCATATTACTGGGGGGAAAAAAAATCTTCCCCAGTCTTCCAGTTCTTTAGTTTTATGCCATGAATGTTTTCTGCCTACAGGTATTTTATGGTACAGTTTGCTAAAACATTGTTTTATATATGGGCCACTTAAGAGTTGGATTTAATGATCCTTGTGGGTGCTTTCTAACTCAGAATATTCTGATATGAGTATCTATCTTCTTTTAAAATTCTTTGGCATGCAAACAGAAGAATTAAGCTGATTGCTTGCAGTCCACAGTGTCTGAACCGATAAATCTACATCTCCAGATTCTACACATATGCTACATACCAGCTTAGCCTCTGTACAGATTTACTTGACCCTCTTAAGACCATTTGGCTGCTGAAGAGATAATAAGAAATCATTAGTAATTTTATATTCTGAAAAATTTAACAGTATTTAAGAACATGCTGTCATGGCAATAACTGCTTGTGATAGTAGCTCCTAAAAATACTCCTGAATTTATTATACAATTAGCATAGATGTGATTCCCAAAAGAACCATTTCATAGAGGAGTACTTTTGAAGGCCTAGTGCCAGTGCTTTAATGGTTTTGGTGCTATAAAATCACTGGAAGAGAGTCTCTGTTATGAATAGAGACATTTCCTTTGCAGTGAAGGGAAAATCTAACTGATTTTCATGATCAAACCTTTTATGGCTCCTTGTAAAACGTGGTACATAATAAAATCATATAGTAGGGGCAGTCCCCCCACACTGTAGTTTTTTATCAACAATAGTAAACTTTCATCTATTTATATTAACAATATATTTAAAATCAGGTCAGACATGGTTTCCAAAATGGTTGATTCAGCATTTAGCTCACAATAGCACTTACCTGTAATATTTAGGGAATTCTGCTGCTTTATTGGCACACAGCATAAAGAAAAAAAATTGAGATCTCATTTAAAAACTGGCCTCCAAAGGGGTATTCTGATGTTCGCCTGGAGGAGTATGGCATAATTTAAATGTGATTTTTACACGCAAAGATAGAGTTTCAAAGAAAGGAATATAACTCATTAAATCATCATGAGTACTTCACTTGTAAAAAGCTGCTTGCCTGAGCACTCTGTCAGTAGCTTAGTTATGTTCTTCTGCCTGACAGATGTGGAACAGTGTGTGACAATAAGACACTGATGCAGAACAAGCTTACTCAGCACTTTCCTGGTGGCAAAAGTGCATTAATAGTGGAGTTGTCACAAAGTATCCCGAGACAAAATGGAAACTACAGTTCACAATAGCACAAGATACATCCCACATTCTTATCTTGTTAAATAAAAGTGGTACTTCAGACAACTGATTAAAGCCCTCACAAGATTTAACTGGAGAAATGAGTTATTTTTTCATACTTCAGAGAAAAGGAAAGTTTAAATTTCAAATGATATTTTCTTATTCATCAATCAGGGACATCAACAATCGTAATTGCTAATCAACTTCTTCCAGAACAGCAGAGAACAACACAATCCCCTTTGTCATAGAGTAGCTGCCACAGCAAAGCCACTGCTGCATTTCGTTGGAAATACAATACAGGGCCCTGGAAAATGTGTCTTTGGAAACCAGGCTACAGATCTTCCAGGTACTGCTAAGACATTGAGAATCAACGGTACTAGAAGGTTGTCAGTGAGCTATTTTAAAATTTAACAAGCCCTTTTACATTAATAATTAGGAAGAAAATCCAGTCTCCAAAAATTTAGTTTACCAAAAGCAAGAGCAGCAGTTTACACCAGCTCTGGAAACAACAGTTATAGTCCACTGCAGGTTGAATTATTTCACAAACTAAATATCCCTCCCATAAATCATTTGAACTGGCATTGGTTAACAACCAATTGAACTTACAGCTGTACAGGCAGCAAGAAAATGTCCCACTTCAGTATTAACAAAATTGATATTAAACTTACTCTGAGTCCAGAGTAATCCAGAAACACTCCTCGTGTATGAATTTTCATTGCTTTCCCATCACATACTCCTGTTTTTTCATCCACCAGAGAACATCTCTCATGAGTCAAAGGGTGATCCATAAACGTGGAATGACACAAATTTCTTAAGTCAGGATTTCTCTTTTTCTGGAATACAGTATCAGTGAAGTATCCCGTGCCTATGATAGGCATCTTGCTGCAAAAACAGAGAGAACTATTACCATTCTTTCTCTGAGGAATGCTTGACTTTTACTTTCTTTCCGGCAAAAGTCACTGCTAGAAACTAGAAGTTCAGACACACAAAAAGAGCACTGGAGAAAAAACGCAGGATAAAACCAGGGAAAAAAAAAGGAGTCATGTTGCCATTATAGCACTGTATGGTAAAACACTAAAGTAATTTAGGATAGGAAACATATTTTGCATACCAAACATTAGGATATAATTCATCTATTCCACACATCACGCTGGGTCTACACTGCTTGAAGAAGAGTTTTTTAACTTATGCTACATTTTACTGGGAAGATACCATACAAGAAAACAAAGTCAGTGATTGTTTTTCAATTAGGTACCATTTGAAAAACAAACTGCAGAATCAAAAACACAGCAGCTGCAAAAAAACATGAGTTTGGCCAGCATAACTAGAGGGGCAGCACCATTCTGCAGAAAACACTGTGTACTGATTTGAGAGAGAGACACAGCGGTAGTTAATAGAATGGATTCAAGAAGGCTGAAACCTAATCAACAGTGCAGCCCTTCTCAGGAAGAAAAAGGAGCTAAATTACTTGTTTTACTTTTCACCATTTGAACCTCTGTCTTCAGAAATTCTGGCTCTGTGGCAGTATGGCATTTCACTGTTCTCTCTGAGGTCTGAATGTTCAGGAAGCATGACACCCTTTTTTCCAGAAGGAGATTTAGTCACAGGGATCACCTTCTGCCTTCCATTTTCTGTCCCATTTTTTTCAGTCTTTCTGGAAGTACATTTTCATGTTCTTCCACAGGAGTATCCTGGGAGGATGAAAACTGAACATTCCTCATCGTTGCTGTGATACCTGAAGAGTCTCTGTTCTTTTTTGCATTTTCTTTTTGACTTATCTACAAAAAGATACAAGAAAATATAATCCAGAACATCACCAAAACAGTACTTCCTTCAGAATGCAGCATCCTCATCCTACTTGACTAGCAAGAAAAATGACCACAGGATCTCAAGTACCATTGTCCATTTCCTTACACATGTCTAGAGAAAAAGCTGCAAGCTAAAGAGGCCGGTATATTCTTAGATATATTGTAGGCAGGGAAGGGGAAAACACTTTCATATAACTAAAAACTAGTTGAGCATTCAGAAACTGCCACGTACAACATTTTGGACTTCAAGAGGAGCCATTAAATGTCATCTGGGTCATCAAAGCCAGGGTCATATAATGTCAAGCAGCCACTGCACTTGAACTCTGTAACTACTCTGAATGAATGACGTCTGGATTTATCTCACTTTTTGAAGCATATTAAAGAAAATTATTTCCTCTGACATGAAGAACCAGGCATCACAAGAATCTATTAGGCCACAGGAACATAGAAGGCAGCAGTGACTTAAACACCTTCTCCAAGAAAATCAATAAAATACAGCTTTGCCCTTAGAAGAGAGTGTATAGGCATGCACAGGCTCTGCTGGCATCTTCAGCGTTTCATTACACTTGGGTGTATTTCCTTCCACCCAGGAACAGAGTCGTCCTTTGGCATTACACAGATGTAAGAGGAATCATAGCCTGCAGGACTACAGCCTTGCAATAAAGTAGAGAGAGCAAAAAGTTGTGTCATGTGTGGTTGGTTACAAATAGTGAAACAAATCTTAAGATCCTCAGCATCAAAATAATGTACCTCTTTGTTTACAAGATTCTTTAATTTCTTGGCAGCATTGTTCAAAATCTTCATTCATCTCATGCCTTGCTGTGGAATATGTAGTTTCTCTCAAAGCACAAGCTCTGTGCCTTAGGAGACAATCTGAAATGTTACAGTCAGAACTGTTTTCTACCAGACAATGAAACCCTTTATTTTACTTAGAATGATCTTGTTCTTTTCATAGGTAGGTTCTGAAAGGTTATCTCAGTGAATGTTTTCAGCATAACAACAGAAAAGTTAATTATTAAAACAAAAGCTTCCATGCCCAATGTATTTAATGCTACATTTACAAACTGGCAACAAATGCTCTCTGTGGGTGTGGAAAATTATCTAAACCCATGTCTACTGTCCAAAGACGGCATTTATCAAGTTTTAAAATTTTTCCAAATTAGGGATAAAAACACATCCTCACCTCCAGGATTTAATCTGGATTGTATTGCAAAGCATTGCTACAGATTAAGTAGACATGCTTTAAGTCGACATGAAAATCCCTTGCAGTTTGGTACTGGTGCAATCTTGCAGGGAACTGCCAAGAGATCCACGGGCTGTTTAATAAGAGCATTATGATCCGGTGCATACAAATGAAATATTTATGCTCAGAGATTTGACACGATAGCTACCAAAATTAATTATATCCATAAAGTCAAATAAAAGACTTCTTAAAAATCCAAATACTTATGAATAATCCAAATATGCAGAAATTAACCACTTCATTACTTGAAAATATAAGGGCCATTTCAGCCAGCTTTGAAGAGACAGACCAGAAGAACGGAAAAAAAGAAGTAAGAAGGTCAGAAGCGTGTGGGGCAGAGAAGGGAACAGGCACCCAAGGTGGGATTAATTTCATGTCCTTTTTAGAAAATCACAGCAAGGAAACCTGAGACTGTCTTTGCAGTTGGAAGCAAGAAAAAGGCTGCAGAAATTGCACTTTTGAAGCACCTGTCCTAGGCATCTACTTTAGAATGAGAAAGCTGGATCCAGAGACGACGATTTCTCTACTCAGACCATTAAAGGAGTCTAATGACTAGTTTAGATGAAAACATCTATATTTGTTTAGGTTGTTCATATAACAGCCTCTACAAGAAAAGAAAAAGAAAGTCAGTGGATACTTTGGAGAATGGGACTTTGCTGAAAAGCAAAAATCTTAAAACTTCAGGTGAGTTTGATGTGCCCCTGGCTTAGATCTATTCAATAAATTAAATCAGAAGTGTAGAGGAGCCCCCAAATAAAATAAAATTTAAAAACCTAGGAAAAAAAAAAACAACAAACCAACCAAGCAATCAAACAACTAAACAGCCAAAAAAAAAAAGAAAGTTATTAACAAAAAAACCAAAAAAACAACAACAACAAAAACCCACACAGCCCTCATGGTTGATCTTATATTGAGGAAAGCCCCAAATAAAACTGAGAATATAATCTGATCATTGATTTGACAAACTGCGGCTTCTGCTCCTGTTATCACAAAAACTATTGACAGTCAATTAAAGAGCTTTAGGCTTTATTAAAACAGCATACAGGTACAGGTTATAATTACAAAGAAAGAGATCTCCCTGCTTTTCAGTGCTGTGATATGCCTACATATCCAAGCCTTTTCATGAGCAAACTGTGCTGGCATTTGTTGTCACTGGCACTTGGACTAGATGATCCTTGTAAGTCACTTCCAACTGAAATATTCTGAAGTTTTAAAGACTTTTTAGAAGGAACACAGAGCTTTCAATGAATACTCAAATAACACATTTGAGACCCACACTGAGTCAACAAAAAGAAGAGTAAAATTCACTTCCTGCTTCTTGGAAAATCAGAATAGTACAGTCCTAAGAACAAAGATAAACCTTCCTAGAAAGAGTACACATACACCAAGAAACACATATACACAGAGACATTCTGAACACACACAGCTAGAATGGCATTACAGAGCAACATTAATTTACCTCCTCTGGGCCAATGGGCTTCATAAATGTTCTGAAATATCTGTCAATGACAAATCTACGAGTCAAGTCCCTTAAGTAAAGCCTAAGCTCATGCAGCATATTCTCTTCCTGCTCCTCCAGCTGTTTTATTGCTTCTGTCAGCTGTTGAGGCTTAGGTGGTAGAGCTGCAGGCAGCACTTCCAGTGGACACCGATCTTAAATGAATGAGAAAATTTTAGCCAATTGATGGAATTGCAAGCACATGAAAAGTCTAATGCAAGCACTTGAAAAATGACAGAAAATTACCACCAAAGCAAATACTGTATTAGCTGTTAACTTAGGGTAGCAAAGTTTTATTTGTAGACTACCCTCACCTGCATTGTTTTTTTGATGCATGAGATTCAGCAGCTTGCTTGATAACTATGATCCCCAAAAAAGTCTTCTTCCAGCACAGGTAGGCCATGGAATTTTGAAAACTTCTTTGCGATCATTATAAAACAATTCTTTTAACTAAAGCATGGGAAGAAAAGATATTTCAGATATAAGGCCACACAGATTTTTATATTTTATTCCAAAAAGATGAGTACCTAAATTAAACTTAATACTCAGCTAGATAGGACAAGCTACAAAAAGTTGTCTTCTTGGCCTTAAATGGTTAGATTTTCATAATATGGCAAAATAAAATACCTTCTTTAAGAAACACCTCCTAGAGTTTAAGCTCCAGGAAGAAAATGTAAGATAAACTAATGAGAAAGGGGTGAGATTCACCAACCCCAAGGCTTTTTATTTTGTACTAACCTAGTCTGCTGTCCTTTAACTTGAATCTTTATAGCTACTACAGAGGGAGAAGGCACGGCTCAGCAGGCAAGTGTTGGCTTTTTGGTTGTTGTTTTTTTTTAATTTCCTTTTAAATTAATTTAAATCAGATTTCACAAGTTACGTACTTCCAAGTTGTACTCTGTTTTTCCATCTCTACTAATAAAAGGTATGGAAGGAATTTCAAACTTTTTTTTGAAAGCATATATTAACAGTATTAAAACTTCTGTTATTAAGACAAAACAATCAGAGCAGCATATTCATATTTTGAACACCTTCCTTAAATGCACACTCTCAGATGTCTAAAAAGTTCAGCACATTCTCTTAATGAATTCTGTTAAGGAATACAACTAAAAATTTATTTCCAAGATATCCTTCAAGACGTGTTTCATCAAACTGCCACAGTACTTAGCACCTTTCCCTTGGTTGGTGTCTTTGTTTTGCAAGACTCTGTGGTTTCCAAGTTGGTCTACCAGTGATCAAGTAAGATGGAAAACACACAAGAAAATATCACCCTCTTCAGGATACAGCTTCTTTGGCAAAGGCAGCACAAACTCTCTCATACAAGCTTTGGCACCAAGGGGAAGGGGAGGAGAGAGCCATTTTTTCTGCAGCTAAATAAGGTTCCCAGGAGCTCAAGCTATGCTAAGAGAGAAAAATATGTGCCAACAAGTGACTAGTCTTCAAGACTTCATGCATTTTCTATAGAGGTCGTAAAAGAAATACCTGACTCAGCGAAAAGTATGTATGTCTGAAATTTCTTCACCCTTTGTAAAGTTCTTCAGGGCTTTAGACCATCATACCTAAATAGCTCTGGCTTTCTGGCATTTCCTCCCCAGGTTTGAATTCATGAGTACCCTGAAGTTCTTTAGTCTCTTTCTTGCCCCCTGAAACTTTCTGTGCTGGCCTGACGTTAAGAAATACAGAATATGGCCAAATAATGTGAAAGCTGATCAGCATATACTTTGATTTTCCTTTCAAATGCAAATTAGATCATATACTAGGAGATAAATAATATCTGAGCAATTATTTTAAAATGCTTTTCACATCTTCTAACTCTAACACAATCATTAATAGCAATTTTTGCCAGTTACCTAAGCAGAAAACAATTTTGTCCAGCTGTTCTGCAAAAAAGTCATAGGTTCTTCTCTAGCACAAGATGTACATGAAAACTTAACACTGCATCAAATAAACAGCTCTATAAAAAATTAAAATACAGAAAGTTCTCTTGGAATGTGCTTATGTATGAAGGATAATCACCAAAAATATACTGACATGTAAGAACTTTACCCATAGATTTGTAATACAGATGGCACCTTAAATTAGCCTGTGTATATTTTAAAGGGATTCTATGAAAACTGAGAAATGCAGATCTCAACATTTTTATACTTATATTCCACAAGTACTTGAGGAACACACAGAAGAAAAATCTATCCTCGAGAGTGTTTTTAATGAAGCTGATTATTTATACAACTGTTTGAAAAGATGTGTCAAGCTGCTCATCTGAAATGTCATATTCACATTCTCACAAATATCAAAACACAGCTAAAAATCTTTTCAAGTATGTATTTGAATGACAATAGTGACATCGAGTGGCCATTGTTGTTAAATGCTGCTGTGTATTGCCATGAAGCCCCTGTTATGATGGTAATGCCATCTCAGTGTGTAGACACTGAGCAGCACACAGTGCTAAAACAGCTCATACTGCTTGTACGGCAGCTGCAGAGGTGAATTGATTACAGATCGTCAGCGTGCAGTTTCAGTTCACAGTCAAACATCTTAAACAGAATCCTGTGCACAATGCAGCAGAGCCCATGATGTACTGGCAAAAGTAGGAGAGGGATACAAAGGCAGAGCATTCACCACAGGATGGGCTGCACCTTCAAAAGATTGGCATCAAAGGCCAGAAGAAGATTGCCTGAACCATACATGCACTCACACAGAGCACCAGGTATTTGAGTAGCACCAAATTCTGTGGATAATTTCTGTCTCCAGAAGTGCTTCCCCAGCCCTTGGTCCTGGTGCTGGCTCTGGCCCTTACTCCTATGCTGATGGGAATCCCACTTGCACCCATATGCACTTACTCCTTGAATTCTTCATACCTGTGCAAAACTATCTGTGTGTGTGCTAAAGCACACCCTCCAGCCAGTTCCCTTGCTCAGGTCAGCAGAGAACCGACACAGAGGCAATACCCCCATGCCTCAGAAGCCAACCATGGTACAGCAGAAGTGGTCACCAAGACAAGCTGCATAATTCTTCATGCACATAGGCACTCAGCTGGCTGGAATCAAAATACTTGGCTTTTTGGATGGCTGAAAAGGCTTCACTGGACAGCAGGAAAGCAAGGATCACTCAGTAGTCAGGGATCCAATGGATGCTCATGTGGTTTTGGTGCTCATTGAATCATGCTCCTAATATGTTGATTCTTCCTTCACTCCCTTCCCAGTGCCCATTGCCACAGTTACACAGGACTTATACTAAAATTCCCCATCGTTTTTACTTCCCTATTTTTTCATTAGTGTGTTTCATTCCTTCATTTAAAAGTACCATTTCCTCCTTACTGCCCGTGCTGCTTGTACATTAAGGCTGTATGTAGCCTTAGCTGTGAGGGCAGACACCTCTAGGCACTGACAACCTTCAGAAATCACTGGAACTCTTCCCTGGTTTGGGTGCAGACATGTGGCTGTCATTCGGAGCACATCTCAATAATACATTCTCTGCTCAAATACACTTCCATAGCATACCCTGCATCTGCAGCCTGTGCCTTGAACAGAAGACTCTCATCAGTATCTAGAGCTATATGGAGGGAACATACCAAGGGTCTGGTGCAAAAACTTTGATCTTCAGATTTCAAGGAGGGAGTGGTCTTTTGCCTGTATGACATGTAACAGCTTCTGCACATGGTGTGAGATTTTGGAGGAATTGCAGAATGATGCAGAAGAGGAAAACCTTTTTATCATTGTAATAACAGTCCATATGGATAAGTAACCCCCTTCTCAAATTCATATGATATGCACAAAATGTCCTGTTTCATTTGCTTGTTGTTTTCTTGTTCTGATGTCCCCAAGTCATTATTCACTGATGTGCTATATTGGAAAGAAACTATTTCTATGGCATTTCTGTAAGAAAATTAGCTGAGAGTACTAAACTAATGGATATGTACAATGGGGCTTAAGCAGATGAAAAACTTAGCAGACTTTGGTATGTACACAGGTGGCTGAGGTATCAAATGAGCTTCTGCAACTGAGATGACTGCAGCACAGACCTGCAGCAGTGCCTTTCCTGGAGCACCTCAGTGCACTGACAGACATAACCAGCGCGGGAGAGAGGGAAAATGGCTCTCAAGCTCCCAAAGGATGCACAAGGGTGTAAAAGGATGCTAGCCAAGCCCAAAACATAGCCTGTTTTTATAAACATTTGGAGGACTGGACGAGGTCCATGGAACAGGAGAATAATAAGTATCTGTTAAGGGACCCCGGATGATAATTAATGAGAACGTATAAATCTGTACTTTGGGTATAAAGATCATTTAAATATATAGCTTAGGGTGTGTTGCTAAGATGAGATTTCAGTAATGAGATTTAAATACAAAAGGATGGTTAGAAGATGTACAATTGTGTTAAATTATGAGGGACATAAGCATGATGCAAACGTTATG
This sequence comes from Dasyornis broadbenti, assembly GCA_013397935.1. Classification (NCBI taxonomy): domain Eukaryota; kingdom Metazoa; phylum Chordata; class Aves; order Passeriformes; family Dasyornithidae; genus Dasyornis; species Dasyornis broadbenti. The sequence goes on from VZRN01006445.1 coordinate 830,087, forward strand.
GAATAAGGCATGGCAATTGTACTGAGTGTGGCTGGGGTGGAGTCAACCTTCCCACAGCAGCTCTCACAGTGCTGTGCTTTGTGCCTGTAGCTAGAAAGGTGTCAATGTCACACACAAGTGTTTTGGCTACTGCTGAGCACTGCTCCCACAGCATCAAGGCTGTGTCTCCAACATCCCCCCACCCTTAAAGGCCAGTAGGCTGCGGGTGGGCAAGAGGCTGGGAGAGGACAAAGCCAGGACAACTGACTCGAGCTGACCAAGGAGAGATTCCATACAAAACAACACTGTACTCAGCAATAAAACTGAGTAAATGTTTATAAAAACAAGAGAAAGGAGAAGAAGGAAGAGGGGCATTTGTCATTTAGACATTTGTCTTCTAGAGTATCCACTATGCATAACAAGATCTTATTTCCCAGGCTTTGGCTGGATATCACCTGCTGATGGGAAGTAGAAAATAGATCTTTGTGTTTCCCTTGCTTCTGTGTGCAACCTTTACTTTTTTTTTTT
>VZRN01006445.1:830643-854701 GCA_013397935.1 Dasyornis broadbenti
TTTTTTTTTTTTTTGGTAAACTGCCTTCATCTTGGCTTATGAGTTCTTTTTCCTCCTATGTTCTTCCCTTAGGTCCTGCTGAGGAGGGCAGTGATAGATCTGGGCACCTGGAGACAGTCAAAGTCATCTCATCACAACTTTATGCAGAGCAAAATCAGCTCTTCCCTGTGAGAACATTACACGAAAGTACTTCTGAAAGTCTGCAGCCCAATTACAGCCAAATTTACTTTTCTGTATGTGCCTTTCTAGGTGTTCTGACCATTTCCATCCACAAAGCAATTAATCATCTGTATTATCTGTCTGACACCAAAATGAGACTGCTGCAAAAGTATCCAAAAGCTGAGAAGCAGGCATCTACTCACTAATAGGATAAAAACAAAATCTCAATTTGTACTCCAAAATGTACATTGACCATGTTTTTCAAAGAAGTATGGGACACTTAGACACCAGAAAAGGCTGATCATTCTTTTTTAATTGTCAGGCAGATGTAGCACATAAAAAGCAGACACTTTTAGAAGAGCAACATATGATGATATAAACTCATAAGCACAGAATTTTGCAGTGAGTTTAACACCTTACATAAGCCAACTTAAAGCTGTTATCTCCTTCCTGTCAGTCCAAGTTGATGATCTTATTAAAAGCAGGCAGTTGTATAATAAATATATAATGTAAATATATAATGTATAATAAATGAATAATCAGAACACTGATTTTTTTAAATATCAGATGCATAAAACCGATCTTACCTGTCCTTGTATTTTCTCCCTCTTTCCTTGTTCCTTGTACTCTTCAATTATCTTTGATCAATTTAGACAATATTTAAGAAAACAGAATATATCTTTTGGGTTGTTTGTGTTATTTTATGTACAAATATTTCTAACCCAAGTTTATGCCTCTGAGTCCTAAAAAAATAATAAATAAAAAAATTAGTGAGTATTTTCCTGCAAGAGCTTTATACTCTTCCAGACTTACAGAAACAGGTTAGAATAAAATTTCCAATCTCAATTTGTCTTAGAGATTCTCATTTCACTGAACGAGATGAACTTCCCATTTTGACATTCAAGAAAGCTGCAACAGGAAAACAAACTTCTTAATTGTTTTAAAACTGCAATGTTTTCTAATTTGAAAATATAACTCTTTTTTAGGTAGTGAAAATCTTCTACAATCATAACAATTTGATAGATTTTCCAGAATCACTTTCTCATGACAACAGTTCCTGGAAAGTCAGTACTCCTGACTAAATCACAGTTGTTTCCTTGCCCATGCTTGTATACTGGAGATGAAAAGGATTCACGTCCTCATATTTCCTCCTTTATCTTTATGTACAGCACAACTACTACCATATAAATACCTTCAGCTTAAAGAGTATCTTCTAAACTAATTTGTATTTGATGCTCTTAAAGGGTACTCTTAAAAAAACTTGAAAATTTAGCTTCAATAAATTTGCTGAGATATGAATCTATACTAGAATTTTTCACTTATTGAAAATATTTACACAGAAGTGTGTTTCCAGTTTACCAAATTATACCAAATTTCTCTTTTTCCTTGAAGACCACCAGGTGGCATGTGAAACATATGATAATACTAACAACATACTAGAAAGAATACAGTAGAAAAGTGGTATGGAGTTCTACCAGATGTCCTTGATGTACGATGGTGAGCTGTGGTAACTCCAGGCCAGTTAAATCTTTACAGGCATTTCATGTACTGACCAAATGTCAATGAGTTCATGGAAGACACCTACAAAAAAAAAAGGTCCATCTGCTCCAGCCTAAACACCTGGGAAAGGGTCATGTTAATGACCTGCAAATACCTATTCAGACCAACTGAACCTGTAGGAGTGTTGTACCCTGTTGTACCCAGCAGGAGGGCTTGTAAACAGAGTCCTCACTTCACACAGGTTTTGCATACATATTGCTCATGAAACTATTCCATCTTCATTTCTGTTTCGGTTTTTGGTTTGGTTTGGGGTTTCTCAGCTTTTTTTTTTTTTTTTTTTTCNTTTTTTTAAGGTATTTTCTAGAATTTACCCTCTTTCAAACTGATACATTTCTGATTAAAATATGCCTTACGTTTTTGCCAGATGACACATGCTAATTGCTTATACAAACAGGAAGAGAGGGTCATGTGTTTATGCCTGAAAAAATGATTAATAGGTTGATTCATTTTGGCTTACTATAAATTCCTTGAAATGTAAGCACTGTTGCTAAAAGCCATAGACTTTCAACAGATACTCATTAGGAATTACCTGCTCCTAAATGAGCAAGAAGTAGTTGCACTTGCCAAAAAAGTTACTGAGACTTGGACTATCAGAATCACAGAATCTAGGCAAAATTTGACCTTGGTAGGTTTTCAAACCTGGAGCTGGAAACCGGGGCTATTTTTCCTATTATGAATTCAGTCCTGTACGCTACTAAATATGCTAAGTTCTTATGAGTCTTAATCTTTATTTCATTTACAGGTAGGCTGCATCTTAATTTGATTTCAAAGAACATAGGTGTTATCAAATAAACATGCCATTTTTTCCCTAACTGAAGGGCCAACAAAAACCACAAAAAAAGCAAATGCAAACATACATTTCCAACTCCCACTTTCCCACCTGGTTCTATGCATCCACTTGATTACCTAGACTTTGCCTTGCAGTCTTGTAGTTGAGTAATGAATGTTATTATCATTTATGATTGTGTCATGACTGACAGATTGACAGCTATTTGGAAAGAATTGTAGCTATTCAAGCTAGAGGACAGAGCTCCAACAGATTATGTATTTCTGGGAACTGAAATTACAGACCTAGCAGATTTGTGATGCTCTAGGAAGTACCTTGAATCATAGAATGATAGAACAGTTTGGGCTGGAAGGAATCTTAAAGATCATCCAGTTCCAACCACCCTGCCAGGGTGGGATACCTTCCACTTGATCAGCTTGCTCAGAGCTCCATCCAACCTGGCCTTGAGGCCAACCCACTTTCAGGGATGGGGCATCCACAACTTCTCTGGGCAACCTGTTCCAGTGCCTCACCACCCTCACAGTAAAGAATGTTTTTTAGTATGTAATCTAAGCCAACTCTCTTTCTGTTTGATTCCATTTCCCTTTGTCCTGTAACTATATGCTCTTTTAAAAAGTCCCTCTTCATCTTTCTTGTACACTCCTTTTAGGTACTCAGTTGAACTAATTTTAAAGGAAACACCAAGAACATCAGCATTTCAGACTGGAAATGAAAATAAAAGTTAAAACCTAGAAACAGGGGGAAGGGGAAAGCTGAAGCATTTGAGGAAATATGCAGCCTAAAAAATGCACATAGCCTAATCCTGAACATAGCAGACCACTGAATACCTTATACTACCTGTGTTTGTAAAGTTGGAGGTGTCAGGGAATGCTCCTAGGCCTGGCACTCATCTTCCAACAGGAGATAGTTCTGTTAGAATAATCCCTTTTGGCTCATGAGAAATACTACTCTCCTAATAGTCTTCATGGTTCAGGAATTAGCTAGGAACTATTCTTAACAGGCATTTCTGATGCAGATTCTCTGTTTCAGATGGATGGCAGTCATCCCATGCTAGTTGTCTTTGTTGCTAAGAAATGGTCCAACACATTTTTACTGGATTCAACACCTAGGATGGACCTGGGCTTCACCTGGCCCCAGAGAACGCAGGTCAGCACATGTTAAGAAAGGTACAGGAGAGTACCACAGTGTTACTGTGTCTAAAGTGAATCTTTTTAAATCACCCCCTCTTTTCCTTCCTCCTCTGCATTACTTCCACACAGAAAGTTTCACTGGGTTCATGTAAAGCCAGGGCCTAGGAAGACAACTACCTTCATGGAGTTGCTCAGGTCCCACAGGCAAGAGGAGAAAAGAGGAAGCTCAGTGAAAATGGCAAATAAACATTGAAATGGTTCAAGTGTGGTGTGGCTTTGTTAAACTGCTAGTGCTGAAAGGAAATGTCACTGATCTTCAAAAGAGCACCAGACATTACGCTCATGATATGTCATCACAACACAGGCACCAACAGTAGCACAATATGGTAAAAAAATCCAGGTGACTCAGAAGCATCATAGCCCAAGCACACCCTTCCTTCCCTCCAAACTGCTAGAAAAGCTCTTGGCAGCTCTGCCCCTTGATTCAGTCAGCTGGGTGGTGTCAACATGTTGCAATAGCTGGATACAGGTACTTCCATGCAGACCTCTTAATACAAAATTGTGTCAACAGACATCTAAAACAATAGGTAACAAATTCCAAAAGAGTTCAGATGTTTGGGAATGGCCCACCTGGGGTGTGGCATATGCTAACAAGGAAAGGTTGGTTGAGGCAGGTAGAATACACCGATGATTGCAAAGGGTGTTGTTTTCCACGGTTGTAGCACTCATTACTAATAGACCTGAGCAAGTGTATCATTACATTACCAGTGTGACAGCAGGCAAAACAGGATCTCAGCCAGAATCTAAACATCTCATGTATTATTTCAGAAAAAAAAAAATATTTGTTTCAGTAAGAACAAACACAGTTGAAGAGGTTACTACCAAACCCCTTCATTCCTGCAATGTGGATAGTACAATATATTCAGGCAAAATAGCAGTTTTTAAAAGGCTATTATAAACCAAATACCCATTATCTTTTTATTTAAAAACTTGGGAAATCTACAAAATAAAATGCAGGGACAAAGGCATTGTGATTACTGAATGAAAACTCATTTTCTAAAACAGAGTCTTTTATCCAGCTCCAAAGATACAACTAAAATTCAGAGACAATCAAGTGTTAAGAGAAAAAAAAGCCTTTCCCCCAAATTTTTCGGTATGTATAATAGATAACAGAGTCCATCACGTTTAAGTCCAACAGCAAAAATATAGTAAAATTGTTTGAGATATAAAATTATCATGAAACCATAGCTTCTTTCAATCTGAACATCTTGTCTTAACAACAGATTCCTGCCATTGTGGAAACACAGTCAATCTGGTGAATTGCAAAGAAACACAACTGGATTTGGTATTTAGTAGCCACAAAAATGAAGGCACTAAAATATTTTGGTGGAGGGACAAGACTGAAACAACTTGAAGAAAAAAAAGAGTCCTTATATTAGTAAAGACATGCAGGTAGTGTGAATTTTTAAAAACATTTACACGAATATAAAAGGGTGCATGTATATCTATGTATTGGGGTCCTGGTTTTCATGTGGAGATGCACAGGAAAAGACACGTATTTTGTACCCTCTTCTCAAAATCAATGTGAATACCCGTTTACAGCAGAAACCTAAAAACTCTTTCCAGCCTATGCTGCCCACAGGGAAGAATGTCAGAAAGAAAACACCACCTCAGTCTGAAAAGTGTCTTTAATTTTAGTTGTTATTTTACTTAATCTTTTACAGAGATACAAGGAATGAAAAGCATTTTACAAATCTCTATAATGATGTACTGATTGCACAGTAGTCACCCTCCTAGATTTTGTAAGCTGAAGGAAGACTAAGCCCACTGTCATAGCTTTCACACTTTTAGAACCATTTTTTCCATTTTAAATTCAAGAAAATGACAGTCATTACAACACTAATCAAACCACTAGGAATACTACACACACAAAAAGTATTCTCTTTGCTGTGGACTTTGCTTACCTCATTATCAGTGGGAATCTTCAGAAAATTTCCATGTGAAAGGAAGAGTTAGACCAAAGACTTAAGAATGAAAAGGACTATGTGGGAAATCTCACAACTTAAAATTTCAAAGAAGAAAACAACAGATGGCTAATTATCTGTCACATGATAGAAATACTGTTTCCATAATTTAGAAACAGTATTTAACAAAAGCTTCAGATTTCAGAATTTTAATCTACCTTAGGACCTCAGCCTCACCTTTAAGCTGCCATTAGGGTTAGGGTTTGGGATGTCATGAGAACTACAGCTCCAGGAACACTGTATGTGGAAAAGGCATGAGCAGGGAAGCATGGCACAGCTCCAATAGTGCTGCCTCCACATCCACTTCTAGAATCACAATAATTTTCCTGGGGTTTAAGTCAGTATACTTAACACTATAAATATGCATTAAATCAACACAGCACACAGTAACAGAATGCACAAATAATTTTTCAGTATAGTGACAACTTAATGGGAAAGACTGTACGTATGTATGTATTTACACTGTGGTTTTGTAATGCATGCTCATGGTAAATATCCATAGTATATTATTTTCTTTATGAAAACAAATCTTCCTTATATATCAAATTTAAAATTGTATGACTAATGGTACTACCAACATGGTAAATACAAGAGAGTGATGTGGATAAACAAACACCCAAAACTTGCATACTGCAAACATTGCCTCAAATTACACTTTTGGGAAATCACCTAGTGTGTCTGAAAGACACTAACTGAAACTGAAAGTAGAGTAAGTCATCATTTGCTTTATATGGTTGCTCATATGTTCATAATGCTGCAGCATTCGGAGGCTATAAGTCATACAAGATACAAGAAAATTGGAAAAGCTGCTAAGATACTAAAGTGCTAGGACCTAGACAGAAATGAAAGTTTGTTGCCATGCCTTAAAATGAAAGCTGTGAAATATCGAACATATTGTAGTTTGAAAACTTAGTTCTTTTCCCTCATTCTCTGCTCCATATCCATTACTGGGAGAAAAAAGGAGAGGTGAAAAGCAATGTGTGCATACCCCCTGACCAACACATATGGAAGGGTGAGTGATTTGCTCTATTTACCTGTATTTCATCTTGTGGAACTGTCTCTCCTTGTGGAAAGATACAAACCCCTACTATTAAATTAAACTATTTTGTTAGTCTGTGAGAACTTGGCTTGGTGAACAGGCCTTACAAAACCTTGCTGCGCAACCCTCATATAAAGCTCTCATAAACACATCAGCATATCAGGCAGCTCACTATGAGCAGGGCAAGGGTGAACTTGCACTTACTGGAAATTTCGAAATTACCATTTTGAAATGCCGCTATCCAGAAAAATCTTCCTAGGACAAACACGGAGAAGACAAGCGAGTGCACGAGACAACACTTGTCTCACTTCGCCTGAGCAATGACTATTCACTGGATGGGGCTCTGAGCAACCTTAGGTCTAGTGGAAGGTGTGTCCTGTCCTGGCAGAGCAGTTGAGACTAGATGATCTTTAAGGTCCCTTCCAACCCACACCGTTCGGTGATTCTACGCAGTGGACAATTCATGCGGACCTCTACGCTCGACTTTGGCATCCTGCATCATCTTTTGAGAACACAATTCACACACCCCGGACGGAGGGCGATGCCTCCTCCTCTCCGGCCCAGGGGAGGCTCCCGTGCAGGACGCCCTCCGGCCGGGGTGGGGGGATGCTCCATCCATGGCCCGGGGGATGCTCTATCCATGGCCCAAGGGATGCGTCCCGCCACAGCACTTCGGGACACCGCCGCCACTGCGCTCCCTCGGCTCGCTCCTCCCATCGCGCCTGCTTCACCTTCCCCGACCCGCGAGCAGTGGGAGGCGTTTTTCCGTGAGGAAGTGGCTCCTCGGTGGGTGTTGAGGGAGGAGAGAACTGCTGGCTAAGCGGAGAAGAGGCGGGGCAGGGCGGTGCGTAGGGACGCCAGGGAGCAGGGCGAGAGGAGGGGCGCTGAGGGCCGCGCTGCGCCCGGCGGAGTGCGAGCATGAGCGGCCGGGATGGCGGCGGGGGCCTGCCGGGCGCCCTCAGCTACGCCCTCCCTTCCATCCCCTCTAGCAAACTCCCGGATTTGCGCTTTATCAGCCGGGGTGCTTACGGGACCGTGTCCGCCGCCCGCCACGCCGACTGGAGGGTCCCGGTGGCCCTGAAGTGCCTGCAGGGGCCGCTGCTAGACAGGTAACGGGGTGGGGAGGGGGCGGCCGGCACGGGGCAGCGCCGGCGGAAGGGCCGGGCTGGACACACCTTTCCCAAAACCAGCCCCAGACAGGGGTCGAGGTGCCGGTGCAAGATGCCGGCGTGGGTTTCTGAGGTCGCTGGATCAGATCCTCGTGTTTCGGTAGACAGCCTTGCTTTCATTCCACGGGAAAGGGGATCCCACGAAGTGTGATTCATCTCGAGCAGAGAGAAAGCACGTACCGGCCGCGGAGCTTCCTCTCTTTCGATTATTGTAAATGGGTGGTTTCGGTATCGGTCTGTGAGACACTAAGTTGTTTCTTTCGGAGATACCTTCTTCTTCACTGTTCATCTTGAGCCCTCCTCAAGGTGGGATTAACAGAGTTTGGCTTCTTGGTGAGTCTGTTGGTTACCAACCATTTTGGTGAGGTTTCAGCAGGATATTATACTACAGGAGTTACTACAGATTTGGTGTTTAGAGAGAGAGAGAATATAGAGAGTATACTGTTGTATCCTCTAGAGATTGCTTCTAGCTTTTAGAAGAACCTTCTCCAAGACAATGCACAATCACTACTCTTCCCGCAGATCTCACAGTACTAAGAGAAGCTGATTTAAAATAATAGGCTTGTAGGCCCCCATGTACAGCTGGTATTTTCTGTGTAACAATTGCATTGCCCATTTTCCAGGCACCCAAGTGAGAGCATGTTTATTACAGGAGCTGTCACTCCATGTAAGGGGGCAGCAAATTGTACTTTTTCATTCATCTCTGTCTCTTTCAATCTCTATAGTTCTATTTTTTTAACAAGTCAATGTAAATTTGCTGTCTGAAACCAAACTGAGTGTAAACCTGCCTCTGAGTCCTGTCTTGGTGTCTTCAAGCTTTATTGCCTCAGGTTTCTTTGATCTAGTATTAGATAGATAGGATAGCTTCACTCAGAAAGGCTTCTAGTCTCATGATCCAAAATACTAGAATTTAAGATAAATTGTTTTAAGCTCTTTCACCTCTTATTACTCGGGTGTGTGTATACACAGGCTTTATCTCTGAAATCTTGCCAAAAATGGAATCTCAGTTATGTTGTGTTCTCTGGGAAGTTGGAGGGTGAGGGGAGGTTGTGTTGTGGGGTTTTTTTGGTTGGTTTGTTTTTTGGGTGTTTTTTAATTTGAATGTCTGCTTAAATCCCTGCTAATTGGAAATGCAGCATTTATCCTCAGAACTCAGTTGGGAGAAAACAACAAATACTATTTTTAGCCTTGCAAGAATTTGGATTAACCTGCGAAATTATGATTAAAAGGGGAGGTAAGGTAATCAAAATAATTCAGTCCCCTACCATATATCATACAAAGCCCAGAAATGCTATCAGGAGACTGAAACCTGTAAAAAATGTGCTTTACCTGTGTCTCTGCAGCAAGTGCTTTGTTGGTTGTATAGTTGACAATATAAAATGCCAGCCTGTAAGTGTTGTCAAGAAAAGGGACGAGTTCATGGTGCTGTTAATGCCCCAAGTGGGAACTGTGTACTGGGCATCCCAGAATATGGTATGTGACCAGCCAAAGAGCAAAGCCAATTGGGAAGCTGTTGTGGGAATGCACTCATTTAGGCATTACTCAGTGTCCTTCTGGTATGGAGCAGACAAAGGTGAAGTGACTGACAGACACAGGAATAACTTCAGTATGTCGCAATGTTTTTCCCAGCTGAATCCCATGCGAATGTGCCTAACTGTCTGGGAAAACCCCTAGCTTCCTCAGACCCAGTCATTTCTGGATAGAGGGAAGAAGGGATAGGGTTGTATCTTTCATCCTATATGTTTCTCAAAGGCTGCCTTTTTACTTTGATCATTTCCTAGAGTTTCCTATACTAAAAGGACCTTAATTTCATATCCATCAAAATTCAAAGTTTCCTGCTGTTAAGAGCCTCAGGCTTTAGTTCACACGGCTTCATCTTTTCCCTATACACCCCGATGGCCTTTTCTATGTGAGGGATAAATGCACCTTGATGGATCCAGACTGCCCTGAGTGCTTCAGGGCGTGCCCTGAGCTTGGTGGGCACAAGCCGACTCTCACCCAGGAGCTGTGCTGTGCACATAGCGTGGTGCTGTGCTGAACAAATTGTGGTGGGCATAGCCCTGGCCCCAGCACACCCCTATTGCTTCTGAGTCAGACTGGCTCTTGTCCAAAGGATCAATCTTAAATGTGCTGTAAATGTCCTGTATTTGGATATTGTAGCCATGTGCTTGTACCTGTACCAGTCTCTGCTAGTATAAAATCTAGATCTTTTTTTTCATAGAATTTTCCTTCATAGTCCAACTATCCTCATTGACAACAAACCCTTTTTTTTCAAGACTATTTGAGATATAAGGCATACCAAATAGTTTACATTTTTAAGGATAGAAGCATATTCAAATAAAACTTGATCTTCTCAAATCCACGTGCTGCAAGGTGTGAATTTGTAAAGATGCATCAAACCCACATTAATGAGAAGTTTTGGGGTAACAGAGAGGATCCATACAAATTCTGGCATCTAAACAGGATGAGACTGGTCCATTCCTGTTTCCTGTACAACTGGGAAATGTTTTTTCCAGAGAGTGATTCAAAGCAGGGGCTCAGTTTGAATGAATTATTCGTGCAAAAACAAAGCGTAGTTCATTGTTCCTTTTCCTTCACAAGTTGAAAGTGCATTCCTTTTGCCCCTATTATTTTACTGTATATCAGAGCCAACTAAATTTAAATGGTTGGAGAACCATGAGTATTAAAATCTCCACTATCTGGGAGATAAATATTGGGCCTGAGTAAAAACTCAGGGTTTGAAGATGTTCAGTAAAGTAGGACAAATGCATCTGGTTGTTAGCGTTATGGTTACAAAGAATGGTGGAATTTGGAAGTTCTAACTGGACCCTTATTTACTGGAAACACGGATGAAATGCATGATTGAAATAGAGAGATTTGTGTGGTACAGCAAAACCAGGGAAGCTGTCTTGTCTTTGCATTTGCAGATTCTAATTTGTCTTACACTGTCTTGTTCTCAAAACAGCATGGTAGAAATCAAATAGTGAAAAGGTGGTGGTACTGCATACAGAGAGATAATTGACAGAGAATATAGTGAACCCAGCATGTGCTTTGAGTGCTTTTCCTAGTACTGGTACGGTAATGTTTTTTATTTGTTTGCTTGTTTTCTTTAAGTGATAGAAACCACCTTCTAAAAGAAGCAGAGATATTACACAAAGCCAGGTTTAGTTACATTCTGCCAATTTTGGGAATTTGCAACGAGCCTGAATTTCTGGGGATAGTAACAGAATACATGACAAATGGGTCATTAAACCAGCTGTTGCATGGGGTAAGTGTACTTACAGTCTTTAAATATGATACCTGGCTGCTTCAAGTAGATTGCAATTTCCATACTTAATTAGTACAGGAAAGTATTTTATTTATAATGTTTCACGTTAAAAGACAGTCGTTATCCATAGGAGTTTTTGGTGCTCAGATAGATCTTCTGTATCTCAAAAAGACAACTAAACTCAGCTGACTTAAGTTTTATTAAACTTTTCCCTTTAATGTTGTGACCTATAACTAGCTTTAAATTGAATTATTACATATCAAAAATCTCAGTTGTTCTCTAATTAGATTCTGAAACACTTACGCTTGCTTCAGCCTGGGTTTCTGAATTACTGCCAATACAAATATTGATTTCTTTTTTCATGAATTTGAATATTTTTTAAAATGAATTGAATATTTTTATTTTATTTTATAAAAGCCAAATATTGCTAATATAAACAGATATGAATACTTCTACCAGATCTTATTCTCTTGAGTAAGTTCTCCCGTGCTGTACTCTCAGTTGCTCCCATTAGCTTGGCCTGAACATACAGTGTTGCTACTGTAAAGCTACTGCAGGTTTATCTCAATGGCACAGAAGTTTCTTTTCCGCCTTTAATCAATTCATATCTCGTGCTGTAGAGAGCACATCTGTGTGTTTTTCATAAAGGTATTAATGTGAATATAACTTTTAAGAGTTCAGTTGAGTTTTACTGCATTTTTCTTGATGTGTTAATATTTATGAAGGTAGTATTTTGTGCTTAGTTTCAGTACAGCTTTTTTTTTTCCCCAATGTCATTTGAAGATATGATTTTTGCCATTCTTCATGTAGGACTCATAAATTTAGGGTTGCAAGTTTCATGCAGAAGTTCATCTGTAATTTGTATTGCCACATGAATAAGTAATGTGGTAAATGTGCTACATCATGTATAGCAGTCATGAATTATTATGTGAATGCTAGGGGATGGAAACATAGCACTGCATGATTATTATTTTTTAATAATATTAGTTTTAACGGCTAATGAGTCTTGATGCTCTCTTACAGTTTTTAAGGAGTTTGTGTAATGTATGTTTTAAAAGATTAGTGCTTGCCCAAGTCACTTTCTTCTTCTTATAAAAGAAGTCTTTGTGTGTGCTGTTAGATCAGAACAGAGGATTATATTCTGGTTTTGTGGTTTTATCTTGGCAGAAAGATGAATATCCTGATATTCCCTGGTGCCTGAGATTCCGCATTCTTTATGAAATTGCTTTGGGAGTAAACTATTTGCACAACATGAATCCTCCATTGCTGCACCATGACTTGAAAACCCAGAACATTTTGCTGGATGATGAGTTTCATGTCAAGGTAGGGTTATTTAATTCTTACATTTTTCAGCATCCAGAATGAGTGAAAGTGTTTTAATTATTGTGGAGTAGGAAGGGTGAGGTTGTGGCCATATAGAGACGATGTAATTGTATGCTGGACTTTTTCTTCTATCCTTGCAGACACAACTTTGGGGTTTTTCTTTTGAAAATTCTGCATTACTCAGTTGTGGATTTTATCTGTCTGAAAAGACCAGAAAGATAGAATTTGGGCTGTTTCTGCTATAGCGGTAGCTGATACTCAGTAGTGGTCTGAGACTCCTGTTTGTCAGCCTTCTAAGGGTAGCTACATCTGGCCCTTTCTGAGAAGAAAATAGAAAGTGTTCCTGCCCAAGAAGCTCTGACAGCTCTGACTTCTGATAGGCAGTAGGTTAAATTAAAATGTTAATGCTCCATTTGATACTTATCATGCAATATGGACTTATCTATTCTGTTGGTGTAGTATAAGAACATGTAAAACATGACTGCAAAGTCTGAACTTGTTGGAAGGTATTTTTTGTGAAACTCCTTAGAACAAGTAAACATATATGGAGAAGTATCAGTAATTTAACACTTAAAATCTGCCTTTTAAAATACCACTGCAAATATGTGAAAAAGAGACTAAAAGTACTTCTGACAAAATGTTTAGGTGCTTCCATAATTGCAAGAGTTGGGTTTGTTGTTTCTTGTTTGGTTGGTTTTTTTTAAAGAGCCTCTGTTTTTATAATTGATAAAATGTTATTCAAGTAGATGGAAATAAGAGATATTTTGCACCGAATTCATACTTGAAAACTGAATGTTTCAATTGTTACCATGAGATGAATCTCTTTGTGAGTCCTTTGAGCAAAGATTCGCTGCTGATATCTATCTCTGTTGCACAAAAATTTTTCTTGGCAGCAAAGTGCCTCACACGGCTTTGTCTCCACTCACACCCTCAACAGGTCATACCTCCTCCCACTCAGTTGTGCTGGTATTGCCATCTCTCGAGCTTCCTGATCAATCTGATCAGGGAACTAGTCCAAGTCATTTTTTTAACCACTCCTTTTTTAATCTCTAACCACTTTGGTGTGGCCTGGTGCTCTGCCTGATCAGATCTGAACAGTTTTTTTACTGGAGCAATTGAAAGGAAGAGGTTAACTCTGCAGACCTGCCCTGCATCCTTGGGGTTTTAAATGAAGCAAGATTCTCTAAATTAGGACAGCTGAGAGGAAATGCAAGGAAGGTTGTCATGCATGCCAAACAGAAGAAATATTGCATATTGTTACATAAAAGTAACACCATTCACAGAATGCTTCTGACTGTCCCTGATCTACTGAATGAGGAAGAGTTAAGACAAATTACAATGAGGAAGGCTTGATGAGAGTGAGTTGTAGAGAAGAAAGGTTACTTTTCATTGTGGATTTGGATGTACGCTCTTCGCAAAACTTGTTTCTGTTATCATAGTTGCCACAGCACATGCACAGGCATCTTTGTTGAAAATGTCTTTGATATTATGCAAATGCTGGACAAATGCAGAGCTGGTAGCTGGCTGCTTATCTCTCTCCCATGTATGCCAGACACTGCTGCTCAGCCAGCAGGTGTATTCTGCTAAATGTTTGTCTCCCTACCCATAACTTAATCTGACATCTGATGCCCTGGCTTGGGAGAGTATGAGGATGTAAACTGAAGTCATTTACTACTTCATGTAGGTGCATTATAACCTGTAGAAAGGGGCAAGGCTCCAGAGCACACAGTAAAGAAAATATTCAGCAATTTTTTGCAGCACAGAATTTCAGAATATCAAATTTATTAATTCTAGATTAATATGTCATAGTTTTGAGACTGAGGTGAAGTGCCCTAAAATTTTTCAGTGAGAGGAACTGCCTCAGTATATTGCCAAGCTGAGTTATGTACAGCTACTATGATTTACAGTAAACCTGTGCTTTCTTCACAGCCAGGGAAGCTACAAGTAATCGATGATCTTTTGTTTGCTTTTTTTAATACAAGGAAGTGATTTTCTTCATATGGCACAGCTATCTACAACAGATTCCTCAGTCATAGAATACATGAGTCGTTCCTTACAAGAATAGAATAGGGCAATGCTGTAGGGATGGCATGAGTCATGACCCGGGAATGCTTTATGGACTGGAGTTGATGTTTCCTGTTGCTAGGAGAACCACGTACTTTTTGTGTGTCAGGTTAAGAGCCTTGGGTGACCCCTTCTTCTGGGCATATTTCAGGAATTTCAAAGAACTGACAGCAGATAAATCCAATTTTTCTTCTCAGAACAACTGATTTGACCTTTCCAGATTGCAGATTTTGGCATGTCCAAATGGCGTGTCATATCCATGTCACAGTCACGAAGTGAATCCTCTTTGCCAGAAGGAGGGACAATTATCTACATGCCACCTGAGGATTACAACCCCAGCCAGAAAACCCGGGCAAGTGTGAAACATGATATCTACAGGTAACTCATGTTGTTCTCAAGTGGGCTTTGAAATCTGAACTCAGATTTGATTTACTGAACTTAGATTTTAACATATTCTCAGCAGTTTTATTATTTTCAGTGGTAGTATCATAGCTGTATAGGCAAAATGAATTGGGAAATAAAGAATTGAGTGATAATGGATTTAACGACTCATTTCTTTTGCACTGTGAGAACTGTAATGCTCCAAAAATTAGTTGACCGCAGAAACAGGTAGAGGAGACTGGTTTCTGTAAATGGGCATACACATACTGACAATGTAGGGAAAGAAGAAGGCCGCTCACAGCATTAACTCAATGCACATACTCTTATAATTTGTGTTATCAATTAACATAATTTGCAGAATGTACTTGGGGGAAAGAAGAAAATGTAATTTTGGAAAGGAGGTAGGAAAAAACAGGATAGTGGGGTTGGAGAAAGTAATTATAGGGATCTCCTTAAGGAATAATTTACTTTTTTAAAGTTGTGGTGGTTTTGTATTGGGCAGTCCTGAGTACAAGTAATTGAATAGTAAATAGAGTGGTAGTGACCCATATAGCAAAAGGCAATCACTCTGAGGATATTGGAGTTACAATTGGCTAGTCTGAAATGGTTTTGAGAGCTCAGAGATTACTTGAAAGATTTTGGGAGGAATTGTCATGTGTAAATGAAGATTGAGAGGCGTGAACTGGCCAATCACTGTGACAAAGTCCATCTTTCTGGTGCAGTCTGCCGCCTTTACTTTCACCAGTCTCTGATGCAGATGTATCTTGGCGAGAAATGACTCAGTCTCAGAGGGTCCTACTGACTTCCAGGGAGACTACTATTTATCTTAATTATCCCTTACTCTTAGTGGGGACGTGAAGTTCCTTGACATTCCTGCCCAAAGAATACAGATGACAACATACCTGTATCCTTACCCTTTGATGAGAAAATATGGATTAGGAAACCATTGAAAAGAAAAAGTGGCGTATTATGGGGAAAGAAAGGGTCACTGGGACTTAATGAATGGGTGGAGATGAAGAAGACAAATGTTTGTTGGAAAGAAAATAATTCGTTCTAAGGAATAACAACCAAATGGGAGAAAATAAGAGAACACATCAGTAGAAGGGTGTAGAAAACTGATAAATTGGGAAGGAAAGAGATTATTTGAGAGAAAGAACAGAAGCTGAGACAACATGGGAAAGAGGGATATTCAAGGCAGGAAGACATGAAAGTGCAGAGACAGCGAAGGACCACCATAAAGGCCACACAGGAGGATCTGTGCTCAAGATCAAAATGAGATCCTACAAAGCAGAAATAAGCAAGGAAAACAGGAAGAGTGTAAAGGGGAATGCTGCAGTGTTGTAGAACTGAGAAAATAGTCTTTGACTGTAGAGAGATTCCAAACTGAATGAAAGATATTATTAAATATTTGGATATTTTCTGGATGTCTAATTAATTGACCACAGCTGACTGTTGTTGAAAATATTGAAGCTAATTCGTGAAGACGGACCTTTCTTAAAGAAACAAATGATTTAAACAACAACCAAGCAGCATTAACATCTACAAAAGGGATTATTTGCTTTACCAAAAAAATCAACCTGCATGGATTTATCAGGAACACATCAAAACTAAACTTTCTAACATGGAGGACTGCTTTTATTAAAAGTTACATGAATAAATTTTATCATTGATAAATGTTAAAATGTAAACAGAATAGTTAGGAAAACTCAATTTATATGATTGATTTTAAGCATCACTTATTTGTTTCTTACTTCATTTTTTTGAATTCTTCTTAATTGATAGCTATCAGTGATACAGTGCAGTTAAATGTACCTATATGCAAAATTTGGTACTTCTTAGTGATGCAGGAAGGAAGCTCAGCATGTTCACACCAAGGATGGGGAGCACCCTTTAGGAGCAACTGATCACAGTGAATGAGACTGTCACAATACTTATAAAGACTTGGACTGACAGCGTCGAAATACTCACTTGTCAGCACCTTGCCTGAATGCTGAAGTTATGGAAGCACTGAAGCTTTAGTTTGGATCTTTTCTAAATCTGAGTAGTGGAACTGGATACTTCAGTACAGTTGTGGGATTAATATTAGGACCTTTTGGAATAAATCATGGAATAGAGCTTCATTCAGATGTGGTAGAATATGCCAAAGAAAAATTGGAGAGAAGAACTGAGAATTCAATGGTGCTTTTAAATGAAACCATCTAAACTTATTTAAATGACAATGTTGTTTCAAGTTACCTTTTTTTAATATAGCCTGATGGTTGAAGAGAGTAACTAGTTTACTAAAGATGGGGCAAGTTTGTACCCACTGAACCACTTGCCATTCATGTTGGTGTGAATGGAAAAGGTCACTGGTTTGAGTAAGCACATGTGTTCGATCTGGTGGCATTCGTTCAGGGTGGTCTTCCCAAGAGTCTCTTTTGGAAAGTGAATGTTGTGTGTAAATGACATCTCTCCCTATGGAGAAGATTGCATATATTGAAAGCATATCTATGGGGTTGGGGGTAGCTGGAGTGTGCATCCCAAGTGCAAGTTTGTATCTTACCTGTCTCTGTGACACTGTTTTGGGATAGACGTGTGGGTCAAAGCCATCCTGTCTGCTAATACCCAGCTTCCCTTGGGAATGTCAGAGAGTGTCAATCTGTGCTGGGAAGGTGCCAGAGCATTGCAGTTAGGACAGAGCAGTTGGCTCTCTGGGACTCACTTTAATTTGCTTGCTGAGATTTAAACTCCATGTACATAATTCACAAAGTATTAGTAGAACCAAGTTAATACAGATTTGGAATAGCAGTTTATATGCCATGGATCTTTTCTGTACTTAATAGTATTAACTAGTTCTAGCTGAAGTCACTGGTTAAGATTCCCACTGATTTTCAAATATTCATGTCATCCTTTTAGTTAGCTATAGTCAGTCCCATGTGTGCTTGCAGGACCATGTTACCAAAGTTTTTTAGATACAATGTAAAGCCAAGCATATTGTATTATTAAGTGTTGGTAGTCCAAAACAACATCTTCTGTACTTTTTATACTTTAAACAGTTATGCAATTATCACGTGGGAAGTGATGTCAAGGAAGCAGCCATTTGAAGGTAAGGCTTCCTTTATTTTTCCTTCCTTACCTAGAGGTTAAACCTGAAACCTGGGGACTTCATTTTAGGGATTACTTTCTAATAATTCAACTTGTAAGCTTGTTGAAGACTTTGAAATGCTTTTCAAATTAGACTCTTTTTTAGTATCTTTTTCTTTTTTAATTACAGTGTTGTTTCATAAATTAAAAATACTTTTTTGTTAATTAAAAAATAAACATAACCTTATTTTGATAAATTCTATTTCTGCAAACTGATTGACTCCTCCTATATAGTAAGCTCTTTATACTGCATATATTTCTAATGACTTCACAATGTCTGTTTTGACAGAAGTTATAAACCCCTTGCAGATAATGTATAGCGTGTCACAAGGACAGCGACTAGACTTGAGTGAAGAAAGTCTGTCAATGGATATTCCTCATCGAGGGCTTATCATAAGAGTAATGGAAAGTGGATGGGCACAAAACCCTGATGAAAGACCATCGTTCTTAAGTGAGTTTACCTTGCATAATGAGCAGATTTTTAAACTGCCAGATTTCTGTTGAACATGGTACTTACAGACCAAAGTTATAGTTGTGAAAGGGAAGTGTTATTAAAGATGTCAGGAGATATATGTGCTCAGTCTTGTTGCTTACGATAAGGTGCTTGGCTGCTTCCTCTGTGCCTGTAAACAAACTTTTATGAATGGAATTACATGTGTACCATAAAACCAGGTTGGCTGGTGGAGTCTGTTGCATTTACCATCTCTTTAATTTACCTGTAAAAAAGCAGCATGTTTTGTTTAACTGCTTGTGTTTGGAGTTTTTTTTGTTTATTGTTGAAGATAATTTGGACTTTTTAACAGTGTTTGGAGAAAAGTATAAAATGAGTACTGTGGGATTTATGAGCATGCAACCAACACCACCAAACCATTGCACATCAGATAAGTTGTAGTGACTTCAACTTCTGTTTGCATCTCAGTATAAATCTTTCGCTCACTCTTTATCTTTTATTGTTCCATCTCCTTTGTCAAGCAAGAACTAGATTTTTTTTTTTTTCCCAGCAAGGAAATGTACCTAAACATAATATTCTCTAAAATCAAAAATAATAGACACATTATGGTATTTCCATATGAATTCTTGTTTTCCTATGCCAATTAACAGAAAAAGAAAATAGCAATTTAAGTCTGTGGTCACACTGAAGGGAAAATTATCTGGGATATGTACTAGAGTGTAAGCTAACTTGGATTCTCTTCTTAATGCCATGTCTGTAGTAAGATGGTCTTTGAAAAAAACCTGCATTGCTTTTGCATCTACTTCACTATCATAGAAAGAAGTTGTGAAACTATTGCAAAATTGAGGGAAGTAAAGCTCACTGATGGGGAACTTAAGCAATACCATAGCACAGGCTCACAGACACAAAAACACCCAAACCCTCTTTTTATTAAATAAGCCTTAAATAGAAAAGCTTGGCTAACTTGTCTGTTCCTCTTACAAAGAAAGGATAAAGACTGCTTATCACCATCTTTCTGCATGTACTTGGAGTGTGTACCTACAATTTAATTATAGTCAACAAAAATTAACAATGCTAGTATTTTGGTGTGGAAAATGGCCTGACAAACCTGTAAAACTCCCAGTGCTAAATGTATGTCTTGAAGATGCTAGTGTAAAAAAAAGTTCATATGGAAGAATAGTGGTAAAATTATAATAAAAAAATAAAAATGTATTAATAAGGACGCCATGTGATGAGTTGCTAGTATGGCAGATTAGTTTTGCTGAATCAGTGGAGTTCATAAAAAGCAGTACAATTGTGATATGCTGTCATCCTTTCCTGAGATTTTGTTGTATTTGAGCACAGTTTCAAAGACATATTTTTGTAACATAGTTATCTCAAAATGTGAAATATTTAGTATTATAAACTTCTAATCACTGGAAAACAAGGGAGCATAGTGCAAGTGGTTGTTGGCTTGTTGGACTGTTGTGTGCCTCCCTGTATGAGCAATGATTTTATCTTCTCTGACCTGCTGCATTTGGTGACAATGAGGCCAGTGTCACTCAGTTTCACTGGATGTGATAGGTCAGTGCCTTGACTATCCCATCTTCTCTGGCCCTGCCTCATGCCTTAAGCCATTCTGTATATTGCTGTGTTGGGGGTGTGTTTGTTTATTTTTCCGGTGTAAATCTTTAACACCTCTTCTGTAGTGGGAAGACAGCAACCCACTCTGAGGTCTTATGGTGTTTGGTCCCATTCAGCTAATCAGGCTTGATAAGTCTACCATAAAACACAGCAAACTCAGCAATCTCTCTATTCCGTGAATGGCAGACTTGCGGTCCAGCACAGTCTGGGATCTCTTTTGATACACAATGACAAGGTGACCCAATCAGGATAGGGTTTGTTTTGGTGGTGTGAACAGTTGTAACAGGTGGAAGGAAGCAACTTTTGTCTTAGCAGCATGAGTGGTTTGATATGTGTCAATAGACAAATTATTTTTGTAAATGTAAGAAAGACACCTTAGTAAAACAACAAGTTGATTTCCACTTCAAACCATTCACAAAGTACTCTTCCCTTGTTTAGAGTGTTTAATAGACCTGGAGCCAGTTCTGAGAACATTTGATGAAATAGCTATGCTGGAAGCAGTAATTCTGTTAAAGAGGTCAAAGGTATGTAGCTTTTGTTACAGTCATGAGATGGTCAAATAAGTTGGTAACTTTCACATTCTAAAAGAAATGTAATCTCCTTTGTCATTTCTCCTCAGTCTCCTTTGTCTAATCTTGTATCTGGTTGGAACATAGGTTTGTGCAGAGCTGTCACCTTGTAGGAGAAATATAATACGGTAAATATTTCTCTTGCAGGCACTATATGAATCACGATGTATTTACAAGAGTGGGAAGAAGGCAAATGTGGAGCAGATATCTCTAAATATACCTCTAAATCCTGAAAAGGTAAATACTTTACATGTTGCATTTGGTATGTCAGCATCCTGAGAGCTTAAAGGGAGGTTAACTTGGTAAGGGGAAATGTTCTGCATTTTACTTTCCTGCGTGATCAGGAAAGGCATAAAATGCATTGCTTGAGCCAGGGTGTAACAAATGCAAAGC
Source organism: Dasyornis broadbenti (assembly GCA_013397935.1). Classification (NCBI taxonomy): domain Eukaryota; kingdom Metazoa; phylum Chordata; class Aves; order Passeriformes; family Dasyornithidae; genus Dasyornis; species Dasyornis broadbenti. The sequence continues at coordinate 851,707 of VZRN01006445.1, forward strand.
CATATATGTGAAGACAGTAAAGGGTGAATATGCAGAAATTAAAAGGGTAGCTAAATATGGGAAAGCGCTAAATATGGGAAAGCTCTAAATATGGCATGAAGCTGTGCCAGGAGAGGTTTAGATTGGATATGAGGAAAAGGTTCTTCCCCCAGAGGGTGGTTGGGCACTGGAACAGGCTGCCCAGGGAAATGGTCACAGCACCAAGCCTGGCAGAGTTCAAGTGTTTGGACAATTGTCTGAGGCACATGGTGTGACTCTTGGGGATGGTCCTGTGCAGGGCCAGCAGTTGGGCTTCATGATCCTCACTCAGCATATTCTGTGAGTCAGTGATCTCCTCAAGGAGAAATGCAACACACAACGCCTGCCAATAATAGGAGATTGTCTACTGCTCACTTACACCTCTACAGAGCTTCCTTGTATAGGGTCATATTGATTTGCATTTATATTTTGATTCTTAATGCTGCTGCTTTTGGTTCTCACTAGTAGTTAAACTTGTATACAAAATTGCCATCAGCTTTGGAAAAACACAAGATAATATAATTTCTTCTGATTCACTGTATTTTAATTGTTCTGTCTATTAAGCATTTAGATAGCAGGGAAACCACAGTGATGGGAAGGTTCTCTGTAAAAAACTGCAAATTCATGTTTGTTTAATGTGCCTGTTTTATTTGATTAATGTGCCTGTTCAACCTGAATTTCTTTCAGCCAGCATATTCTAGCTCCCTACAATGTGATGCACTTCCCCTTCGGAGCATCTCTCCAGATACACCAAAACTCCAGTCTATTCCACAGTGTAATATCCTCTCATCAGGTGAGATACTCTTGACTTTGTTAAAATTTAAATTGCCATTGTAGCTTTACACTCCCACTGTGACATTGAATGTGTGTACTAGAAAGTTGGATCTCACTATATCAGAAAAATATGTCTTTTGTAAACTTTGTGGTCTGGGTTAAAAAAGAGTTTTTAAGTTCTGATTTTCTGTTCCTGTCACTTGAGAAGTCTCTAGGGCTCACAAGTTCAATTTTCCTGCTCAGAGTTATGAGTGCAGAGGTAGCATTTACTTGTCCCTTCAGACTCTGGGCAATTTAGTTAACTGCTTTTTTTTTCTTTTTTTTTTTTTTTTTTTTTTAATTTGTGAACCACTTCTGAATGTAAAAAGGCTACACGTTTTGAGGCATTCTAGAAGCTGAGTAAACTCAAGGTTTCCAGTACAACCCAACCTCTTGATCACTTTTAATTCAGTAAATAAAAGTGGCTTTAATAGATTGCTTTGCAAAAGTGTCTGCACAGACCTTTTGCAGCTGTCCCCTTTTATGAATAAGAGTTGGCAAAATTCCCCAAGAAAACTCAATGTTGAGGTTTTGCTGACATCAGAAGCCAGAAAAATGCAGTGGGTCCCAGGTGTAATAACAATACATTGTGAAACTAAAATTGTGTTTAAGTTTCTCCCCTTGATGGAATGCAAACATATTTCAGAAGAATGGAGTATCCTCTGGCATTGCAGGGACCAGGAGTATGAAAGCAGACAAGACTATTGACTTCACTGCTGCAAAATAAGGACATCAAAAAGTATTCTGAGGTGCTGCAAAACCGCTGTGGTAGAGACAGGAGAGCACAGGCAGTTTCTTTTTCAGCTCCTATTTGAACACATACATAATTTTGAACTTCTGCTCAATGTACTAGAAAGATATAAATACAAGAGGAATTTGGGAAATTAAATTATGGAGGCTTAAGGACTTTCAGTTACTGGAGAAAATGGCAGAAAGCAAGTGCCAGGTACTCTGGCTGTACCTCAGCTGAAGCATTTACCTATATATATAGCATAAAAGTCTCCGAGATGAAAAATAACTCATATTTACCTAGCTTAATAAGTATGTTGTGATGAATTTTAGAACATGGAATTTTAGTTTGAACATGAGCATGGACTATAAGTGTAATCACATAAGATAATGATAAATATCAGCCTTTCTTGCTGCTGGTTCCTGTTAAGAATTGTTGTGTCTGCCTCTGAAGGTCAACAATGAAAATCTGTTGGTACAATTAGTATGATTGATCAGCTGGTGGTCGTTTTTTGGAGTCATTGCTTAGACTTTACTGTGTTTATGTAGAGATATTGTAAAGCTTGAGAAAATAGTGCCTGCAAAACCCTGCTACTGCAGAAGTGTTTGCTATTACTTTGCCAGTAGCTGCATCAGGCAGTGTTGTAGTGGAAAGCAAGACTGACATTCCTCGTTTTTCAAACTCAGATGCAATTGTTTCAGGTGAAAAATCTCTTCCAAGGTAGCTGTTACCAAGAGAGAAGTTTGGCATGGCACCAAGGCAGAAGTTAATAACTATAGATTTTAGCTGATTTGTTTTTTTCACCAGTACAATTAGAATACTTTTTTCAGAAAATTGCTTCTTCAGAGTTAAGACTTGTCTTGTAGCCTTTAGCCTTTCTTTTCATCTTTTTTTTTACCCCTTCCCTAGCAAGCATTTCTTGGGTGTTTCTTTAAGCAGCTCTTTTCCCTCTTCTGATATAATTTCTGATACAGAGAGTAATCCTTTAACATACTCTGTGTTGCTAGCTGAACAGGATGCACTCTTTTGAAATCCCTTTGTTAAATAAACTTTGGGTATCCTAACTGGTCCTCCTGGTGCATGTTCTAACTTAAGTCTGAATTAAGGCTACTTAGTATTATGAAAGACATGACAAATGGTTTTTTGTCTAAAAAATTCCCTTTACTTAGTATACCTTAGAATTTTATTTTTCCTTTCTCACAAAGTCCTTCATTACAGAATAATCTACTTTGGGATTTTTTTTTTCCTCATTTCACTTCCAGTCGTTAACCCCAGCTTGAAACAGAAAGATTAGATCTCATATTTTTCCTTCTGAATTTCCACTTCTGTTACTCCAATCTTCTAGGTCACCTAGGTTCTTTTGAGTAACTTGAGTCAATCTATTTTTTTCTGAATAATACTTGAATAACTCTCATTAGCTTTTTTTTTTTTTTT
>VZRN01006445.1:864787-979832 GCA_013397935.1 Dasyornis broadbenti
CAGGGCATCCTCTCGCTTCGGCATGGGCGAGTGGATCTCAGCATTTCCCGTGGGCCCCCATGGGCTGCAGGGGCACCCCTGCTTCACCATGGGCCTCACCATGGCCTGCAGAGGCTACAGAGCTCCGGCGCCTGGAGCTCCCCCTCCCCCTCCTTCTCCACTGACCTTGGTCTCTCCATGTTGTTTTCCCTCACATACTCTCACCTCCTCCTCCTCCTCTGGCTAAGGAAAAGTGCGTGCACCCATTGTTTTGATTTCGTCTTAAATATGTTTTTCACAGAGGCGTAACCAACATCTCTAATTGGCCCAGGCTTGGACAGCAGCATGTCCATCATCTCAGAGCTGGACATGGTGAAGGCTTCGAGAAGCTTCACCGAGGAGCCATCTTTGTGGCCCCCCCCCACTAGAAAACCTGGGCCAAGCTAAACCATGACAAGGCAGGAGAAAATTTCCCAGAATGTACTTGGAGAAAATAAGAGATTGCTCACAACTTTTATAATGGCTTTCTACATGTATATTGATTTCTAATCCACACATAACTAAAATGTGCTAAGATTTTAATTTTAAGTGTTACTCTTAATCTCACTAATTTTCTAACTGAAACTAGAAAATATTGAGGATTTATCAGTTTTCTTAACTGGTTTGACTTTGCCCAGTTCGTTGGTGGCATAGCACACTTTCATTATTGAGAAATTATGTGGAGGTAGACAAAATTCACCGAAATAAAAGTCCATGAAATGTGGAGCAAATTTGATGTCCAGCATATTCCAACATCTTTTATAGGAGTTGACTTTCTAAATACCCTCAGCTTCTGAGGGAATCTGCTGAAGGCAACAATAATTGATCTCCGAGACCTGATTGATTCACTGATATTTCTTAAATTAAAAGATAAGAATTTCAAAATGTTCTAACAAATAGAGGCACCTCAATCCCTCTGGAAGACAATGGAGCAGTTCACAAGACTTCATAAGTCTGTAAGTTCCTAGGGAAATACAGAAGCACTTCCCTGACCAAGCCTTGCTGAATCATTTGGCAAAGGTTAATTATCTCCTTAAGAAGGACGCAGTCACTCATGAGGCTGTAGACCCCTGAAGAATGGAAAGTGTCTAAGAAAATCCTGCCCCGACAAACCAGCCCTACAGTAATTTGTGGAAGAACTGTCTTGGATTTCAGCTCTAGTTTGCAACTTCTATCAACCTGTCCCTTCTTCCTTCACTTTTTCTGTATGATTTTTGGCAGTGGCTTAAGTTAGAAATGAGCTATTGAGAATTATCTGCATATGGTGTTACTGTTTTCTTTAACTTCTCAGGTCACGGTTTCCAAGGTCCTTTCTGTTGCCCTTTGCACATCCAGCTGGGAGGTAAACATGAGGCTGCGAAGGATTTAGGGCCAGTATGGCTGTCTGTGCTCTCAAGGCATTGTGCTTTCCCTCTGAGAGGAAAATTCCCCCCATTTATTGAGAGAGCCCCTAAGAAAAAGGAAGACCTGCATGAAAATAGGGTTCTGAAGTTCTGTAAAAGAGCTCACTTGCTGACTCAAGGCAGAGGCAAGTGTTGGCAGCTGTGTCATTCAGCCTGCTGTGGCCTCTGAGGCACTTTGGCATGCTGATTCCAGAAACCAATAGCTCTTTCTGCTTGTCCACAGTCCATGGCGACCAAGAGAGCAAGGACCTTCCTTAGTGTCTGAAAGCTTTTAGGCTTTGGTCTTCAGACTTCATGCTCAAGAGTTACTAAAATACCTGTACTGGTGTTTGTGCTGCGATAAAGTTTTCTCATCACAGTAGGTCTTGCCTTTAAATACACAACCATGTTAAATCAGAATGCAAAGAACCTCAGTTTTTAAATTACTGAATAAATTAAAACTTTCTGGTCTCAGGAAGCCACTCTGAATGCTAGAAGATTCACCATAAGTATTTTTCATCTATTGTAATACAGAATTTTACAATCGCAAATGGCCACCCCCCTGGAAGAAGTCACCTTGTTACAGCTTTGGTGGTTGCCCCCAGTAAGCTCTCTCAGTTAGTAGCTTTTGCTGCTCTCACCTGGATTATGTGCACTCTCAAAATGTGACCCAAATGTTCAAATGATAGAGAGGAGCTACTGAAGCATTCTTGAACATCTAAGCTTCTCAGCTTAAGCTTCTTGGCACACAAGCTTGAGGCAGAAACAGCAGTGATGGTCCCAGTAAGGGCAGATGGTGGCATGAGGATGAAGTGACAGTGATGACAGTAGGACAGGACTATTGGCCAGGTTCAGTAGGAACAAAATAGTAGAAGCTATAAATGGCATAAAGAGCTATGTCATTTATATGTACAACAGACACTGGGCATATCCTCAAATAGTTTGCATCATGGCCTGGAATGTAAGAGCGGTAAACTCTTTATACACTTGACAAAAAAATTGTTCTTTTGCAATTATACAGGGAGATCTGTATAGGAGACTATTACCTATATTCCACTAATTTTCTTAATAGCATGATGACTTTGCTGAGAACTAGCATGAGTCATGACTCAGTCAAATCTTGTTTATTTAAGAAAGACATAGTCCTGAATAAAGAAATTGGTAACTGCTTCAGCATTGTGATGGCACGGAATGAATTAGTGCACTGTCAAAGCTGCTGGAAAGAGCTGCTGGCTTGGTGGAAAGGAACAGGCAGAAGCTGTTTAAAATATTTTATTCAAAAATTTCTACTTTCAGGTGATATAAATTAATTACAGTGAAGTTACACATCTTGATTATGGAAACTAAATCTCTTACCCTTTGATTCTCAGGCCATACCTATTTGTAGATTTATTTCAGGGTCTGGGTAAAAACTTTGCTAATGTGACATCTCTTAAAGTACTGAATTTTGAACTGTTTCTTCTAGTTGTCTTTCTTTCAAAATTGTTTTATCTGCAGTCATTTATTTATGAAAGAAATACTTCCCAACACAGCTCCAGCCACACATTTTTAGAAATCTGAAATAATCTTTTAGTAGCACAAGAGATAAGAGAAAAATATGCAAAACATTGTGTTACTTAAAAAAATAATTTAATCTTTACCTTTGTGCTCTCATGAAAGGTGTAGAGTGTAAAAAAGCTACTAGACTTCAATAGTATTGCCAGTTTAAGTGCTCAAATTCCCTTTAGCTCCCAGGCCGTCTGTACCAGACATCCAAGTTCAGGTTGGATACCACATACACAAGTTACCTGTATCTAACAACTACGTGATGTATCATTTTTTACAGGAAAATAATTGTATCTTACTTGTCAGTGAGACTTCATTTCAGGAAAAGTGATAGCCATTGGGTACTTGCATAGCTCCACGTTCACATCACCTGGGCAACAACTGCATTTATATTCTCACACCCTTTTAGCTGTACCCACTGAAATATTTGTGCATTTCAGCCCACAGCCAGAGCTTGCATTTAAAAATCTGAAAAAAAATTACTAACCAAAATCCTGGATCAGGTATAAGAAGCACAAGATGATTTTAAACCAGTTATGCAGACAAAGTAGTATTAATACAGAATTGTGCCCAGATTTTTAGCATGCTGCTATAATGATGAACTCTCCAGATGGCTGCCATCGTGGGAGGGGTTTCTGCCAACATTTCACATAGCCATCGAGAACAGAAATGGAGATAGGAGGTTCTGGAAGTATTGAGTTGTATTTAGGGTGGGGAGGGTGACTTTTCCCTCCTTTCTGTCACACAGAAGGAAACTGGTAAGGCTTATCAGGAATTTAAAGGAAGATATATAAATGGTGTATTGGATGCATGAAATTGCTCCCTGCAAACCAGGATGATGTTTTTTATTCACAGAGGAATGATGTGAGGAGTCACCTGTGTGTGAGGAGGAGGTCAGCAAAAAAAGTGGGAGACTGTAGTCATGCTTGGCAAGAGTTATGGCAAGAGTAAAATATTAACTTTATTCCAGTGTTCCAGCAGTGTTCCTGTGGTTAGAGAAAGTGCCATTAGGGTGAGAAAAGCATTTAATCTTTAAAGAGAGTTTGACATCTTTTAATTTTTAATACTCATCAGGCCTCATTTGTTATTTGATCAATTAGGAAAGTGACTTGCATCAAAAAAGCTGGGAAGGAACATACAGAACTATAATATATTCAGGGCTGCTAACAGAGTCATACTTTACAAAGGAAAGTAAACTTTTCAGGAAGCTTGGGGAGCACAGGCAGTTTTAAACTGGCCATTGATCCACATTTTAACAACATAGATTTGTGACTCATATCTAATGTGTAACTGCAATGTGTAAACACTTGTAATCAAATGGGTTTTGCCAGTGTTGCATGGATGAGCTTTGTTCTACTCAGGAAACTTGGATCTAGGTCATAGGATTTTGAGGAAGCTATCTTTGGAAGTGCTTTAGAGTGTGTGTGGAGGGGGGAAGGGAAAGACAAACAAAAGTCTTTTGAGACAGGCACCAAAAATTAATTTGCTGTTGGTCTAAGCACCATTATACATCAGCAGGACCCAAGAACTGAGAGAGTCACTGCAGTCCCGGGTTCCTCATCCCCAGGGAGCGCAGCCCCAGAGCTGTGCATGTGTGCACGGGACCTGTTGATCCATGCAGCTATGCAGTCAGGTCGTTTTTCCCAGCTCCCAGCAAACTTGGATCTTGTCCTGCAAGCACCAGAGGGAGATGCTTTTACAGGCATGTTTTGTTGGACTTTCTGATACAGAAGCATTCCAGGGACACAGTGTTCCAGATTCAATCCCTATGAATGTTAGTGGCTTCTCCTGAGAAGTCAAGTGAGGTTAATAGCTAACCAAGCTGCATCACAGCAGCAGCAATCTCATCCCTAGGAGCAGCTGAAACTCTTTTTAATCCTCATATTAGCATTTACCTCATGAGGTTAAATGTTTTGAGGATCTTTTTCTCTCTTTTCTCTGGTGCTCCCCAGCAGAACAGTTTTCAAATTAATGTCTTTTGATTAAACAAATAATAATGAAATAAAATTCTTTCTGGGATAAGAGCAAAATTTAGGAAAAGGTATTCTTGTAGAGGACCCTCCAGCTGTATTAGAATATGTTTCCAGGGGTACAGTGTCTCCTTCTTCCCTAAAATATTTTCAATAATATAACGTAGAATTACAATTCAAGACAAATTATAATAGTGAACTGAGAGTTAACAAAAGCTTCAGAATCTGTAACCAGGACAGTGGCCTCATATTTATCCACTGAAAAGTTACGGAACTGTGAAAGTTAAGAAAGCTCACTAGTGTGTGGTTCCGGGACTGCAAGAAAAAAGCAGGCAAAATAGTTGTTCTTTGTATCATTTATGCCTTGTATGTTAATTATCCATGTCTCTGATGCCATGTGCATTACAAAAGATGTTGTCTCCTCTTGTTTTCAGGTAATGTGATTTGAAGATGCCAACCCCTTGGCAAATATGCTGCAAAAAAAAATCCAGAGCTAAGAATGCAAAAGCTGAAACGGACAATATGGCAGAGACAAGTGAAAAAGTGCAGATGAAAAAAGAGATCACATTACTAAATGGAGTCTCTTTAATTGTAGGGAACATGATTGGCTCTGGGATATTTGTATCACCCAGAGGTGTTTTAATGTACAGTGCTTCCTATGGACTCTCGCTAGTCATCTGGGCGCTTGGTGGGATGTTTTCCCTCTTTGGAGCTTTGTGTTATGTTGAACTGGGAACATCCATCGTGAAATCTGGAGGCAGTTATGCCTATATCCTGGAGGCGTTTGGGGCCTTTATGGCCTTCATCAGACTCTGGTCTTCCTTGCTAATTATCGAACCAACAACTCAGGCAGTGATAGCCATCACATTTGCCAACTATATTGTTCAGCCAATTTTTCCTCATTGTGAACCACCGTATGATGCAGTCAGGTTGATTGCAGCTGCGTGTATATGTAAGTACTGATTGCTGGAAGTTAAGAACTGTAATTGTACATGGCCAGAGGAGGTTTTTCTAAATTTCTATTTCTTTGCATTCTGTGAAAATAGTTATTACCTATCTAAAACATGTTCGTAGGAACTGATAGTCTTTTATTTTGATGTATCGTATTTGGGGCTGGGATTATTAGAGGGGAGAGGAGAATTACAACAATTTGGCAGGGAGAAATTGTGACTGCTGCTTAAAGATACGTGTATGTCTATGGTCTGGCCATAACTGGCCTAACTGGCTGGTAAGACACTGCCAAATACAATGATTCATTTAAGAAGATGAAGGCAAGAACTTCTTTGAGCATGTGTGGTTGCATACTAGTGTCCTTACTATATAGAATGATTTCTACATTATTTTTATTTTGAGCATCACAAAACCCTTTTTCTTCCTTTCAAAACTGAAGTGTAGATTATAGGCAGGTCAAGGAAACAGAAGCAAAGATGAACAAGATTTCTAGATAAGAAATAACCCATTTTGATCCATGCTTGAGAGAACTCTAGGTCACCATGCCACATTTGTCCTGCTCTCTTCTCCAGCAGCTGGGCTTCATACCTGATATGAATACCCTTACCTTTCCTCATCTGTCTCTGTTTTGAACTGTGGGATTGCAAGAGGGAGGATTTGCCTGTGATGCCGTGTGTGTGCTAGAGTGAGAGCAGATGGAAAATGGCTCAGCCCCAGGCTGGACCTGCTGGCAGCCAAAGAACAAAACTGACTGCAGAGAATATGGTAAAAGGAGGAAAGGAAAACAAGTTGATCCCACCTCCTCTCTTGCAACCAACTACTTTGTTATTTTTGTTAGATTCTGTCAAAACTGGGACTTGAGAGGACTCTGTAAGTAAATGCTATGCAGTCTTCAGACTCAGGGCCAAAGTGTGAATAACACAGCTTCTAAGCCATGGGCACAGAGTGACAGCATGCTGGCCTGGCTCAATTCAGTATCTTGTCTTCAGCATCCAAACTATTTTTGTGCAGAAATTGTCCTTATTCTGTACCTAGTCTAGAGCCTAACTCATCATGAAGAAATTTGTGATATACAGGATATAAAGAAATGTTATCATTTGCATGAGAGCAAACTCTGTTGAGTTTCACAAAATTAATATATTATTTAAAAGGAGAAGTTAGTACTAAAATTGAAAAACTAATGTCGTTTGTCTTTCCTACTGTCATTAAAACAGTATTCTTCAGAAAACCAGTGTGTAAATTTTAAACCAGGTATTTCATCTTAATAAATCTGGGTTGTCCTGAAGTGGTGAAATTTGATTCAGTTTTACTCCTGGAAAGAGGGCTGGTATCTGGAAAGATGGATTTAAAATATGGCTTAAGCGATGTTAAACATTTAGTGCTACTTTCCTGCATATTCTTTTTCTCTGCAGGTTCCTTAACATTTATTAATTGTGTTAATGTGAAGTGGGGTACCCGTGTACAAGATGTTTTCACATATGCAAAAGTTATGGCTCTTATCTTGGTGATATCTGTTGGCCTTTATAAAATTGGTAAAGGTAAGTATAATTTTCCTATACTTAAATTCTACTAAATGAACCATACATGAGTTTCAAAATCTGTGCAGGGAGACCCTTAAGACTTACATATGAAGTGTTGTTTATTGTGGGGAAAGAAAGGTTGCCATAGGAAGGTCAGGTGAATTGTATGTCTTGTTAAGCAATAAGGGGTTAATTATTCAGCCTAAGTCATGTGTTGCTTGGTCTGAATAGCAAATAGCAGTTGAATTAACATCACTTTACTGCTGACTAGTTTAAAGTCAGCCTCAGTGTCTGACTCATGCATTATTACCCATCATATAACAGGACACTGCAACAGAAACTGCATTGCTCCTCACAGTTTCCCCCCACCATCATTCTCCCCCCACCTCACCCCACCAGCACCAGCCCCACCCACAGCACCCTGTCCAGGGAAAGGACCAGAGAGGGTAAAATCATAGATGGGATTTGTGGGAGGGCATATTTGTTCCTAGAAACAAAGAAGTAACAGTGCATTTCTGTGAATCACTGTGGTATGGTGTTACTGTAAAGCATCACAGGATAGATGAGCCACCTCCTCTCAGCAATAACTGGACTGAATTGAACACGCTGAAAAACTGGAGAGTAATTCTGGTGCAACCTCTGATCTTTGCATATGGCAGTAGATTTGATTTTATTAATTTGGGCCTCTGGCACAATGAAGTCTCTTCCAGTTTTAACTCTGTTGTTTAGATTGCTAAGGTTTTTACATTTTCATTTCCTTTGAAATTCTTAAATTGTATAGCCATTTTATCTTTATTCAGTTGAAATAAAGATGGTTTCCCCTCTTTAGTTTAGGAATTATCTTTTTCTCCTGCTAAATTAGCGTATAAAACCTAGCGAGCATGCTTGCTTTTCCATGTTTGCTGGCCTACTCCTTTCCTTGGCTGCAGTTGTATCAGCTGGTACACTGTAAAGCTACACCAGACTTTAAGAAAGCTTTTTTTTGTTTAGCCATTGTCTGTGCATGTCACCAGTTGGTTAAAGCCTAAAGAAACCTGGACAACCAAACCCAGTCCTAAGGGCAGGAAAACAGGGATTCAGGGAAGAACCATTGCTTAAGGGTCACAGTTGCATGAAGGAGTAGTTCCCCTCATAAAACTGCTGCAGTTTTGCAAAAGTGTAATTCTGTGATGTCACCTCTTCAGCACTGCTTTCAAATTGCCTCCTTCAAAACTCCCATCCTGCTCACTGGTGTGCTGTTGGACCCAGGGGCTGCTCCCTCTTGTCCCACATACAGCCCACTTTGTTTCCTCTGCATTGCTCTGTGGGGTCAGGGAGGGCTAAAGCACAGAGGAAACGTTATGGTGAGGAACACAAAATGGTGAGAGCTTTTACTGGTAGTAAGGGTCTCATCTCTGCTTTGTTTAAGCAGAACTGAGCACTTTATTTGTCCTCCCAGTCCTTCCTGAATTTATGTAGACTTGTGGAGGAAGCTGTTATCAGGTCAATGACTTTTTTAAACTCAGCAGCTGTTTTAATAAAAAGAACAGTTAAGAAGGTTTAGCCCTGCCATATGCCTTCTGATGTGCTTGCATACACCTCTGATTTTGAATATGAGCTGTCTTTAGCAAAACAGACACCCCAAAACCTTTTCTCAATCATTTTGGATTTTTCTTTCTTTTTCCTTCAAACCATTTTCTTCTCCAAAGTATTTGTACATCTCGTAGCTTCCCTTCTTTGGTTCGAGCAGCCTCCTGCACTTCAGTGACTGAACTGCTTTTGTAGTATCTATAAACTCCTTAGTTGAATCAGTGCTTTCATTTTACAACAAAGACATTGCTTTCTTTCCTGGTTGAGGTTTCAGCATGTTTCTATCTTTTCTTACTACTTAACCCACTTCTATTTTCATTACATAGTAGACTTTGCTTCTGCAAACTCAGTAAGTCTTTTCTTCCCCTTTCCAGGATGGCAGTGAAGGTTTTTTGCAGTTTCATTAACATTTCACCTATTTTGCAGCATTCTGCAGGCTGTCATCTCAACCCGTGGTGCTAAACTAGAGCAGAATTTTGAAAGGAAAAATTTTTGAGCCTCATCACAGTTTTGGGGAACACCCTTGTGAGTCAAAGCAGTCCACTGTAAACCACGCCTATGGGAGGTCTCCCTCTAGTGGCCACTAATTCATCTGGTGAAAATAAAAGCACAGCTAGGAAGAAATATGAGACAGATTCAGTAACTGCAATTGGGTTTCCCAAGTACCTCAGCCTGGCTGACAAGGTACTGCATGCCCTTGGTATGGCTTCCTCCTTTGGTAGGCTTGGCAGTAATGCCAGAAAAGGACTCCGTGAATTCTGGTGGAATTACACAAGTCACATCCAAATAACAGAGAGGAGAAAATGTGTTCTGTTTTCTCCCTGTGCAAGTGTAGCTCTCTGAACATGTGACTGAAACTCTTTTGTTTGTTAAGCAAAAATGTAAGCTGTGCACTTTTAGATACAGTAATGAAACCTGGATGCAGCGGGGGTTATTTCCTTCTGGTTAGCTGACATCTTGGGTGTAGTGTCCTAAGTTGTAATCCTTGAAATGTAACAGGCAATTGGCACCTGCCATTTGTACAGGGGAAACGGAAAACCTGAGAGGTCCATTCGAGGGCTCGGCAACAAACCCAGGTATGATCGCCCTGGCTCTCTACTCTGCCCTCTTCTCCTACTCAGGATGGGACACCCTCAACTATGTCACCGAGGAAATGAAGAATCCTGAGAGGTACACACATGCTTTTCCTTTGAATCACTGACAGGTGATGGCAAGACAAACTACTCTGTATTTGTATCTCAATGGAAATTAGTCAAATTATTTTCTCTGCAAAAACCTTATTCTTTTCAAATGAGGGAGTAAGCAGAAGAACTCTGATTATTGTGCTCATTCATCAGTTGTATCACACTAATTAATTGTTTGCCTGTATGTGTGTATTTTACATCTTACACTTCAGACTGCAATTTTTAAAGAAGAAGAACAAATCCCTGCTGAAAGCAAGGAAAAGCAAAAGTCCATCTGGCCCTCTAAAATTCCCTACTTCTTTTCAGTTAGACAGAATTATTTTTCCAGGGCTTTTTTTGCCATCAGTAGAGTAAGACTGTGTCAGATTTATGGCTTTTATGATGTGATCTTCAGCATTACTGTTTATGGGCAAATATCATCTCCTCCCTTCTGTAGGGATGTCAGCCCTGAGGGAGTTGTGTGCATCAGCCACTCAAGATGACATAGTCCACCTTGTCTTGGGACATGCATGGGTTATGAAGCAGGAAAAAAATGCCACAATCAAGAAAATACCAAAGGGTCCACTTGAATCTTGTTGTTTGAGTGCTCTCTTAAATTGCTCCATATAAAAGACAGTATATTAAATTTACATGTATGAATGTTTTAAGGGTTTTTTTTTTTTAAACTTGTGTCAGACGCACAAGCAATAAACTAAGCTTTTTATAGAATTGTTCCACACATGGCTGCATGTTATTTTGTAACCCCATGATCCAAAATGATGGATTACAAGACATAATGGAGGTATCTATTCACAAATGTTTGAATCTGGGAACAATCTCCTATTTAAGTATTTCTCATTTAAAGAACAGGAATTAATTTTTCCATTTCTCTTTTGCAGGAATTTACCTCTTTCTATTACAATTTCGATGCCTATTGTAGCTATTATTTACTTGTTGACTAATATAGCATACTATGTAGTGTTGGACATGTCAACTCTCCTCACAAGTGACGCAGTCGCTGTGGTAAGTTGTGGAACATAACCCAAACGAAGGACACTACAGGAAAATTTCAGGTAGCATACATGGCAAGCAGCTGAAATATTGTCATGCTGAAAGCTGCTTAAAACACTTTTTTTCATGTAAGAGTGCCAGTATATTAGAAGGTGCATATCAAGAATGTATCCAATAAATCTACTCTTGAAAAATCCTCTTATACACTGTGTAAATCCTGCTCTTAACAGTACATCATTGGAAAGATGCTTTTGCCAGGATCAAAGAGCTACAGAAAGTCTGGGTGGTTGGAGAACCAGGGTTTTTTGTTATCATTCTAATGTACAGTGTGTAACGTTTAACGCTGCAGGACCACAGCAATATTTTCAATACAGAAGTGTGCACTCAAACATTTTTTAAAACCTTATCAATATTTTATAAAGAAGTAAAATGATCATTCAAGTATTACTACGGTTGGGATTTGTCAGAATACTTTAAAGCCAACACATCATCTTCTTTTCCATCATTGACTTAATATTGGCTTAGAAATTTGTTTTAAATCTTTTTCAGTATATCTGCCACTTTTATTTTGATGCTGATCAGCTTTTTCAAATTCTAATTTCTTAAGTCATTATTGGATGTTGTAAGAAAGCATGGGCTATGACACTACATTTGGGATGATGTGTTTTCATGAGAGTTTCTTAGGATTATCCGTATGATTAACTTAGTGGGCCTCACCTTTTTTTTTTTTTTTTTTCTTGTTACAGACATTTGGAGGTGAAACCCTTAGTCATGCCAAGTGGATAATTCCTATAGCAGTGGCCATGTCTTGCTATAGTGGGTTAAACTCATCAATTATGGCAGCATCTCGGTATGAAAGATAAGATTTATTTTAAATAACTGAAAAGGAATAATTTATTGCTATTTGGCATTCTTTACTACTGCTTGGTAAAAGGGACACAGTTAATTTTTGCTGTGTCAAGTTGTTCATTTATGATGGAGGGATTGTTACAATCAGATGTGCCTTCTCATGATCAGCACCATTTGATAAACTAAAACCACTTGAGACAAGAGCAGAACTTACAACAGAGTAATAAAATAATTATTTCTTTGCTTTGTCAGGAAGCAACAAGCTATTCCTTGGCTGTCTGGTTGAGTTACCTTAGTCTTTTTTTAGGCTTTTCTATGTTGGAGCCAGGGAAGGACACCTCCCTGTCAGTCTGAGCTTGATTCATATAAAGTGCTTCACACCAGTCCCTGCTCTCCTGTTCAACGTAAGTGACACCCCAGCCTCGTGCCTGGCTGGGGCAGTGGGGGTTTGGACCTCAGGTAAAACACTTCTGCTCTGCCCTGGGCTTCTCACAGGCTTCTCCTGCCACGGAGACAGCTTCTGCAAATGTCCACAACTTCTAAAACTCATTGAGGGGGTGGGAATGGTGTTATTTTGTCTGATAGGGCATGTTTTTTTCAGTGGAAAGAGAATTTGAGTCACGTTCATATGCTGTCAGTACAGCAGCATTACTGAGAAAACAGAGAATGGCTAAATATGTCATGGTATAGATGGAAGCTGTTTAAGTCTTTAATGTGAGATTTTAGAGTGTCACTGGAGGAGAATACGACAGGAGCATCTCAGACCCTGCCATAGGCTGCTGTTCTGCAACTCAAGTTATAGCAGGAGTGATAAAGCTCTTAAAATTAAATTTCTACCACTGGATGCCTATAGGTACATTGACTTTTTTCTGCTGTCACTATACAAATGAGATCTTGTGACACAAAACTGTGGAACCAAAAGTTACAGAATTAGTGGAAATTATTTTCATAAATAATCCATATATTGAAGTATGCATTTTATTTTGTGTCTGCCATTGCCCTGTGGTACATATTGTTTATGAATAGATTATCATACTTGTCCTGTTTTACATCAAATAATTTACTACAAGTTATAATCTCGTTATGAACACTCTTCTCCCAGGGATTCTGTTTGCACTAGTAAGATGATCTATACTCTCTTAATATACCACCATTCACATTTTTCATGTGGAAAGTGGAAGCTTTTTCTGTTCATCTCTTAAAATAGACATTGTATTCCTGGTGGTTTAGGTCTTTCTGTGCAGGCAGTATATCACACCTGCAGGCCACAAAATTAATGATCTCAATTTATGAGTGGACTGGGTCCTTCTTGCAAGGACCTGATCTCCTAAGTCTATACAAATATGTTGGAAATAAGCCCGTTTATAACTTTACTCTGTCTTTATTATTTTCACATTAAAAAGTTCTTTGTTTTTATTATCTCTAGGGCTTAATGACTTTGCTTTATCTCCTTGTGGAAGATGTTTTCCTCCTTATCAACTACTACTGCTTCAACTACTGGCTCTTTGTGGGTCTATCTGTTGCAGGACTAATATATTTGAGATATACTCAGCCACACAGACCACGGCCTGTTAAAGTAAGTAAACAAGAGAGGAAGAAAGCCCTAAAAGCCAGCTAATGCATGTGTTTACGTGATCTTTAATACCACAACCATAACAGTACCAGTTATGTTATAGACTATTTATTAGCCATAGAAATTCTTTCAAAGTAGAAGGTGAAGGAGCAAAACCCATTAGAGTCCACAAGAATATCTGTTGTGGTAGTTTTGCTGTGAGGTTGTGTGTTGGTTGTGTTTTTGGTTTCTGGCACCTCCTTCCCCCACCAGAGGTTGAAATGATATATCCCAGTTATTCTTCTTTCACTCAGACTTATAGTAATTTTTGTTTCCAAATAAATAAGGAATAAATAAATTTTGGGGGTTCTTAGCCCATCCTAGAAGAACAGCAGACCTCAGTAGAGCTGGTGATGGAAGCTCCAGAAAGGTTAACACTCTCATCCAACCTACATGATTTAACTAACGCAGCAAAATCCCTCCAAAGCCCATAAATGTCCACAATTCTGCTCATGCAGGAGTTCAATAGCTTAAATAATCAAATATATTTTGAATGTTCCCTCCCACTGCATAGTGGTCATAGACAGTAAAATGCAAGTTTAATGATTGACTTAGAAGAGCATTTGACTATCAGTTAGGCAAGGGAGACTGCACAGAAACAAAGTGTGCCTAAAACCTATTTCTAGTTTTAATCCAATGATTGTCCAGGAAGCAAGGATGGAAACACACAGCAGGCACACAAAACCATGCACTGGCTCCTATTTATTGACTCCATGACCTGCATATTGGTTTTGCAGTGATGTAGTAAAAATTAAGAGAATTACGAATTAACATCCAACCAAATATTTCTTCTTTGTCAATCTCTCTTCCTAAACTCCTGCATATTTTTTACAACATATTTTTTTCCCATTTAGGTGTAACATTCTGATTAATAAAAAAAAAGGTTCCAACAAAGCCATAAAATATCCTAAGCACCTCCTACTAGAAAACTTCCCAATTTTCCTGAAGCATGTTCACACTTAATTTCCAAACTCTCCCACAAAATATGTGGAAGATAAAGATTAAATCTTACCTTATTGACAGTTTTTCCTCTAACTCTACTAAAACAAGGATTACAGTCAGATTGTAGATAATGACTGTTTAATTCCTGTCACCTTAGTCAACACCCCAACTCCACATACACCATTTCCTTTTCTGAAATGTAGCAGTTGGTTTTCATCAACTTACATTTTTAACCTTTATAAGGAAAAAAAAATATTTATACCAGTAAACTCTCAGGAGTTTCAGCAGTATTCAAATGTCAACTCCTGGACCCTTGAGAAGGCTCACTACAGACTGTCTGTCTGTTTTACAGTCAGTAAAAAAAAAATTAGTGAAAAATAAATTAATGAAGAGGTTATTGAAACTTTCATCGATTCATAGAATCATAAAATGTTAAGGGTTGGAAGGGACCTTAAAGATCATCTAGTCCCAACCATCCCTGCCAAAGGCAGGGACAATTCCCACTAGACCAGGTTGCTCAAGGGTTTATCCAACCTGGCCTTGAACCACTCTCAGGGTTGGGGTGTCCATAACCTCCCTGGGCAACCTGTTGCCATGTCTCACCACTTTCCAAGTAGGGATTTCTTCCTAATACCTAACCTAAATTTCCCCTCTTTGAGTTTGTACCCATTACTCCTTTGTCCTATCACTACAGTTCCTGATGAAGAATCCCTCTCTAGCTTCCCTGTAGGCTTCCTTAAGACACTGGAAGGTTGCTATGAGCTCTCCATGCATCTTCTCTTGGCTCAACATCCCAAACTTTCTCAGCCTGTTGTTCCAGGGAAGGTGCTCCAGTCTTCTTATCAGCTTCATGGTCCAACTTTCCTTATTTGTGGCATGATACTTGTTAAGCGCACGAAATGGTTGTAAATCTGCTGTTAGTTCTACAGCATCAAGATGGTAATTGAAGGTCTGGGGAGTTAGTTACCAATCAAAATTACACTTAAGAATTCAGAACTGAAGTTGGAGAGAAAGCTACCGGTTACTGCTCAGTTTTAAAGTACTTCTTTCAAAGGTTAATCTTTTATTAATTATAAAGAAGCTGAGTTTATGCAGGCCTGAAAAAATAAAATAGTCAGAGGCTCAGATGTGTACCAAATAAGAGGCTCTCAGCAGCATACACAGAAGCTAACAGATTATGCTGACTGTAAGCAGTCAAAAGATTCAGTATGTACTTCTATTATTGATGTCTAACTTTAATCTGCAAAGCCTGAATTTTTATAATGGAGTATTTGTTGCATCTTTTAACAAATGCTGTATTTTTTAATTTGTCTTTGTCTCCACAGCTTAGCCTCATCTTTCCTATAGTATATTGTTTGTGCTCCCTTTTCCTGGTCATAGTGCCTCTCTACAGTGACACAATCAATTCCCTTATTGGCGTTGGTATTGCCCTCTCAGGCATTCCTGCATATTATGTGGGAGTCTATCTACCAGTTGAAAAGCGACCTAAATGTCTACTTTGGCTCTCTGGTAAGCAACATCATGTCCTAGTTACTATGCCAAAATCTTGGTCAGAAGAAAGAGAGAATAATTTTTAATACCCTGGAAGGCAGAAATACCAGAACATCTTTGCTTCACTTTCCATCCAAGGAATGGAACATCCAAATCAGAGGAGTCCACGTATTTTAAGAAAAAATGAAATAATGAAATATTGGCTTGAGGGGTAGTTGCCAGTTCTGAAATTCAGGCAGTCTTGAAAAGCAAAACTTTAATATTTTTATTCACTTTGAACTCAGCTATCAATTGGACAATTCAATGAAAATGTTGAAGAAAATCTGATTAAACAGGAATTTCAGTTTAATTATTAGCTACTTTTGCCTTTAGATATTTATAAAATATGTTTAATTCAATTGATTAAGGTATTTTAAGATTTTCCTAATATCTGTGTAGTGTTTTAAAATCCTCACAATCCAGATGTATGTCTAAGATATATTATAACTTTGTCTCACACATTTTTGCCAGTACAGCTACAACAACAAAGTATGTTCAGATGCTCTTCTACTGTGCTCTGTCGGACCTGGACATAGATGTGGAACCTACAGCAGCTAAGAGTAAATAGAGTTGCCTCAACATTGAGAACTGTGCCTTGACATCTCCTGTCTGGAGCAGTTTTTATCATCTGAAGTTCTCCCCATATGTTCAGTTATACAAAAGCACTAACCACTGCACTGTGCATCAGTTTGATGTCAGTTAAGTTGTGATGGTTTTATGAAACATTCTGTTTTCCAGGATTTCTTTTTTAAAATTCTGCTTGTTAATAGTGAGTTATCATATAGCATTTTGAAACTCTAAAGCACTTAATGAACAAACATTTATTAGTAGATAAGTGCTAAATATTAGATTAAAGGCAAAAGAAAAGTAAAAAATATTAGATCAGACCTTTACAAGATTTGAAACCTGAGTTTGAAAGTAGAAACCACAGTATTCTTCTAAAAATATAACTAAATCCTTAGCCAAAGTGAAAATAGATATAATTCTTGCTGGTAAACATGCTTTGAGTCAATGTAATATTAGTGTTAAATTATTCTAATATAGGATTCCTGGCATACATAGTTTACCAAAAGCAGAAAACCAAAACGTTTGGTCATTTAAGCTCTGTGAGAAATTCTCGCTTGATGATGGTCCACATTCATCACCCTTTTGTAGAAAAGGTATGTCCAACAAACAAATGATACCATTGTACTGAAGTTCTTTAACTTGCCAGCAGAACGGTCTGCCATGGAGCACTTCAAGGCACTGAGTCACATTCTAGCTAGTGTATATTCAGGGAAAACACTTCACCTTCTCAGAATGTCCTTTGTTTGCCTAGAAGTATCAAAAGTGTGACCCCCATGAATCAAACTAATTTTTTCCACGGTGGAAGTTAGTTAAGAAATTCACAAGGATGAGTTAATAATTGACGTTTTTTCAAAATTCCTTGAGCCCCAGCCTAACCCTTGAGACCTCACCAGTTTCTGCTGGCAAGGTACCTGCAGGTCTCCTACTGGGCAAACAGGAAGCCTCCAGATAGGTCTTCACACCATGTAAGTTCCTGTTGCACAATGCCCAGCACAGACACTTGCGCAGGACAAGTGCACTATCAGTGGGTGCCATGAAAGAAAAGGGCGGTTAAGAACTAGGGATGTTCTCTTGAACGTTAAGTTTTTCGGTGTGGCACATAGGAATGTGCAACTAGTCCTAATTCTTAGTTTCTTGAAACAGAAAAGACAATAACTGTTGTTAGGGGGAAAAAAGAAAGCTACCAGCCTCACAACCTAGACCATAAAAACAGATGCTCCAGCTCCAATATGGTTTGTTGACATGCAGTATACCATTTGTAATGCTCATTGGCAAGTCATGCGTCCTTTCTGGTTTTATATTTAAGTGTAACATACATTGTTTCTAATTGGAATTTCACTATTCTTCTTCAATTAACCTTGTCTAAGGTAATTTAACCTTATACAAGTCTCTGTAGCTTCCAGAATTGTTGTGTTTTATTGATATCTGCTGAGAGAGAGAGCAATGGAATAGGTAATTGTTACTACTTAAGTCTCTCTTCATTCCCTCCCCACACTGCAAAATCATTTGGAGGATTGTAACTTCATGCATCTGGGGTGTAGTTTAGTTTGTCCAGCTCAGAACATCCCCACGTACTCTTCACACACAACACATGCCTCTGTTACAGTATAGCACCACTGTGATCCTGCCCTATGATTGTCCAGAAATTCTGCATTTTCACCTCATCTCTTGCAAAGCACTGATTAATGACAGAGCTGTGGTCCCAGCCTGTGTCAGGGCACAGAGTACAAACCCTCCAAGTTGGCAGCAAATGAAACATGACAGTCTTTGCCTACACAGAGTTCAAAGTCCTGCTTGGTGCTGAGCCATGTGTCACACCAAGACAATGCTATACCATCCTCTGAAGTTTTTCAGTGCAGGACCAAAGTTTCTAAATTATTTGAGACACCTGAGGTGACATCTCAGGTGGTAACAGCAAGGCGTTACATGTAGTGTAATAACAGCTACAAAATAAGACCATATCCATACAAAATTCCAAGCTGAGAAACTTCTTTGGTTGTCTGTTCTTTGCCAAAATCTTTTTTTTGCAGGAATCTGTGTATTTGGTCTGGCTGAGATGGAGTTCATTTTTCCCACAGCAGCCTTCAGAGTGCTGTGCTGTGCCTTGGTTGCTGGAAAGGTATTGATAACACGCCAATGTTTTGGCTACTGCTGAGCAGTGCTGGCACAGCAGCAGCGCTGTCTCCCCCGCATTCCACTCCCAAGTCTGGCAAGATCTTGGGAGGGGACATAGCTGGGACAGGTGACCCAAATTAACCAAAGGGATTTTCCATGCCATATGACATCAGCTTAGCTATAAAAGTTAAGAAAAGTAGGAGGAAGGTGGGGCTCTTATTATTTGCAAAGTTTGCCTTCTGGAGCAATCACTACCCGTGCTGAAGCCGTGCTTCCTGGGATGTGGTCGGACATCACTCTCTGATGGAACGTAGAGAATAAAATTATTTTTTCCCTCTTTGGTTGTGCACACACAGACTTTTGCTTTTGCTTTAGTAAACTGCCTTATCCCAACCTACAAGTTGTTTTCCATTTTATTTTCCCTCCCCTGTCCCACTGAGAAGGGGGAGTGATAGGGCAGCTTAGTGGGCACTGGGCATCTAGCAAAGGCCAAACCAGCACAGCCTCTTGACTTTCTGGGCACGATGCACAAGCCTTCATTTTCTTTCTGGACAGAAGAAAAGTAGTAGTCAGATACAAGGTTATAAGTGTAAATAAAGCTACTGAAATTCTCTGTGGACATTGGAATCTCAGAAATGTTAACGTGTTTGTTGATTTTTCACTCCTTACAAATAATACATGTAAGTTATTAACAAATATATAAAGCAAGTCATAGACGCTGCAAGTGTTTAAACAAATAAACATTTGATTCTTTGCAAATGCTATAGTTGTGTGGCCTTAAAGCGTAAAAATAGTACTGTGAGAGAAATTTGCGCTGCTTTAGATCTCACCAGTTGGGTTGCCAGGAGAGCAGTGAGACTAACTCTTATTTGTGTTCTCTATAACTCAATAAAATAAGCGTTTATGGAAGTAAAAATTTCTACTTGCTCTCAGATGGGACATAAAAGCAATTCAAGCACTTTCTTGCTCTAAGAGGTAATTATTTTTTTATTCCTACATTATTCCTAGATGCTTGATTACACACTAAGACAACAGTTTTACTTTTTTCAGAGACAGTCTTGGCACCTAGGCTAAGTATCTCATCATTAAATATCAAAATATTAGGAGGATGCTGTTTGACATCTAGCTTGCCAGTAGCATCTCTCTGGTGGAATGACTGGGATGTGAACACTGGAAGCCTCTGGAAGATGCAGCCCCTGGAGGTAAAGACTTTATTGCAAGGCATGACAGGAGCCTGACAGGCTGCAGGGACAAGAGACCCTGGCAAATAGCCCACATGCAGAGCTGGGGAAGGGCTTTTCAGGGGCAAAAGCTTGGGTGATACAGTACTAGGGCATATTAACCCTTATTTAGGAATTAAGAAAATACAGAATTCCTGCTTTTTACAAAAAGTCACAGTTCTTTAAAACCAGGAGAAGAGAATTGATATCAGATGCCATTTCTGTGCCAACAAAGGAAAACAGAAACTGCTGTTGATAGCAGAAACACTGACAGCCATCTCAAGTCTGAAGATATCTGGGTTTTGCATGAGCCTGAAGAGCCGTAAGGGCTGCTGTGTGATCCCTGGATACAGAGGTGAGGAAATGCCTTCATACATCAAGTAGGAGGAGGATATAGAAGAGTGAAACTACCCGAGAGTTCCACTGACACTGGGACAGGTCACAGCTCTGTTATAAATTAAGATGAAAGGCCTTCCCTACATGTGAGACTTGAAACTGAAGACACTTCCTAATATATTTCTTGAAATTTACCTTCATTGTGTAACAGAAGCTTAAGTTATCACGCAGTCTTTCAATCTGTAGTATGAACTTTGTCAACTCCCTGTTCTGATAAGCTAGCAGGTTTTGTAAACCTTCCCATTTTTTTCTGCAGGATTGATTTTTTTGACTTATGAGGAGTAGCAGCCAAGCAACTACGTGAAGTTCTATAATTTTGCAAGTGGCTCAAAAGCTCTAAAATTAAAAGAAAAAAAATGTGAATAAGAAAAATAAAATGAAAACCTAAATAAAATGCCACACAGTAAGGGGGAAATTAGCTACTTTGTCTTGTACATCAAGAGCCACAAAAAAAATTATAAATACTTATCGAGGAGCACATATTTGATGTAATGGATGTTACTGAAAAATATAAAAGATAAGTGGGCTACTGAAACTCTGGTTATTAGCTACCTTGAAAGGTCAGTATTAGAGTTAAAGGAATGGAGTGGAATTTCAGTTACGTGACCATGGCTTTGAAACATGAGAGGTCAACATTAAAGCAAATGATCAAGAGTTGACCTTGGGAAGAATAAATGAGAATGAATTGGTTTATAGTACAATTAAAAAAAAAAAAACAACAACAACAACAACAACAACAACAAAAAACAGTAGAAATTAGTAAGTGTTTAAATAGCTGTTCATCCAAAATGTTCTGTCTGTGAAGTGATAGAACTGAATACAGTTCAGCATACATAGAGAACAAAGATCAGTTCAGCAATATATTTACATAATGCTCAGAAATGTTCATTTCCCAGAGCCAAAAACAACTGTGAGCCACACCTGCTGGAGGGAGGGAGAGCAAAAAGAGTTTACACTGGAGGAAAACCTGCTTAGTGATGCTTGAGAACATTCTACCTACAGAGACCAGAGGGGTTGGGAAAAGATCCTTCCTCCAAATAGAAGTGCAAAGAGTCATTTAGAAACAGAAGAAAGGCAAATTTGACAGTAATGACCATAAGTTAAAGGACAGCTGCTGAACAAGATGCCTGATGTGCAAAAGAATTTCAGAATTATTGCAATACACAAGGTGTGTTTGGGTCAAAACATGGTCTTCATAGTGATATTACCTTATTTCCAATCAGACATTGCTCTTGCCCATATCGTGCCATCATATGAGGAATCCTGCAAATTACATTCACCTTCCTCTTGCCATCTTAGGAGTTAGGTCCTGTCTGTCTAAGAGAGTGGGTGATCATGGAAGCAGAATTTAAATTTCCAGTGGAGTTATATTTGACTCCACAAGAGGGAGAACTCCTCTGCCTGATGGCCTCAGGAAAAAGAGCCTGCTCTTTTTAGACCTTCTGCTCGGAGCAGTAGAACCAGAGCGATGCGTATATTCCTGCCCACAGCACAAGTCCTGAGAAATACAGGCTTCACTCCAGTGAAAAGTGTCAGATACATATTCTGAATAAATATGTACAACAACCTGCTGCAAATGCCAGTGAAGATGAGGTTAAAGTTCAAATATTCCTCTTTCCTTACAAGATTGCCTTGGTGTTGTCACTGAAACTGCAGAAAAACAAAAACCCTCCAACACATTTTTAATGTTAGAGAGTCAAGGCATTGCTTCATTTTCTGGCGAGGATGTTGTGCTGGCCAGGATGTGCCACAGAAATCATTTCGTTCACACATAGCCCAGGTGTGCAGAGGAAATCATGCCATGACACGTGAATTTTACAAGATTTTCTCCAGACTTTATACAGTCAAAACCCGTAGAACATCATTGGTTTAATGTTCTTTGGTCCAAAGCTGTGTAGCCTTTAGTATTTGGTTTCCTATTGGATCTGGATTTCTTCGCCTCCTATGTTAATTAGATCCTCTTATCTTTTCCCAGACCAAGTGCCTTGGACCACGCCAAGGGGTAGCAACTGGAGTAGAAGTTCGTTGATGTTTGCTAATGGCCATTATCTTTCGGGTATTTTTTTGACTACTCCCAGTCTGTTGAAATGTTAAGGTCATCTAAATAAATTCTTAGAATTTATTCCTTAGAATTCTTTTCTCCAAAGCAAAGGTAAACCAAAATCCCTGACCAAAGTTATATAAACATTTTAAACTGGTATATGTTCCAATACCAAGGGCTATTCACAGTATGCATAGAACAGAGGCAAAATACCTGGGAAGTCATGGGCAGCATTTGTAGAAAGGAAAAATAATCCTGCAGCCAGGGTTGTTATAATCCCTGTCTCACACAGTGCAGATCACACTCAGCAGAACTTGATGACCGTCTAGCGGTCAAGCCCCAGTCAGTGTTACATTTTGCAGACTTCTTTGCATCAGAGAGACAAGCACTTGGCCATGTTTGAGTTGTAAAGATGCATGTTTTCACTTCTAGCTGGAAGTAACATGGCCGAATTTTTGTTAATCACCCTAAATGCCTGCATTGGTTTTACCCATTTCACCATAGCAACTGTACTGACTACAGGTGTTGCAGCTCATGGAGAGAGCCAGCAGTCTCCCTGGATTCCAATTAGGTGTAACAATTTCTACACTAACATAGAAATTACACTGGTTTTAGAGTGTAACGAGCTGCAAATAAATAAACATCAAGCTGACAGGTCAGAACCCAGTTTCCTTCTTTGTTATCTTTCAAACTTCACGTTTCAGCAGTAATTTAATACATCCTGCTGAGCTGTTAAGTGTGCCATCAGTCCTACTGCTAAAGCCCACCTTGAGCCTTAAAGGCTGCCTGAAATCGTGGCCATTAACAGGAGAATTGGCAGCTCCTCCTCAGGGCACCCTGGTAGCTCTTGGCTGATGACAGGTTTCCAAGTCCTCCCTCTGTGCAGTCTCTGGGGGAACTTAGATTTGAGAGAGGCTGCTATGATATGGTTGGTTTGGGTTTGGGTGGGGGCGGGGTAGGTATGATGGTCTTTTTTGTGGCGTTCTTTATTTATTTATTTTATAGAATTTTAAAATGTATTAAAAAAGAAAAAAAAAAAAAGGAAAAGGAAGGCAGTTGAAAAAACGAATGCCTGTGAATTCCCTAACACATCCATTTTCAAAGTCTTTGTCCACCATGGTGCTGTAAAACAGTAGTTTCTGGAACCCTGTGTTGATCAGAGACACCTGGCAGAACCTGTGGCCTTTAAAAGACACAAAATGGGGTTTTGAGGACTTTCCTTCTGTCTGTCTGTTCAGTGAGGGCATTTTGTAGAAATTGCTTGAGAAAGAAGAAGGTGTCCCTTTTCTGCTTGTATGGCAAAGGGAAAGAACGTGAGCAAATCATCTGGAAGTTACCATGACAGGGACTAACCTGAGGAAGCTCGAAAAAGCACTTTGTGCTTTTTTTGGTGCCTTTAATGATATCCCCATTTTTAAAAAGTCACACAACTTTTGCAAGGCTGAAACAAAGCTAGAGGTATCAGGTAGATTCTGGCTCCATTTCCACCAGTGAACATCGCTGCACTGGGGGTCCCCTGTGCCACAGGAGTTGAAGTGGCAGAGGAAAACCGCCTTGGCCATATGCTCTCACTTGCCATGTGAGTCTCCTCTGCTGGTTAGTTTGTCATTTATCCTGCATGGCTGCGAAGGGAAGGCAGGAGGTGACATTTGCTGGTTCTAGCTGACAGTAGCTTTTCTCCTCGCTGTGCTGAGCAAGCGATGACTGTAAAGCTCTCAGAGGATGGTGACAATACTTGGCATCTTCTGTGGCTTGTTCAGTTATTCTTCCCTGCCTGGAACATGCAGGCTTCTACACTTCTTAGAAAGAGGGAGCAATCCAGTTAAGAAGCAGCAGCATTGATCGTGTGCCACCCTCTTCTGTATAAATATCCAGGAAAGCATAGAGCAGTTCCCAGCAGTGAGATCACTTTCTTGTATGTGACAAATAGCTTTTATGAGGTGCTGACTCTTCTCAACGTTCTTTTTGTCTCGGGGCTGGAAATGGCAGCAGCATTTTAAGCTTGATCCTTCTTCCATTTAAATGAGCTGCACTACACAGGATGTGAACACTCTGTTACAAATAAGCTTTTAAGACAGCTCACAAGTTACATGCAGAAAAAATGATGCACAAATACTTATTTTTAAAGATAAGGATTTTCTGTTCTTAAGCACTGGATTTTGGATGTTCAGTATTGAGCTTTAACATTTGATATACACGTTTGCTTTTACTTCAGCTGATGGGATTTTCAAAATAATAATAAAAAAAAAACAACTGGAGTAGTGAAACCATTCTAAGTGAAACATCTAACCCAAGGCTTTTATTTGTTCTGAGATGCAGATGCTTATACACAATTCCTAAGCCATTTCTATGAGAGCTACACATATCTGTATTCCAGTAATGTAAAGTGCTGATGTGTCTTACTCTCTCGGGGACAACTTTTTGCTAGCTAATGTTGATACTATGGCCCTGTGTCCACTTCTTTCTCCATTTCAGAAATTCTCTGCACATCTGTTTACATGCATCATATTATAGACAAAAATAATTAATCTGGAGAATCTCTTGCCTGAAGAGGAAATATGAATATATGTTAAGAGAAAAAAACTACTGTTCAGAAAGAAAGGTTTTTTTTTTCCTACTAGTGCTTTCAATTAGGATTGTACTATGAAAATATTTTAAAAAATATAAAAATGCGTAATTCAGACTACCACTAATTCAGGGCTTAGACATTTGTATGCAGAAAATTAGAACATCTGTGAAATCACGTGCTAATGATGTGAGATGGTTTATGCAAACTTTTAACCCCATATAAATAGTCCTCAGCAAGCTGTGGAAAGCTCTAGGAATTCAGACTATGCCGTAACAGCTACAGCTGTACAGGAGCCCCTCTAACAGGAGTTTGCAAGTCAATATTAACAGAGGTGCTTCCCAGCAGATGCATCAGCATCAGTGCTCATTTCAAATGCCTGTCTCAGTACAGTAACTTCCCCAAAGGTTCATGCTTTTCATTCACATTGATCTTAAGAGTCTAAAAAAGCAGGCTAATGAATCTGTGGCCCATTTACCTTGAATGTCAATAAACCTGGGAAGCCCCAGAAACCTGATGAAGGCCAGAATGGTTCCAGTACTTAGCTAAACAGGCTGGTGTAGCTGCGGGTGATCGTGACTGCTGTGCAGTATAATCGTGGTGAGGTTGATAAGATGATCAGTTAATTCTGATTTATGGCTGGGTAGTGTAACTACTGACAGTCAATAAGGGTTTGGATCTGGGCCTTGCAACTTGATAGTAGTTTGTCTAACCAAGCCAAACGCATTGCTGTAGCAAGGCTTTCTTCAAGTATTAGGTTCAGCACACATTGTACTTAGAAACTCAAGCAACAGGACTTCAGTGTTGTACCTTTAATTGCTTCAAACTGGGATAATTTACAGGCCATAAGACATTGCTGTAAATGGAGTATCTTTGATAAGCTTTTTTTTTTTTTTTTGGGGGTTGTTCTCTGGCCTTGTTCTAATAAACTTCATTAGTCAGTGGCCTGAAAGGAAATAAAATTCATTGGCTTGCACGTGATAGATTGAGAATTGTTAAATAAGAAAATGGAAAAATTGCTGCTGCAGCGGTGATTTGGATCTGTTAGAAGTCTGTATTCAAGCAAACAACAGGTGTTTGGCCAAATGTGAGAATTCCTAGTTCAGACCTGGGTGCTGGAAACACTCTTTCATAAAAGGTTTCAGGCTTTTTATCTATTTAACCTTGTCAAAGAGAAGTTATGGAGGCTATATATAAACTTGTTTAGAAAACAGTTCAGTGAGCTTGTACTACCTGGACACATGTCAAATAGAAATAGAGCTCAGATGCAGTCAGGCTGTTTCATTATTGGAGCAGTATTTCAAGGATCATGGTGGGTTTTTTGGGCAATAAGCACTTCTAAATCAAGACTTCAATTACTTCATACTGCAAAGCGTGCTCTAGTTCAAGCACTAATTCTGTCAAATATGTAGAAAGGGAAATAGTTAATTCATTGTTTATGTCACTTCTGGCACGGTCACTTCTGTTATAACTGATTTTTTGGGGCCTGGGATGTAAGAACTTGCTTAATTTTTTTGCTTCTGTTCTGTTTTTCAGTTCAATTTCCATTCAGTATTGAGAGCACAAGGCGTCAGACAAGGTCTGAGTCTCCAGGCTCCAGGAAGCGGCGCACCCATCGGTGTGACTTTGAGGGATGCAACAAAGTGTACACAAAAAGTTC
Organism: Dasyornis broadbenti; assembly: GCA_013397935.1. NCBI lineage: Eukaryota > Metazoa > Chordata > Aves > Passeriformes > Dasyornithidae > Dasyornis > Dasyornis broadbenti. The sequence continues at coordinate 891,415 of VZRN01006445.1, forward strand.
TCACCTAAAGGCTCACTAAAGAACACACACAGGTAAGATTTGCTTGCACTGTGTACCATGGTTAAGACAAGTGAGTTCCCTTCTGCCCAATTTAGGGCATATTGATCTTGACTTCCTATACTACGAGCCTAAAGCCTGTGCCTGAATAACAAAGATGTCTGTGAGTGCATTGGCATTCTGGTGCAGATAAAGGAGTGTGCTTTTGAATGGAACTTCCCTGTTATTCCTCCTTGGCAGCTCAAGAGTAGTGGCAGCACAAATCAGACTCATCTCAGATGGAACAAAACAGAAAGGTGGCCTCTAGGGACGTACTTCCTGCACTCTTCAACAAGCAGAGTGGTCATTGCTTGGGACCAACCAGAGCTAGTTCAGAGAAAACCCTCAATAAGAGCATATAGTGTGGTCATGAATCTTCAGCAGCACTTTCTTCACTCTACAGACCTGATTCTTTTGAGCTACTACTTGCTTTTATGGATGCAACCTTTGGATGCCCGATGCTCCTGAAATCCTTCAGTTCAATTCAAGTGTAAACTCAAGTCCTCAGTATGTCTTTCTGGAGGCTTTCAGAGGCACCTACCTCATACTGGAGAGGGAAGTCATTACTGTATGAGAATAGGTTGCACTAGATCCCTACAGCAGAGATGCAAGAGAGGTGCCTAGAGGAGATGGGTCCCATTCAGGGATGAACATAATTAACACTCAATCAATGACTAGTGTCCTTATTAACTTTATGGGCTGTTGCTCGTCTATATGACAGCAATGTAAGGGTAGCTGCTGGCTTGCTGATTGTATTGATGCTGGCTTACTCAACTAATTAAAATTCTCATTAGTGATCTTAACTGAAAATCTGCTATTTTCAGGTCAGGCTTCTTCCTGTGTTCATTTGTCTGATCCTGAGGTTAATGCACAGGGACTCAATAGCAGAAAATAGCTCTTCCCAGCTACCTCCCTCTCTTCTGGTGCGTCCTTGACAAGAGACTTGATCTGTTCGACTTTCATTGCCAGGTTGTAAATGTGCAGGCAGGAACTTCCCTCTTGTCAGACACACAGAAGCTAATTTCTTAGCCTTTGAAAAATAAGGTGTCTGATAAAAAGGTATCAGTTGTATTTATTCAGTCACTGACATTGGTCTGAGCAGCGTGTGAGCATAAACAGGGTGTCTGGGTAAGTACCCTGAAGACTGTGTTGCAGCAGACTTTAGGCTGTATATACACAAGTTGCAAAAGCACTTTGAGAACCCGTGACTGAGATCACAGCAGTAATAATGTTGTGTGTGGGTAATGTAGATTTGCTTGATTAAACACGTAAAGCGAGTGAAGGATTTGCACACAGAGGTGTGCAGGACTGTATACGAACACTGTTATAAATCAAGTACTGAGTCATCAGCTGTCCCTAAAGCACACTGATGAAATAAGTTTTCCATGGTTTTCTATGTCTTTAAAGGTCTGAACAGCTTTTTGTTCTTCAGGTAACCAGTTCACAGTGCAGTGTGACTGCAGTGCACGTCAGAATTTCTGCCTTTAAAGAGGTTATTCTGAGCCACATATACTAAATACAACTGCCAAGATTCATGCTGATTGAAATAAATGAATCTTGTTAAAACTGAATGTAGCTACATGAAAGAGAAATGGTACATTAGAGTTTATGCCCTCTACCTCCTCCACATTCTTTTATGAACAAAGATTAAACTAGGTCTAAGAACATTTGAAAAATTTGTTTCTGTGGTGAAAATCTTACCCTGTTATCTTGTCACCAAGGATGTTTTGCAGTTTGTTTCACCTATATTTGAATATGCATAGTCCGCAGTTACAAATACAAAAAACAAAATATTAAAGAAATCTTCCCTTATTTTTTAAATGCTATATGTCTATAATGTACAACATCTCTTTAAACATTGCTGATTAAAACTTCATTTTCTACATTAGAATTATTATCAATTTTTATTAATTAACAATGGAAAAGTGCTAATGTAAATTGCACTTCTATGGAAAATAAATTTCTAACAGTTGCTTTACTGGAGAGTTGCATAGTACTCTCAGCTAATAACAAAATTAGACATTTTCTGTTGTTTTCTAAACGTGAAAAAAAAGCTATTTTCCAGATGACAAATCCTAATAAGGTTGAGCCTAACCTTATATGGGGTCATGTGAGATTAAACTATTTTTCTATGTCTCACATAGGATATAATCACCCAGACATATTCTGAATCATGATTTCATATTCTGAATTATGATTTCATAGACCACAAGAAATATTAGTCAGGGAGGGGATGGAAAAAAAAACCCCACCTAATGAATAGAATATGTAGTTTTTTTGTTAAGTTAAATGATGTATTAGATAAATAGTTCTCAAAAGAACACGATTAAGTGTTTCTTCAGCCAAACATTTGTATTTTCTTATATAATATTTTAAAAGTTCTAACTAAAACCATTAGATTTTAAAAGCTGTGGTAACATAAAAACCGCCTATATTCTGCTTTATTTACCTTACAGAGTATTTTCTACTCATAACCCCAGACAGAAAACACCAGTACAGCTGCATCAGTCAGCCCAGGGTTGTCAAAGAGGCTGAGTCCCTGGGCAATGTAGCCATCCCAGCTATCTCATCATATCAGTGTGAGATGGAGCCTCACTGGCACTCTGGGGCCACTGACTACTGCAGGCCACAGCTTGCAAGGGAAGCTGTTCCTCCACTCTTGGCAGAAACAGTCCCATGTTGCCCTGGGAAAAGCCATCTCCAAGCTTCTGAGCACGGTGGTGACCAGGGGCTAGTGTGAGAGAACTCTCAAAGGTGTCACCCTGGGAGGGAGAGCCTCTGCAGGTGTGCTCTTGGGGACTGCTTGTTTTCAGAGACTTCATCTTCCAAAAAGCACTAAGAATTTATCTCACGTGATATTTTGTACAAAACATACACCATTAGCTTTACAAATGACTCTCCACAATATATGTGTCTACTGGGAAAGAATGAAACAATTCTGGTAGAGCCAGAGGAAAACTATAGAAAATACTATGAGAAGTTTTCTCATGAAAAAAAACATAGTTTTAAAACAAAACATTTCTGCTCAATATTTTGATATCAGACTATAAAATACAGGTCACAAGAGCCTTTATTCTTAAATGAGTATTCTCTAAATTCTGAGAACACCAGCACACTATGCCATTATTAAAACCTCAGGCTTTTCCATGTTTCTTCTGATTTTGTAGGATAAAAAAAAAAGAAGAAAGGCATTTTGGAAGCATATTGTTCTAGCTGCAAATAAGAAAGTTGCACAGTATGAATTGCTTTGGAGGTGACTGGCCTCTAGTGAGAAGTAGAACGAGAAACAACTTCAACTTCAGAAGGCACTGGAGATCAAGAACTGCTGCAACTCCCCATATTACTTTTTTACTATTATTATTTTATTTTCCCACTGACAAGAGCTATATTCTCAAAATCCATGGCCTGCCTGAATGTCATCCCTCCTTTCCACTCTTCAACCAACGAACCCTCAGAATAAGTTCTGCCCCAACTGGAAGTTCCTGGTATCTTTCTCTCAGATGTGTTACAGTGAGACCATTTTTACTGCCCTTTGCCAAACATCTACAAGCTCTATTCTCTTGTGCTCCACTGAGGAATATGATGCTTTGTGGAACTTCTCCTGCAAAGCACAGTCATCTCCAAACCCTGAAGAATTACAAGTGCTCATAGCACCACTTCAGTACATCTTCCAAGGTTGAATACTAAATAATACTGCTGATATCAATCGTCTAATACTCACATTACAAGCAGCACAAAGGCCAATTACCCACCTGTACTGTGTACTTGAAACTCGAGAGACTTCCCTCTTGTGGAACACTTGGTCATGTAAGGACATAATAGACACCTGGAGCTTCGGGGAACAAGGATTTGAGAAAAACATTTGGCTGAAAGAGAGGATATCATGAGACAGCTTTATGGGAAACCAGAGAGAAGTAGATTATAATCATTACCCAACTAGAGGAGGCACAGTTGTCTGGTTATTTAGACACAGACTGGATTCCCTACAGTGAACAGGAGAGTGAAGGCTGTTCGCTTGGATGATATGGACACAGTATTTCAGCATTGCCTGTAGTCACTAGGAAAGACCATTGGCAGCAGAAGTGAAAAAGGTCGATGAAGATGAGGCTAACAAATGTTAATAATGCTCATACACTGATCATCATCTTGGGCTCCTACCTAAACAAAAAGATTTAGGGAAAAGGTTAAATGCAACACTAGTAGCAATTCCTCCCCCACAGAGTGATTCATAAAAGTTGTTTTAACTACAGTGCAATCAACATTCTTGACACGTGGTGACGCAGACTGTACAAAGGCTAATCTTAACATCATTTTTCCTCTATTCCTGATGTTAGGACCTGTTTTTTTAAAAGCAAGGGTGTAATCTTTAGGTTTCTATGTATTAATAATACATTTTATCAGACTGACGGCTACAAGTAGAAAAACAGGTCGAACTGTTGGATATGCACAGTGTTGAAATAGCATAGTGGTAGCAGATCATCAAACCTTTGTACATCCTTCCCACTTGTAATTTCATGTGCTGGAAAACACATGCAGGCATTGAAAGATTTATTAGAAAACAATGCTGTTTTGAAATAGGGCTCTCCAGATCCTCCCTTCTAATTACACAGGTCTCAACCTCACTAAATTCACTAGGAGAGGCAAGTTGCCTGTGGCCAAAACAAACTAAATGTATTTAGGCCCTTCAAAGTACAAAACTTAACCAACATCTCTCCACTACCAGCACAATAAATATGCCTTAACACACAACTTCAGCTCCTGTGCTTGTAATTCTGAGGACCTTTTATCAGGTGCATTGAGTACTCTCAGGGCAACTATGCAGGTGAAACTAAGTACCTACTGGGCACCAGACAGAATGAACATACACAAGTAAAGGACAGAAGTTCCCCAGTTATCAGGCAGAGAGTATTTCTCAGAAAATAATCACTGCATTTTGAAAATCTTGGGCCAGGCCCTCAAGGATTCCTACATTTGCCAAAGAAAAATTTAGGTGCTTTCAAAAATCTGCTGGATAACAAAACCCATGAGAGAAAAACCTCCCACCATCCCCTTGATGTATCTCTTCCTCAGACTCCTCTTTCTCTCACTGTTCCTTCCACTAACTTTCCCTTTGAGATGGTCTGAGCACAACTAATGTGATAAGACAATGCGTTCAACTTGTACTTAGCTTTGAAGTCTTCTGCTTCTATTTCGGGCCTGAAAAATGACTCACATGCCCAAAAACTTGTCTAATTTTGCCAGTGATACAAGCTGGTCTAATAAAAGACACTGCTTTCACCAACAGAAACTGTCTTGATTATGTCTTTAGGCTGTCATAACAACAGCACCACCACCATTATTCTTCATATGACAGAGTCAATCAGTAGATATTTTTTGTCTAGTGATCCATAAAGCTAAAATAAACCAGGCACTGGGTTTTTTTAGACTGATGGCTCAGAGAGAGAAGGAGAGAGCACTACAAATAGTACTCCAGCCAGCAGAGCCATAATTCAGACAGAAAGTGTGTGTGGGAAAGAAAGGGGCAGGGGTGAGGGAACTTGTGGTTTCAGAAGACATATACCTGCATTAAAAAATTAAGTTCAGAATGACAGTAAAGTGATAACAGACAGATATGTTCAACCAATGACATCTAAAGGTCAAATAAACTGATGAATTAAATCAATATTAGTTGTGGGAAACTTATAATGTTGAATTAAACTGAACATTATTCTTAATCAAGCATTGATGTTGAATACTTTTGCTTCCAGGTTTCTTTTTACACTTTTTAAAGGCTCACATCTATCAGGAGTGTCCTTTTGAGGAGAAACAGAAGAGGAAGCACAGATGTAACAAGAGAAAGAAATCATTTGCCAGACAAATACAGGGCTGAAAACAACCATAGAGTGAAAAAGAACATAAGCAAAATAAGGCTGCCAAGAGAGGCAGCCTGTCAGGAGTGTTTGAATAAGCAAACTGGGGGAAAGGAAAATGGAGGAAATAGAAGACATGCCAATATTTTTACTAGACGTCCAAAAAGGCAAAAAATTAGTGACTCTTAGAACCATGATGGAGATAAAAAGTACCTGTGAAGAGACAGAGGGGAATGACACACAACTTGATCAACAAGAGAGGAAGATGATTCCTGTGGCAGCACTGTAACCTCCATGCAAGACCATACAGCAAAAAGAAATAGAACTAATCAAACAATAGCTTTACGAAGAATCAGAAACAGAAATTTAAGAAAGCTGATTTTTGTCCACAATTTTCACATAATTGCTGTTATAAAATGTTAAAATTCAGTCTCAAACTACAGCACTTATTATAAACCTCAGTTGCTTCTAAACTGATAATTTCATATATTCAGATTAGTTTGCTTTATTAAATACCTGATCTGCTAAAAGTAAAGCAAACACTGTCATATCAAACTTCTTTCATTGACTACTCTATTGTTTTCAGGGAGTAACAGCAACCTCTTTCCCAAGTATCTATTTCCTTGAAAAATATGCCTATTTAAAGAAAGGCGTGGGGCGATCTTCACCTATATTTTCAGACTTCCAGCTTGGATCCATCAGAGTTTTAGTCATACAATCATTCTTCAGCATTCTCCAAGGACAATCATTACAACCAGACATCTGAATTTCAGCATAAGAATGTACCTCTACTGAGCATCATCTTCTACCCAGGTGCAATTGTAGTCAATTGTCAGTGTTATAAAACATGGGGATAAATCAAGAATGCCTATTACAGTGCTCCACTCCACGAAGACATGGAGCTCACAACAAAAACTTTGGGATGTGCATTACCTATTGCATCTAATTTGTGCTCTTCATCAGGGTATTTGAGACATAAGTCCTGAGCTCCCCAACACCATCTGAGCAGCAGGAAGGGTGTTTTGAGAAAGGCACTGAACTGAGCAATGAGAATAGAGTATGGTGACAAAATTTTCTGCATTAGTTTTCCTCTGCAACATAGTGTTCCTCAGCTTCCCTGCTGGGTTTTTTTTTTTGCTGTTTCAGGTACAGTGACCTTTGTCTTTGATCTTGTTCCTTCTCATGTATTACTTTGAACTACCAGGAGCTCATTTTCATTTCTCATTTGTATTTCAAAACACAAACCATGCTTACTAATTCTCTTGCATCCCATTAACTTTTTAAAAGTTTACATTTTTCCTGTTAAAAAAGAGAAACACCACATAAAAACATACAAAATACCTCATCCTTCGTGTCATGAGTCCAATTCCCCCAGGGCATGGATCAGGAGAGAGCCTGCTGAAATGTACAGAACTGAGCTAACCACAGTTTAGTTCAGTTTTTTTCTCAAGAGGCTCAAAAATTACTAAAGATACAGGCATGTTACAAAAAAACATCTAATTTCCTAAAATAATGGTGCTATTTCTTGCATACTGGTCAGTTTCTCTACTGATATTCTACTTATGTGAGTATTTTCCATAAGAATTCCTGTTGGATTTTCTGGTCACGCTTTTAATTTTCTGTTCCTGTAATCATATTAATGAATTAGTTGGGCAACAGCTTTCCTTCTCAACAATGAAGTGTCAACTGAGTTCATTTGTAATCTGAAATATGTCCACTTAGCAACCAAGCTTAAAAAGTGCTGTATTAAAATTCCAGACCTTATATTCAAAATTACTTCTGGAATTCAGCAATCATATCAGCTTAATACAGAAATGAGATGGCTGATTGTATGATGTCAATTTAAAACAAAACTGTTTTGGTAAATTTTGTTTTCGAATTCAGATAATTTTTTACAAAGCTTTCATTTTAAGTACTCTCAAAAAAAAAGAAATAAGCAAATAAAATACCAATTTTTTGCTTTTTAGTATCTGTGTTAATGCTGAACATCTATATGTTGGGCAGTCTTAAAATTTAATATTTATAGAAATAAAAATAAAATTTAATAGTTCTGCCAATCTAGTAAACTTTGTACTGTGCAATATTATTTTTATGATTATTTATATCTTTAAACTGTGATATACGACCTAAATAATTCAAGTCAGGCAACATGATAAAATCCTTTATTATCTAAAATCTGTTTATATATGAGCTCTTTCTTGATTGACACACATAAAAGCAGTTAATAGACAAGAGAATTTCTCCTTGTTCATTGAAATGAATATTTGTAATAAGACTACTATGCTTAGGTAATCACGCCACAATAATGAATTCCCTGTTTCTACCAGAAGAACAGATGTAGGTTTTGAGGTTTTTTTCAAGTAGTGTCTGTTCAAACAGTCATAATGTGGCTTCTGATGAAATGACCATTAAACTAAGTCTGTGATTTGCTGTGGAAACCTACTGCAAATACAAGAAAATAAAAAAGTAGCCTGCAGTGGAATATGGCCTCCATCTCAAAATTCATCACTTTCTGTTCTAAACAGAATTACTAGTAATACTTGCAGAAGAGACTTCTAAGTTAAAGCTTTTCCACCTTCATTTTGATGAATTTGTTGGTATGAACAGGAGTCTTACATAAATAAGACTTGTGGACTAAAATCTGAAAACACTTGCACCAACAGCATATTTAGGTATTAACATTTGCACAGTTGCCATCTCATCCCTGTTTCTAACCATGAACAAAACTTGCAACAATGCATTCACCAATTAGAATATATTTCTTATTTTAAATACAACTTATGATTAGGCTCTGTTGATGGCTGCAGATAAGTCACCGTTATCAAGTTCCTACCTGGCTGTATGTGATTTTTTCACTAACGGAGTATTGTGCTTCTGCTAATAATGTCTTCTGGAGCGCAGTGCTTAGATACAGTCATTTCTCCAACTGTTCTGCTTTCAAACCAGAGCAGAATTAAAATCTGACCACACAGACTACAAACAGAGGAAACACACACTGTTTACCACCTGCCTATCTGGAGACATCTTTTAATTTTTCTACAGTGACAGGAGATGTTTTATGCAATATTCATGTTTGGAGTTTTTTCCCCCACATATTTGGCAAAGCATTAAAACTGAGAATCAGTAAAATAATATTGTAAGTATAATAGTAAAATTATAGTAAAATAGTAAAATAATATTGTAACTTCTATAAGGGCATCTTGTGTGAGCACAATAAGAAGTAAGACTCACGAGGACGATAAGGCTGGCAAGACAGAGAATCCTTACAAAAATGTAGTTGCTTAGACTAGCAAATTTGATATGGACATAGTTTTTATAACCATGCTCAATTTTACACAAATAAATGATGTTTTGGCAATATTTTTCACCTAGCCAAGGGTGACTTTTGCCCTTCAGCCCACACTTTGTATCACATATACTTATCATCTAATTGAATAAACAGTTTAAGTTATATATTAGTGGTAGTAAGTTTTGATATGAAGCTATAATTTACCACTAAACTGAGCTGAATGCAATTTTTTTCCCATTGGTCTCTGCTCCAATTTCATAGCTCTTCTCAGCAGATGGCTTTTTTAGAAAACAACCAGATTCCAACTGTTTCTACCTAAAGAAGGTCTGGATTCAAGGAAAAAGAAAATGTTTTGCTAAATGCCGGTTACTACCAACTCCAGATCTGGTAATTTAAGCTGAACTCAGTTGACTTGGATGAAAGAACAAATTGATTTACAGAAAAGAAAGAATTCTCACAGCTCCCTGCTGCCCATCTGGCTGTTAGCAACTAAAGTAGGGTCAATGGTTTGGTGAATGGTTCTCCAGAGGAGGGAAAGGGAAGTAAAATGAGAAAGAATTACACAATTATTTTAGCATAAGACTTCCCTGAAATTTAACATACAGAGGAATAATGGTTGGAGCAAATTATGCTACAATTTATTAGTAAATTACTACAAACAATAATAATGTGAACCTAGATTTAATAACAATGTCTACACACTGAATAGACAGGTGTGCTGATTGACACCAGGAAAGTGAAGGATTTAACAGTGTAATGAAAGGTACACAAAAATGGATGAGGATGTATGTTCTGTAGTAACAACTCCACCGCAAGTCAAATGCTTCAGTATGTCCCAAAAACCTTGGAAATTAACAGTGTCCTCTGCTTAAAAATTCTCTCTTATTTTTGCAATAAGTGTTTTGTAGTTATTTTGCTAAAGCAATTAATTGGGCATTTAATCAAGTATGTGAAGTGTTAAAATACTATATTAAGAACACTCTTTTTATTGACAATTTGAACAGAATGTATTACTTTGGTTTTTTCTTTCTGGGGCAAACACTACTTTGCTTACAAGGTGAATGAGTGGTACTTGTGGACCCATCAGTTGAGCAGCCCTGTGATCATAAGATCAGAGATTTTCCAGTTATTTGAGTCACATTAGTAACAGCTCAGCTAATTAGCAATTTTAAAAGGATCAACTCACTAACAAATTAAAAGAAGTATCTATGTACAAAGAGAGATTGTTCGATTTGGCTCCAGTCTTGATAGTAATAAATAAAAGCATCTATTGTGTGAAAGCGGGGAAATGTCTCATCTGTAGTGATAGGGATTCATTTTGGAATGACACAGTCACAGTTTCTATTTTCTCAGTGTTTTGTGGGGTATGTTTTGGTTTCTGCTTATTGAGAGTGAAATTTAAGGTCAGAGGCTAAATGATGTCAAAATGCCTTCCAATCATTTGATGTGACAAGGCAGCTGAGCTGTTCAGGATGTGTCCCGAACGCCACAAATATGTGGCAATGTTTAAGGGTACACTGTTACTGGACTTAACTGTTTCTGCTTGCAGATAATTTTTCAAAAGTAAAGTTAACAAGGACATCTTTGAAAATATTTGCATACCTCTCTAAAAGTGGAAATGCTTTTACTCTAAAACAAAGAGACTGAAGTAGAAAAAGTGATTCTAGAGGCATTGGCTGAATGCCCTGTTGCCCCAAGCACTGTGATGTCTTTTATGGATGCTATGAAACATTTCAGTTTGCCTTGGATTAGGACACTGGCAGAACAGAGCATGTGATCCCAGCCTCAGCAAAGCATTCTTTCTCTTTGGGATACAGCTATGGAGCGATTTTTCCTAGGAGATTTGATGAATCTAGCTTGGGCATCTGCAATACTTTTTTCTCTCACATAATGGAAAGCTTTTAATCAGAAATGCAACACAAGCCAGAAACAGGAGCCCTCTTGGTTTTCTCAAAGCAAAAGCAAAGACATCAAACCAAATAAAAAACTCCAATGACATTAAACTAGTACCCTAAATATGCAGCAGAGAACTCTTATTACTTGGAGAAAACAAGGAACCACATGTTCCAAAAATAGGTTGTTACTGCAAGTTTAAAAAGCATTCTAAAGCAAGCTGCTGGCATAACATTATCCCTGTATCACAACTGAAAAAATTGTTCAAATTCAGAATTGCTAGTCTGAACATATCAGGAGTACTATGAACACAGTGCTCTGACTTCCAAGGGTCTGGTATCAGGCACTGTGGAAAGAATAGATGGCCAAAGCCACCAAAGCCTTTGCTTTAGTCTGTGATTATGAAGTCAGTAGGTGTTGTAACTGAATGCCAGGACAAGATGCATTGACTATAGCTCAGCAATTTCTGAGAGGAAGTTTATGAAAATACATTGCTTTTAATGTATTAAAAGCTCTGGTGATCTTTCATTCAAAAACCTCTGTCATGGTCTGTCTGCTCCTGGGATACAACCTTTCTCTTGTTTCATACTGAGCACAGGAACCCACTGCTGCCATAACACCACACTAGAAAAAGTTAAACTTTGGCTGGTGAATCTCAAAGAATTGATTTTAAATTTCCCAGGAAGAGTCTAAGCACAAATTAAGACTCCTGTAGGTTTTGATGGTAGTTAAAATGATGTACAATTATATATATTCTGCTAAGATAATTTCTTAAAGCGATAAGAGTTTTGTTGTTCTCAGCTGAAGCATTTCTAAACTCCATGTTAGATAAATCACAGCAAATAAAAGAAAGTAAAGGAAAGGTATTAGCACAAAGAAAAGTCCTGTAGGAAAAGTAAGAGTTTAATAGAAACAGCCTGAACACTGATGTTCATATGCTGTTATCTGAGGGAAGAAGGGTCGGAGACAGGGTTTGGAGCAATTAAAATAGTTTTAAAGCAAGAGAAGAAGGAAAGTATATGTGACATCTAAAATAAAAGCAGTGTCATAAATGTCTTCAAGTATTTAAACCAAAGTCATGAACAGTTGAGGCTAAGTGGAATTTATTATTTTTTTTAATAAAGAACATAACTTCAGGGTGAAAATAAATTAGTGCATATCAGAAAAAGCAAAATCATATAATAATCATATCATAACTTTGCAATCAAAAAACTAAAGGCAACCAAAAAAAATCTGGTTTTCATACTAAAAATTATCAAGAGGAATAATTTTAATTGTAATTACTGTCTCATAGGATAAAGACATCACAAAAATTAAATTCAAAACACATATGTTTTGAATTATGTTTTTCCCTAAACCGTCGGATACAGCTGTGGTAAGCAGACCTGACTGGCTCCAGCTCCACTGATGCAGACTGCACCTAACTGGGCTCTGCAGGCAGCATCTAGAAATCATTCCTATTCCAATTCCAGGTGGATTACCAGAGCTGCAGTCTCACACCTTCCTTACCCTGCCAGATCAGTGTAAAATGAGCAAGCCTAAATTCTGTCTTAGAGTCCCCAGAGTTTCAGAAAATTTAAAACAATGTCTTCAGTTTCATCTGAATATGTGACAGCAAAATTGAAATGTATATAATAGGCAGTTTTCCAAAGATGAGGTCCCTGATACGCATCACTCGGCAATAGGAGTGCATCAGGGCTAAGTATTCAGATGCCACATTCCCAAGTAGTTTGGCTGTATGCGTCCTGAAATGCTAAATGCTTGCAATTGTTTTCTGTAATATGCAAGGCCAGTTGGCTGGCATGTAGAACAGTTAAGCCTTTATTGTTCCTAGACTTAACATTTTCAGCAAGGTTGAATAAAGCTATTATCAGTGAGACTTCCATCTGTTGTTTCAGGAATATAGCATGGGGCTTTTAATGCAAATGCAGAGACCTATGTGTGTTACTGAGGCTGAGCCCAAAACAAAGGTACTAGAAACAGAAAGCCACTTAAGAACATGAGAAATTAAGGGTCTTGTCTGCTTCTGTGCCAATTATTCACAGCAACTTGTCCCCACAGATTTTCATGCAATCCCAATGAGGAGCTAGATGACTTTATATCCGTCAGGCATTCATAAAAAATACTCCTTGAAGATGCAAATCAGTACATCTGGTCACCAGGAAAGTATATTTTTAACTACTGAGATAAATACTTCAGGGAGGGGTATAATAGCATCTGCTTTTACTTGGTACTGCTTATTCATTTAAAATATAATTATAAATATGCCTTTATATGGTAGTATTCCCAATGATTACAAGCCAGACTACATGCACATAACAGCTCTGCATGCTGTAGAAACAAAGAAAAAAACATTACTTTCCCCTCAGATTCTGTAGAATTCAGTACTGGAGTGACAAAACAAAGGACAGAGTGATGAAGATCATCCTATAACCACTAGAAAAATAGAAACATTTGTCATAAGTATTTTAAAGCATTATTATTAAATAGCCCTTGGATTTTATTTCTGCACTTTTCTCATCAAGTAATTGCTATTGTTTTCCTTCAGACATAGCTAAGGTGAAGCAAGTCTTACTGCTGGGTGCAGGTAACGCGTCAGCATTCACTTTGATGGTTTGGCTTTTCTTATCTAATTTCACTATCAGAGTTACTCATGCAGATTTAATGAAAAAAACAGATAGCCCGTTCAGGGTGGGGCTGCTTATACCTCTTTCACTTCTTCTAAAGTGATTTGCACTTCCACAGTTGAAGACTCTCTAAAGCCATACAAAGTACACACGTTCCAGCCTTAAAACCTGTAGGAGGTGGCCAAATGTTTAACTCTGTTTTACAAATTGCTGGGGAAAAAAAAAAAAAAAAAAGGTTTGCAGTGGTGAAGCTGCTAATTTTGACAGACTTAAATGCTCTTCGAGGAATTAATTTCCTTATATAATACTGGCCTTAAAGTAACTAAGGAGAAGTTTTTTCTAAGCTTTTTTTTCTTTTTGGAATTCATCACAGCTGTTACAGGTTGTCTGTGTGGCATGGCCAGGCTTCTGTTTCAGAAATAGGTGAGCTTAGCAAATATCTCCTGTTATTCTATTATATCCAGGAGCTGGACTCCATGGTCCTGATGGGTTCCTTCCAACTCAGTATATTCTATGTTTTTGTCTTTGTCATATAGGTTCTCTAGTTTAAATGTATTTGCCCTCATCACCTTTGATATTAAATGCCCTTTGGTATAAAAAAAAAATTATAACAATATTGGGTGAGGCAATTTGCTTGGGTTTTAACAGCTGTTTTAAAATGTGAAGACTTTAAAATACAGTTTTAAGATAAAAATTTATAAAAATTAAAATATTTCCAATATATATATATATGAGTATATCAGATGTACTCATAAACACACACACACACACACATAAATATATATGACTTCTCCTTTAGAAATTGTGATGGAAAATTTTTCTATGTAAATCTAAGAAGGGAAACTGACAATATTTGGATCCAAATTTTGATATTTCCTAAGTAGCAAAACTGCGCAAAACCGCATGAAAAGAATTGTGACTCTTAGCATACCACACCAAAAGGTCTGTGTTTACTCTCAAAATGTGTCCTTGAAGTTGTAATACATTCTGCATTTTCTCTAACATAAAGAGGAACAACCACATCGGAATCCATCACATCTTACACAAACTGCTGCTGAATTTACACCAATGAGAGAGGAATAATCACTCATACAAGCAAATTATCTTTTAGCTCAAGTAGAAGAAAATCAGAGAGACTTAAAAAAAGATTGTGGAATAATCCATTTACACCCAGATAGGAAAACATACAGTAAGTACTTATTACTTATGTGCCTTTAGCTATACTTTTCCTCAAATTGGTCCTTAAAAATGTCCATCTAGTACAACACATACTTCCTTTAGAAAAACAAACAAGCTATGAGTACAGTTATTACTGGCAAATGCTTCCAAAAATTTTGCCAAGTCACCACCCAAGACAAATGCCATTCTATCCTCAAATGCACATAAAACCAAACGCAAGCTGCACACTATTCCAGTAGTCCGCAAAAACATGACAGAATGCAAAACAAAAGGCTGGGTTACAAAAGAGTGAGGAAAGTTACGGTTAGGCAGGCTTATAAGAGGCTTGATAATATACTTGGCACAGAGCAGAAAATCCTGTTGCTGTTTCTAGAGCTTTCTGCAATACTTGTTAGTGGGCTGGTTTGCTTTTTGGACTGGATTTTATTATTTTAGGACACCTATGTATACTTGAAACACACAGAGAGGCACATGGATGATGTGAACACCCTTTTGGTTCCCTCTCCTGTAACCTACAGTCTCTGCTTTCCACCTACTTACCCCATAACCGACTGGTCACACCTTATATCAGTCTTTAAATTCCAAGGTCGGTGCAGTCTTATGCCGTTTACAGACAGGAAGCAGTTAATAGATGTGACAACTAAAATAGTGTGACTTAAAATAATGAGGCACATTCATATGAACGGCAAAGTGTGGTTGAAGTGTTGTTGCTACGGAGGTGCAGCTATAACCAAGCTGTCAGTGGATACTGGGCTCTAAGAATACAGAAATCTAGCATTTAAAGAGAGAAAAATTTTTGTATGGGTCTTCTTTTGTTCCCTTTGGTGCCTAATGGAAGGAAAGAGAGAAAGTTTGAAATAAGCATATGGTGGGTGTCGGATACTGTGAGAAGTATCTAGTTTTAATTTTCAGCAACTGCATCTCCCATTCTGTGACAAAGCTACAAATCACTGGCAATAGAGGAAAAAAATATCCAACATTTGTCACTTTTAATTATTATCAATCAACTTTAGGAAGTGAGAGTATTAGAATAAAAACAGAGACTAGCATTTTGATCATCTTGCAGCAGAATCAAAAAAAGTACTGATGGTCTTAACTACTCTAAGAGTGAGATTCACTGCTACATAAGGTTTAGTGAAATTCCAAATTAGCAGTAACTGTAATTTTCACCACAATATTTTCATCTCCTATTTCGAGTTTGTTTTTTTTTCATTCTCACTTACTGAATTTGGTTTACTGCACAAGTTGAAAGACCTAATCAGAAACAAGGCTCCAGGACAGCAGTGCCCACCCAAACACACACTGCTCTCCTAAGAATGCTATCAAAAATAAAACACTACAAATGGACATAGCAGATAACAGGAAAAACAATTTTTTATTAGCTATAAACAGCTCTTATTCTAAGACCCAACAAGTAATTACATTGTCCAGTTCTGTGAATGAAACTTTTTATTTTCCTTTTTTAATTAAATATCTTTAAGAGCTATTTTTGAATGCTCCATCTTTCACTACTTGCTATCCTGTCTCCCATATTCTCCTTCACTCCCCACTTGGGCAATACAACCCAAGTGTGATTTAAAGGAATGTGTGAAGTAACAAAGGCAATAGGATGTTTATCACAGCTGGATTTTTTTATAGATTAAAGGAGGGAGAAATGCAGAAGCCACAACAAAAAAACCTCAGTAGGTTGGAGTGCAATAAATTTCAACCTATAGTAACTGAATAATTTCAGCTCTTTTGACTCCTGGAGTTTTGTCCTTGTTTTGAATACTATTGTTATCATTCTTTATATTATTCTTCAAATCCTTTGGGCCTTCATACATGCTAGCCTTGACCAGTTTGCCTGGCATACAACTGCACTTTTCAAACATCCATGCAAGTACACAAAGCTTCCCCCCAGATTTGGCACTATCTCTAAAAGATGCAACCTGACTTTCATAACAGGCAGCTTTGGCAGTGGCTGGGAACAATCTGTGTTTCAAAACAGAAGAACTGAGAAACATGAAATTAGCATGAATCCAATTGCAATTTTGCCATTTTTTAAAATATGTTACCCTTTTTCCAACACCTCCTATGACATCTCAGTCCTTTACACAGTGTGCCCCACTGGCTGAGATGGCAGCATGATGCATCCACTGGATACTGTCAGGAACAAGCTGTACATTCTCACATTTATATAAAAATGTTGTTAGTACCACAGCACAACATTTAAAAGAAAGCAAAGCAACACAATACAGATAGGACCACCTATTTAAGAAATTGTAAATCAGACTTACAAATTATATGGAGTTGAAATTAATGTATAGTTAAGGAGTTCATTTGAGGAAGTTTTTGCATAATGAGAATATTGAGACACTTTTGTACATTTTGGGGCATAGAGGATTAGATGCAGACTATGTAATAATTTATCTCTGGGATTTGGACTTTGGCAAAATAACAAGGGCAGAGAAAGATCTGGCACTACTGAGGAGGGGAATGTTCTATTCTTTAAAAAAATACTTTTTATAAGTATAGAGTAAAACTCTGAGGTAATAAGACGCCTTTTCTAATTAAAAATTGCAGAATTGTTTTCCCAGAAATGAATGTGTTTCTTGATAGTTACATGTGATATAAAGTAGTATTATTAGTAGCTAGCATCAATATTATTAGTGATCTTAGATGGGATTATTTACAGAATAATACATTTTCAATAAACAGGATTAGACCTACTAGTTGCACGTGGAGGACATTTTTACAAGAACTTTGCCACAGGCTCCAAGTTTGCTTTCATTTTGCTCAGGCTGAGTACTGAGCTCCATCCATCTCAGTGCCACCACAGACCGGCATAAAGACACTACCCCAGCACAGGGCTTTGCCTGGTTCAGTGAGGGCATTTAGTACTGAGGCTTTCTAAATAATTTGGTTTTTCATGGACTATCTAGTTTTTACACAACAGCCATTTAGCAAATGACTGATCATGTTGCTCTTGGAACAAAGTAAAACCTACTGTACAAAAATACAGAGATGAAGAGTTATTTATCAAATGAGGACCAAATACATACTATCTATAATACCTACCTGAAGAATACTACAGCAAATTTACAAGTGAGATGACACCATAAGAGGCCTGCTTCACCTCTTTCAGTGGTCTAGAAGCACAGCAGCATACTTACAAATATTGTAAAGATAGTTTGATAGCAAATTGTTTAAAAGCAAATCACCAGTCCAAGTTTCAAAGAACAGGAATCTGCAACCATTTTCTCCCTTCTCCATTGTTTCTGAACCTGCTTCTGCACTGCAACACTTTATATTTCAGATCAGAATGTTTTTAAACAATTCATGTCTCTGTTCAGAATGTTTTGTCTTTGTTATTTTTCCTTAAAGTAAGACAAAAATAATGTAGAGTTGGAAGGGCAGATGTTCTTCTGGGTATGTAAGCACTGGCATGACTGACATTTTTCTTGCAAACAGTAAATATCTTGTGCTCATTACCACAGGCAACTAAAGTTACAATTACATCTAGGAAAGATTCAGACTTGCCTCAGTGCCTACAAGAAAAGTGTGCCTGTATTAGAAAAGTAATCTATATATTGAATATTTTCTACTAATACCTTTTTTTTTTTAGTCAACTAGGCCTAGTTTTATGTTAGAACACTTACAAACACAAATTCATTACAGGCTGTAACTAGTTAAATGTATGCACTATTAAGACATGTCAGAACACAATCTTTACTTCCTTGACACTAATTCTTGCTCATTTTACTTATCATGGATAGTTTTGTACACTAATACCAGAGTAGTTCACAAATCCAAAGTTAAATAAAAAACCATACAAAAATTTCTATTTTTCCACTATTGAAAGAGTTGCTTCAGGGATCAAATTGATTAAGTTTACAGAACAGGTCTAGTATAGGCTACACAATACATCTTCACACAGGTCTTTCTACACACGTATGTACTCTTGCAAACAAATCTATGACAATTTTGAATGCTTTGCCTTCCTCAGGCAAATAATATTATGTTATAATTTATATGTTATAAAGTTTCTTTCCTGCCTTGCAACATGCTGACTACACGCATTTGTTAGAACCAGCAAATTCACCAGTTCCCTGAGTCCGCAGTTTCTGGCCCTACCACTTCTCAAGAGGGAAGTCGCTTGCTTCTTTACAGCCTCTTTTCTGTCACCTACTCCCTTCCCAATCTCTCTTAACAGTAACTAGATCCCAGGTAACTATTCTCTCCCCCAGCAATATCAGCTTTCAAACACACTTAAGGCATACTTCCCATTGTGTCAAAATAACAAAAACCTTGGAATGCTCAACGATTACAAAGAATATCCATCTTTCCATGATCACTAGTGCAGAGCCCGATTGTGGGTGATTTGACAGGTTGGAGTGGACCCACCCCTCACCACTCCACTCAGTACCCCAACAGCAGTTCCCCCCATGCATTCCACAGTGGCATGAGAAGAAGGTGACAGCTGCCATTCAGTTAAGCACAAAAAGAGACTAAATTGTACCATCTGGAACTCGAAAATCTGGAATTATATTAACATTGAAGTGCTCTCACTGCATTTTTAATCATCTTTCTCCCTAGGTATTTGTAATAGGACATTTTTTACAACTTTAGAGATTTTTACAAGTGTCTCTACTAGCAGGTCAGTATTCATATTCAAATGCTTCTGAAAACTGATGTCCTGACACTCTGGCACTCAAGCAACTTCAAGGAAGTTCAGCATCACACCTATTTTTCTAGGGTCAGGTAACACAAAACTCCCAATTACCTGGCCATCACCTAATGTCTACGTAGAATTTTTTTCCTTTACCTTGCAAAAGACGATCATGATTGAGTTGTTTCCACTAACACATAGGAATACACATTAACTGTTCCCATGGTTGGTTGGATCTACAAACTCCTATCCTAAATGTCTAGAAGGCTGACATCATCAGCAAACTGCAGGTGATTGATATGTTCCACGTGCACTGTTTTCCAGAGATCATTTATGCCTCTACCTACCCATCACACTGTGATCTTCCAGGCTTTCTCCAATCTGATTTTATCCATCTTTTGAAGCAGCCCAGTTCCTTCCACATGGTAGTGATGCAATCACAGCTACGCAGTTTTCCACTGGCTTGAAATATTGACCTTGCATCAGCATAATTCTTCTCTTACCATATTGTCCTGGTTTGGGCTGGGATAGCATTAATTGCCCTCCTAGTAGGTGCTACACTGGTTTGTTTTGGATTTAGGATGAAAACAATGTAACAACACCCTGACATTTTAGTTGTTGCTGAGCAGGGCTTACCCTGCACCAGGCATTTCAGCTTCACCTACTGCCCTATCAGCAAGGAGGCTGGGGATGCACAAGAAGCTGGCGGAGACACAGCTGGAACAGCTGGCCCCAGCTGACCAAAGGGGTATGCCATGGCATCAGTGTCATGCTTGGCTTATAAACTTGGGGTAGTTGGCTGGGGAGTGGCAGGCCACTGCTCAGGAACTGGCTTAGCATTGGAGAGCAGATGGTGAGCAATTGCATTGGGCATCACTTTTGTATGTTCTTTTATAATTACTATTATTTTCCTTTCCTTTTCTGTCCTATGAGAGTGTACTTATACCAACATGTGAGTTTTACCCTTTTGCTGATTCTCTCCCCCATTCCACTGGGGTCAATAAGCAAGTGGTTATGTGGTGCTTTAGCTTCCTGACCAAGTTAAACCAATGGCAGACTTCTTTGTCTCTTCGTTAATCACACAATACTACACAGACACCTTTTGAGATGTTCAGGCAAGTTGCTCCCTGAAATGCAAAAGGCCCATAAAACCCTCCTGTCAAAACCTCTATACTATTAAGATAACTCTTTGACATAGAAATTGTTGCATCGTTGTGCTCAAGCAAGTATTATTACATTAGCACTGAGTAACATCTGAAGAGAACCACTGAAAATAATTTTATTCACAGATGATGAACAGATACCAGGAACTTTACAGACCTGTTCCTTAAAGCTTGTTTTATAAGCATCTTTTCTTGGTCTCTCTTGACAAGTATCTTGACTTTCTGGCAGGATTTGTTACAACTGCAACAGAACTTCTTGACTGAGATTCCCCCATCTTTACAATTTGGGTTTTTTTAACTTGGCCAGGCAGAAAGTTGTTTTGCAGCTAGATTACCTAGTTGCCATCTTGCTTAACAGTATTGAGAGCAAATAAACTCAAGCCTTCCTAATCTCTCCTGGCCTTTCTTCAGCACCTCGTGCTTCAGGCTGAGTGCCACAGGCTTGTGGCAAACTTTCTGTTTACTCATCTCAGAAAATGTTTCACTACCCTGTCACTTGCTGGGCCTTGCAGTTCACACATCTTTTGGAGTCATTTAATGTTACATGGAACAAGTTTGCTCTTGATGAGACATCTGTCCTGGGTAAGCTCCAGAACTGAGATACTGCATTATTCATTCAGACAGAGCTGATCATATTCCTGTAGTGACATTTGAAGCCTTGCAGGTCTATTTTCTACTTTGTACTTTATTCTCATATTGCAGTGGGTGGGGGCATGGGAATCTTACCAGAATGTTGCAGTCACTGTCCTTGTTTCCCATGCGGTATTACAACGTGCAGGTGGGTTTTCAGCACACTGTTGGTGTCATTCTTCAGTTATGCACTGAACCTGCCACTTTTGCAGAAGAGGATGAAGCCCTTTTTCTCCATGCTGTGTATTGTGGTTTGAAGCAACACTCTGCTCTCCTCGTGCTCCCACCTCACACAGGATTTTTAAGAATTCTGCAGCATCAGGTTGGTACTAAACATGTTTATTTACCAGTCAATTGATCAAGAGAAACTACAAATTCTGTTGAAAATACCCTTGTGCTGAACAAAAAGCAGTTTAATGCATTTTCCAACATCATTGGTTGAGATAATGACTTGCTGAATACTTTGTGAAGAAATATTTTCAAATTAAATTGATTTTGAAAAAGATAATTCTTGGAAAAATGCACAATTTTATTACCTAAATTATTATAGTGAGTGTTAGCAAAAGAAAGGAGATTTAAATTAGCTAATTGGCTAGCATGATTTAAAATGTAAAGATCTGGAATATACCTAACAGCCAATAACTGCCTGAATCTGTTAAGAGAAATTAACTCAACAGAAAAAACAGATCCCTTTAAAACATGAGGAAATGTTTGCTGTGGCTTGGTGTGTTTTAGTCTCTTCCCATTTGTTCCAACCTTAGTGACAAACAACTAATACAAAGGTACATCTAAAGAAAATACATTTTATTCTGAGACATGGATTTGAAATAAATCCCAACCAAAAACCTAAGATATCTGAAAGATCCAGGCTAACATGTACAATTTAAAGGGAACAGAAAATTTTACTTCTGGGAGAAACTTATAATTAATTGTAAATCAGGACATCTATGCAGAATTTAATTTCCAGAGCAGCCCCATTAGTCCTTTTTCCAAACTACCTTTTTATATCACAAACATAAGGTCCAGTATAATTTTTTAATTTTAGATGTGAAAGTATGCTGGGGAAACACGTCCCAATCTTAAATGTGGACACAGGTGTGTTTGCTTTTCTTCTCTAGTGTATATAAAGATAAGAGCACAAACTGATAATAGTACCAGTTTAGAACAGAACCAGCTGAGGTTCTGTGCTATATTCTAGACAGCCAGATTTGTTTATGGGAGGAAATAGGGCAGTACTTAAAGCCAAATATGCCCTTAATATGTAGATTTTGAAGTCAATGTCATCTTACACTGCCACCAAGTAGCTCATGAAACCCCAAAAACTTTTGCTTGGTTATAGCTATTTTCTTAGAAGTGTGAGGACCTGCAGACATGGAGTTTTGTATCTGGGAAGAGGTTGTCCTGATTACAAGCAAACTAATATGTGAAAAAAAAATAATATTTTCTTCCAACTTCTGTTGTAGTTTTCTGCAACTCGTTGAAAAGCAGAACACAGTTTTAATAAAACAGTAGGAATATTCAAACAGCATGAGTTATCTGGTCAACATAAAAGTCATTCACAGTTTCCTGAACTAAAGACAGTATTTTTGAGTACAGAGTAAGCTAAATGCATCTTCAGCTTGTTAATTATGGTCTAAAGACGTACTAGACCTGGTGCTGCACTTGAAGAACAATGTGTTTAACTGAATGGGTTTCATCCTTTCAAAATACAGATTTTATATCAATATTCTGTATTTCCTCAGTGGTACAACTCAGCTCCTGTGTTCTTTTGCCTTAAGCTTTTATAGAGCACATATCTAATAAATATAAAGTCATCCTTTCTGCCGGAACCAGACCAGATCTATTAAACAGTAATTATTTGCTGACTACAGACATGACAGTCTGTTGAATGAACAACCTTGAGGAGAACTGGACTGTCAGCTACCAACAGCCACGTCAGACACAGTAACTCTACAGCTTTGTAAGATCTTGGTATGGTGGATTTATAGAACAGAGTCACAGAGAAGACATTTCTAATTGTCAAGTTTAACTCTGTGTGAAAGGCTGCAATTGTTTAATAAGTAGTCATAGATTTTATTGGCATTCACTCTTACTGTTTGGCAGACTTTAAGAGAGAAAAGCAGTGTAAGACATGGGTGTTTCAGCAGACTGACTATTATGAGCAGAGACAGAAAGCTGAGACTGTTGAGCCTGTGGAAGAGAAGGGTTGGAGGGATCTTAATCCAGAAATGCCTGATGGCAGCGGATGAAGAAGACTTCGTCAGAAGATGGGAGGGAACTCAGTGGTTCCCTGGAAAAGGATGAGAGTCAATGGGCACAAGCTGAAACACAAGAAAACCCACTAGAATATAAGGAAACACGTTTTCATTGTGGGAGTGGTCAAACACCTGAGCAAGTTGCTCAGAGAGATCAAGAAGTCTCCATCCTTGGAGATACTCAAAACTCACCTAGCCATACCTTTGGGCAGCTGGCTCTGGGTGGTCCTGCTTGGGCAGGGGTTTGGACTGGATGACCTCCCGAGGTCCTGCCAGCCACAGTCACTGAGACGGGAGTGACTGGGCAAGCAATGCTTTCTCCCTAAATATTTATGGTAAGACACAATTCAAAGCAACTAACTGATCATATATGAAGCACTGTTCCCGAGTAAGTAGCTGTTAGTCAGAAGGTGCGTCGAAAAATTTTTAATTATTTGATTCCTGTCAATTCCTTCATGTGCGTCTCACGAGAAACCCGATGGGGCGCAGCGGGACGCTGCGGGCCGGGATCCTCCTGCGGCGGCCCCCGCAGCCTGGAGTGAGCGCCGCGGGAACGGCGGCCCTTCACTGGGCCGAGGGTGTGAGCGCCTCGGGAACGGCTGCCCCTCACCGGGCCGAGGGTGTGAGCGCCCCGGGAACGGCTGCCCCTCACCGGGCCGAGGGTGTGAGCGCCCCGGGAACGGCTGCCCCTCACCGGGCCGAGGGTGTGAGCGCCCCGGGAACGGCTGCCCCTCACCGGGCCGAGGGTGTGAGCGCCCCGGGAACGGCGGCCCCTCACGGGGCCGAGGGGGCCTCGTGCCGCTGCGCCGCATTCCCCCTCATCATGCTCCGCGCGTGCCAGGCCGGGGCTCCGCTCCCTCCTCCCCGCCCTCCCCGGGGAGGCGGCGCATCCCGCATCCTCCTGCGGGAGCGGGGCCGCGGCAGAGCCGTCAGGAGGAAGCGGCACTCTCCAGTCCGCTCCTCTCCTCTCCTCTCCCTCTCCTTCTCTCTGCTCACCCCGCTCGTCCCTCCTCCCTCCCGGTGCTGGCGGCGGCTCCTCCTCCCGCGTGTGACCCGGTGCCGCATGTGAGCGGGGAGGAGGGACAGCGCCGCGCGGGCCCCACTGTGGCGGCGGCAGGAGGAGGAGCGGGAGCCGGCGTGCGGTGTCCCCCCGCAGGCTCATCACTGGGCCCCGCTGGTGCTCCCCATGCCCGTGTGGTGCTGCCGCTGCTCGCTGGCCGGTCATTTCAGGTGAGGCGGCGGCAGGGAGCAGAGGGACGGCGCGGGAGCCGGGCAGCGGCCGGGGGCGATGTGGGCAGGACAGGGACATCGGCGGGGCTGCGGCCTCCGCGTGGCTGCGGCGGCGAACGCGGCGCTGCCCGGCCCCTCACGGCCCCGCCGGGGAAGGCAGGGCGGTGGCGGGGCGCGGGCGGGCGCGCCGTGACCTTGGGCAGCGCCGAGGCGCAGCCGAACCGGGGGCAGCCCGCGCCCACTGATGCTCGGTTTCGCTCCGGGGTTCGCAGCGCTGCACCGCCTGGGATGCCGGCCCTGATGGGCACCGCTCCGCCCGCTTACCTGAAGGAAATCCAACAGTCCGGCAGTGCTAAATTCGCTTTTCGAAGTGTCAGCTTGAGACCAAATTCAGATTCCTTTTATATAACGAGTTTTCTGTTAACCGCCCACCACAGTCGGTTTCTTTCATTTTTCCCCCCCCCGAAAGTACGTAGTGTATTCTAGGATCTTTCAAAGCTGCCGCTTGGAAAAGGTATTTTTAATACCCTGCAGCGTTTATTTTAATAACCTGCAGCAAATTAGGAGTTATTATCCAATAATTATTATTATCGGTTTCAAATGGGGAAAAAAAAACTGCTATGTGTATGTTGTGTTTTTTCTTTTAATGGGTTTTTTATATTAAAGAAAAGAAAGCAAGAACATGGATGCACGTTTGCATATGTTTAGAATATGGGCGATTGACAGAATGCAATTCTCGAGGTTATTTGGTATGACCAGCATAAGATAAACTAAACACTAGTGTTAGAAGTGACTCATCTTGTGCCCACTTGCATGTCTGCAGGAATGTCTGCAGGACCAGAGGCATAGGTAATTGTGCCAAATCCCCACCACTGCAATGCTGTCTACCGTTTATCTAGATAAAAAACTTCTGATACTTGGTGGCTTTCAGTGTTGTTCACAGGTTAGGAAAGCAGTGGCCCCTAACTTCAGATCTTGCTGGGTTCCGGTATGATGTTCTTGCAAAGGAAGAACATGCTTCTGACAACAGTCCTTCGTATGCACTGCACTTAGTGTGCAGATGTTCCTGTGCAAAAGTACCAGTTTGGTAGTTCGTGATACACTAAGCTACACAGAAGCAACGTTTTTATTTGTTAAAAGATTCTTTTGTAGCCTACAGCGTTGTGCATATATCCCTTAAAAGAGGTTTTGAAATGTTTCTTTCAGTTTTATGTTCCATCAAGCTCAGCAAGTTTAATAAAACCAAACTGAAGCATGCATCCTCCCTTTAAGCCCATCTTTTGCAAAGCGTAAGGTAGTACTGCCTTAGTCAACTTTGAGCAAAGGCTGGAAAATAAAATAGTCTACCTGTTCCTTTCTAAAAGCAGAGGTGAAAAATCAGTATCATAATTAGATATCCCCTCTCTGACTCCTCGTCTTCATCCAGCTCATGCTATTTGTATGTTAGCTGTCTGCAAGAGCTAATGCACAGCTGTAATCAAACAGTAAGCTTGTAATTTTTTTTTTTGTTGTACTGCAGGGAATACTGATATCAAACACTTTCCAAAATAAATGCAACCTCAGAACAGCTCCCCACCGTTTTTAACAATGGCATCAGAGAAATGTGTTATAGAGTGTGCTAGTGCTGTTGTTACTGCATGACTCTGTCTCTAGTTTACTTCATACTTCCCCATTGAGGAAGGCTTTTGAAACAGAATCTTGGGTGCTGTGGGAGTTGAGGCAGTATGTAGTATACGTGGCTTCGTGAAGGCCCTGGGAATTGGATCAGTGTCTTATAGTTTTGGTCCTGTGTAAAAATAATTGCTGAAACACTAGAATAGCTTTAAGATATGCAAATTCTTAAGAAATAGACAAGGGTACTTCTATTTATTGTTAATAAGTAACCATATTAGTAAAGAGAAATATTTTTAAAACTGTTGATAAGTGTATTTTTAATTAAAAATTGGTTATCCATAATTTGAAGACTTGACAAAATAACTGCAATAAGAGACTGTTTTAATTTGACTCTGTCTTTCTAGCTAGAACTGATAGTGTGTGCTTCTTCAATGACCTGGAAAGGCTTCAGAAAGGGCTCCTAAATAATTAAACAGAAAACGTTATAAGACAAGTCTTTGTGTTCTAGGAGCACATCTAGATGGCGAAGAGTTACAGGAGAAACTTAGGTAGATTTTGCAGAAAAAGAACTGAGAAATCTAGGAAAATGACTAGTGGTGAAAGCAGTCAGCTGCGCAGGAGTTGACCTGACTGCATGGCAGTTCCTTCTGTAAAAACTTTTAACTGTGGTAGGATGGGTTATGCCTAGGGCTTAAAGGGATCACTTCACAAGTATCCATCCTCACACCACTGCCAGCTTTCACTAGCCTTACTTCTCCCAGAATGGAAGTTTGTTGAGGTGAAGTCCAGTGTGCTGCTCAGCCAGTGGGAAGGAATGTGAACGCTGCTGTTGTACCTTAGCTGCTCCTTCAGGCTTTGCCTGGCCTTAATATGGTTAATTGGCTAGGCAGTGTGTATCTCCTCGTTTGATAAGGATATGAGGAATGAGTTCTACTGTATGTGGGATCAAAATAATGCTTGTGGTTATACTTTGGCTTTGTGTAAACTGAGATTAGAAATCTACATTTCTGCAGAGCCATCTGTGCCTTTTTGTTATCCTTCTGTAGACTTGGTAGGAGAAAGAGGACTCTTAAAAAGTCTTCTGTTAGAAAAGCTGTGCTAAAGAGTGAGATTGTGTAGATTGGATAAAACATATCTGTTTTGGTCTTGATTTTGCCAGTTTTGTAGCTCTTAAAGTAAAACATCAAAAGCGACTTTATTTTTGAAGAGACTTTTCTCTTCAACAGTTCACTGTTTCATTTTAGTTTTCTCCCATCTGTCCTTCTTAATTAGAACTTACAGCGCGACTGAAACCGAAGGACAGCTTTTGAATTCCTTTGTTCAGTACTTTGGCGACAGCCTTGGGAGGAAGATTAAAAGAATGCCTTTAATTGAAGAAACTGTTCTGCCTGGGGACTCCCTTCTTACCCTGCCTGTAGTAATAATAGGTGAGTTTTTTCACGTTTTCAAAGATTCACTGTCACTGCCATTGCCTTTACAGACCTGTTGCATGAGATAATTTATCATTAAATAACTAATACTTAGGACCCTTACAGTTAAGATGTTTATTAGAGTAATACAGTTGTTATAATTAACAGCACTAGCATAAAATTATATTAAGGGACTTGCTGGAGTATATTTGAATTCAAATTGTGCTTTGAGAAAATGAGATATGTTGTTTGGCGGCAGATATGGAAGTATTAATGGAAGCACTGTATTGATTCTAGTGTTGATAATATAGGGTCTGATTAATGTGATATGTTTATTTCAGGATGCGTGGAAGTTGTCGATGATACACCAGAAAAAATCTGTGGGGTCACACGGGAGAGTAAAAGCATAAAATGTATGCTGTATGTTGGTTAGGTGCTAACCTCTTATTAATTGTCTTTTTCTCTGTTGCATCCATCACTAATGTCTAAATATTCTCCCATCTTTTCCAAAATGAATCCAAGTCAATTCAGCTAGTTTAAAACAATAAATTGTATTCTTGATCTAACACCTAAAGGCTTGTACTTGTAAAATATTGCTGAATGACAGGGTAACAGAGGGAGGAGGCTCCATAGGTACACAACTTAATTGAGAGTGCCAGGATGATGTGTATTGGGCCAAGGTTTTTCAGCAACAGCTGGTGAGCAGCTCGTTATCGCCATGACTTCATGAGGGGATAAAGGGAAGATCTGGAGTAAAGAAGGTTTTCAGTAATCTAGTCCAAAGCTGTTGGGACTCGAGCAAGTACCTGCAAACAAGCAGAGATTGTGGAGCTTGATATTGCAACATAATTGTGTTCACAGTAAGTCTCCACAATTTTGAAAGACTGGTGTTTGTACACTGCCTTTTCTCAAAGCTCTCTCTGTGATAGTTTAAAATACTGCTCATGTAATAGACTTATGTGTATGTGACAGACATGAATCACTTGATGACTTCTGCATCACAGTTGAAGAGAACTGTTTCCTGGCATTTTGTCAGGCTTAGTAAAAGTTTGCCATATGGTTAATGACTCACTTTTCACTGTTTAGTTTTGCAAATATGTGTTATGCAAATACCTGTGCTCAATACTTACTTTGTCTAGAGCACCTTTTTATGTGCTGACACCAAACACAGCTGCCTTGACCACTTCTCCATTGTCCAAATGCTTTTTCAGAGATATATGAGACACTTTGCAAGCTGATCATCTCCACTGGCAGCCTGTTACCACTGAAGAGCCTTCGAAGGGATCTAAAATTATTTGATAATGTAGTAGAAGAGTATGAAAATAGTTCTGTTCCCCCTCCCCAATTTTTAAACACCCTATTGGTTTAATAACTTCTGTGCAGTACCTGTGTTGGGAAGAAACTGATACATTCCATTTGAATGACATCGGGTTGAACAATTTCATGCTGAAACTCTTAAGTTCCTAGCATGTTCTGTGCTGAACATTTTCATCTTCTGCACTAGTTTTGATCATTACTGTAAACACAGTGTTGTCACTTCTCATCCAGATAACAAGGCTGTTATAATACTTGCAGTTGAATATTTGCTTTAAATTTAGACACGTAATTTAAAGAGGATTCTACTCTAGTTTGCTGTTGATCAGGAGAAGATTTTGCTTACATTCAAACAAACTTCTAACTGCTTCTTAAATGAACACGGCCATGGGGTTTTCGATTATATTGATTGTACAACTCAAGTTTGTATAATAGTAATATCTCTTAATTGCAGTCAGAGCTGTTATTGGAGGCACTGTGTGTAAATAAAGAACCAACCCCTCAGGTATTAATTTCTCATTTCAAAAAGATTTTTTCCTCTTTTTCCTAAGAATTTTCTGAGAAAATCGTAGCAAATCTAATTGCAGACCTTGATCTTGTGTATTCTTGACAGCATATCCTCAAGGGAATTCCTTTCCCTTGGACTCAGTCTACTTAAAGAATAGGAACTGGGTTTGGATCAGCTCTCTGGATGGTCCCAGAGAAGTTCAGGGAGCTCAGGGACAGTAATACACCTTAACATAATCCCATCCTCAGTAATCTCCTTGGATCTTGCCAGCCTTTGTTTGGGCAACATTTGTTACCCATTTAGTTCTTTTAGCCTTATCCAGTAGGAATGATCTTTAGCATGGCACCCTTGGACATGGCAGGCATTTTCCTCTTTCCATTGTGGACTAGTTTTGTTTATACCCCAACAGGAAAAAAAGCTAGCTGTGCACTTGTAAAAAGGTAAAAAATTCTTAACTGTGTTTAAGTTATAATTCTAAAAACAGTTAAGAATTTACTCAGCCATGGGAATGCTTGTGAACTACTGGTATGATTGAAGTGTTTACATAATTTCATTTGATTTTGTTGTGGATAGTTTCTCCGTATTGCTGCAGTTCTCTCACGTCCATCTCATGGCAAAATGGTGACAAAGAGGGGCTTGCATCTTCTTTAAGCTTTAAATTCCTGGATTGAAGCATATCCACATATTTTATGATTGTTTGTGGGAGGGCAGAACAGTGTGAGAGTAAGGAAGAACTTTTTCACTGTTTCAGATTCTTTAGATGATTTTCTTGTAGTCTGTGGCTGTGACCAGTCTCTGTGCCCAGCACTGTAGTAAAGTGGGATATTCTGCCACTGGGGACCAGGTGAATATAGCCTGGTGAAGGAGGAAAAAGAGATCCAATGTGTGAAGAGACAGGGAATGAACAGGGTATCAACAAAGTAATGGGTGATTTAGGGACTGAGGAATCAGAAAAGGTAGAAGAGACAGGCATTGGAGAAGCAGGATTGTTAACAGGTGATCAAAATACTGTGTGCAAAGGTGATGGGGAAAAGTAAATGACCTGTGAACTCTTGACATCAAGAGCTTAAATGGTTAGAAGTAAGAGATAGTATCCAACAATGACTGATAAATAAAAGTATGAATAAAGCAGTGACTTAACCCCAGAATTTTAATAGTATGTGCCAAATACCATGTGTGCAAACAAAGTACTGACAAGTGCCTCATTAGGAGAACACTGTGCTTTTCATTCAGTTAATGAAGAAGAGGAGCTATAAAAATAACAATACGTAGCCACATATTTAAATTCTGTATCATAGCACATACTTCTCTGATTTAGCTTTCCACAGCTTTTGATATTTCACTTTGCAATGTGAGTGTTACTTCTGTATTTGCATGTGATAAATATGGTCCCCTATTTTGTTTAATACTAGTCAAATAAATAGAGATGTTTAGCTTATGGTAATGTTTTGGTCCCATCTATCTCATACCTTTAAAAACATTTTAAAAATAAGTGTCTATTAAAATTGCAGCAATACACATATGCAAATTAGAACATGCTACAAAACTGGTAAAAGTGTTTGACTTGATACTCTTGCTGAGCAATGAATGTGGTCTTACATGAGTTTCTTGTACTTTACCATTTACGGGAGGTCTGTGTTCACTTAGCTGTTTTGCTGTCTGTAACTTCTCATCTGACTTCCAGTCTTAAGCTTTCTGGTTGTCTCTTTCATTCTTTTATTCTGTGGACAGACCTGAAGAGAATATGCCCTAGATTGTATTTCTGCTCTGTGTTGTACAGTACCTATGAGAATGAAAAGTTTTAAGATGGTAATAATATTCACTGCTATCACTGTGACTGACAGGCAGACCATTATCGGTCAGGCCATTTTCACTCAAGAATAGTGAATTTGACATACTAAATTAGGAAACTTCTTTATATGCATTTTGTTTCATGGTGTAAAAGTCATACATTTGTTTCCTTTAACCTGAAAAAAATTTTGCTCTGTTTATTTGGAGGATGGTCATATAAAAGGCTCTATTTTACTGCAAAGTTTATAAGCTGCTTTGAATCAAGACAGTCTGGCATTATACTACTTTAGTATTGCTTTGTTGCTGTATGTTAAGTGATTAACAAACTAGACTATAAACATTTTTACTAAAGCAGTAATTTTTTTCTTTAATAGGAAATGGACCTTCAGGAATTTGCCTTTCTTACCTGCTCTCTGGATACAGGCCATATTTGTCTCCTGAAGCTATACACCCAAACCCCGTTCTACATACGAAATTAGAAGAAGCTCGACATCTTTCCATTGTTGATCAAGTAAGCTTTGGTTGCCATCTTGTCCATCACTTTTCCTACTGCAAGCATAAATGCATTAATAAGTTAGTTTGTTATTCCGTTAATTTAAATAGGATCGACTCATGACCATTAGATCCAAACCTGGGGTGTGTGGTGCTTTTTGTGGTTCTTGAAGGCATTTTGTTTGCGGTGTTTTTTGGTTTTACAGTCTGCTGTTTGTTGTGTTCTTACTACTTGCCAGGAGCATCTAAAGCATCACTTGGTCAGCAGCTGATGCAGGAATTCCAGGTGTCATGTTCTGGGATGTTTGTGCACCATCACCAAGGACCATGTGCTACTAACATACTTAAAGTACACGTAGTTCAAGTTAAAATATTCATAAATACTGCTTTTCTTACTAAGATTTCATTTCTGGTTGTACTGGGGACATATATCGTCTATAAACACAGTCTATTTTACTTTTTGGAACAGTATGCATCCTT
Organism: Dasyornis broadbenti; assembly: GCA_013397935.1. Lineage (NCBI taxonomy): Eukaryota > Metazoa > Chordata > Aves > Passeriformes > Dasyornithidae > Dasyornis > Dasyornis broadbenti. Next base: position 923,822 of record VZRN01006445.1, read on the forward strand.
CAGTGTTTGTATTGTATTCACAGTTGCTCTTGTACTGTAGTTGTTACCCATCTATACATCTAATTTTCTGCCTGATTTGATTAGTAAAATCTTCTCCAGTATTTTTCTTTCCGCTTGTCCATTTGCTTGCCATATTAACACTGTTTTCCAGTCACTTCACAGTACTCCTGATGGATTACTGACAATGCAATCACTGTATTGCCTTTGTGACTAATTTATTTGAAATACAAACATGGATTTATGTTTATAGGGGGTACGTAGGTGTTTGTTTGGCTTTGACTTTTTGGAGGGTGTTTTTGTTTTAGTGCTCTGCTGTTTGCATGTGATGTTTACCCTAAGTCTCAAGGTCTTTTTCTTTTGCAGGACAGTAAGTTGCCTAAGTTTTGGCCACAAATGTTTCATGTACATCATCCTCCCCTGATCCCTGATATTTTGCCTAACTAGGAAGCTAAGCTGTACTGTCTTTGTCAGCAAAAATTGGCCTTTTAGGCCATTATTGGTCCAATTCATTCTTCGTTCTTCAAATCTCTATTTTCTCTTCAAGTATTAGCTATTACATCATTTTTGCAAATCCAAATGCAATTTTTAGAACAAGGCTGGTTAATAGATGCTGAAATGTGAACATTTTACAAAGTTCTAGAAATTTTTCTCAATATTAACTGCAGTGTAAAATAATCCAAGTTTTAATTTTTAAAATTAATGCTTATAATATCTCCATTATTTCAAGATATAATATAGTTAATGTTGGAACTAGCTAAGAGCTGTCAAAAGAACCTTTTCTTGATGTTTAAAGCTTAATGATGTTTAAAGCTTAATGTTTTTAGATTCCAATTTTTCTTTATCAAAATGGGGCTCCTAGAAATATTAGCAGGCCTTTGTTAAAAACAGTCTGCTGTCTGTAAGTATAGATGTTACTAAGTTGCTCTGATCTCTGACTATTTGTCCACATACTTCTTGTTCTACAATGAATTTCAAATACTGACTTACCCCAGAATTACTGTTATTAGCATGTAATTTTAAATGAGTGAAATCTATTATTCAGGGTTACAAAGAACTGAATCATAGCAGTTATTTCTGAAAAGTGTTTTGATTGAATCTCTACATTAAATAACTTTACCTGAAATGCGACTTGAAGTAATTGTGTTTTCTGTTGCAAATCAGCTTCTGTACATCTGAATAGCATGATAAATATTAAAAGTTGCATGAACATCTTTCAAAATGTTTCATCCTTCAGGATCTGGAGTACCTGTCAGAAGGCCTCGAAGGACGCTCCTCAAACCCAGTTGCAGTGCTTTTTGATACGTTGCTTCACCCAGATGCTGACTTTGGCTATGACTACCCACCTGTTCTGCACTGGAAGTTAGAACAACATAATTATATTCCCCACATAGTCCTTGGAAAAGGACCACCTGGTGGGGCTTGGCATGTGAGTAAAAATTTTGTCTCACTCCTAGGCTAACTTGATAACTGTGTTTTGGGATTTTTCTTACTATCTGAGGCTGTTTTAGATGGTAATGGCAGTTGCAGTTTCATTAACCAAAGCCAAGTAAGTGGGGGATATGAGAAGGAAGGAAAAAGTTGCCCTTTACTTGGGTGTTTGTGACCATGACTGCTGTCTTATATTACCAGGTTTTTTATTAGTTTAAATTTAATGAATTATAATAAACAGTATTTTCTATAACTTCTTTTCTATTGTCTGCATTATTTCCAGGTGCTTTTATACAAAATCTTAAAACTTGGTGTCTTTATATGATGCTGCTTTAACGTTTTTCTTCCTCTTTTGTATTTTAAATAACTTGCTTTTCGTTTCCCTTTACATGTTCTCTCTTTGCCTTCTTCTTTATTAGCTCATGTGGTTTTGTATTATCCAAATGTAACTCAAAAATAGTTTATCAGTTCTTTATGTAAGGTCCTGGTCTTATGTTGTGTTCTTGTATTTTGTTGTTCTAAATGAGTACAATGAGAAGAGCTTCAGTGGTTTTTATATAGATTTGAAATGTGTCTGGTCATGCATCTTCTTGTTTTCTCCATAGTCCATGGAAGGCTCTATGCTAACCATCAGTTTTGGAGACTGGATGGAATTGCCTGGCCTCAGCTTTAAGGAGTGGGCAGCTAGCAAACGCAGGTAAAGATACTGCATAATCTATTTGGGAATCCTAGTAGCTATAAAAATCCAGATAACTGGAAAATATTCAAACTTCACTATTAAAGGAGGGCTTCTTGTTTTGGTTATTATATTGCCTAGTGGCACTGGAAATTCTGCTTTGTGTACTCTGATGGAAAACAAACTTGACAATGGTCAGGCAGAATTATTACTTGTGAGTGCACTGAAAGCAAATGTACAGGTAGTGGTGTGTTCAGCAGCATTTCACAAAGAAGCACTTACTGAAAGCAGTTCTTATCAGACATGAGGGAAGATGGAGGAAGGAATTTCAAATCCACCGAAGTATTGAAACTTCCTCTTTAAACACAGATGCAATTGAAGTTGCTGCACACACCAGCTGTCTTGTAATTCAGGAAGTTATATATTTCAGTATTTGCTTTTACAATTAAAGCTGCAGCATCTGGAATGTTATCTATTAATTTTAATTTTAAGAGAATAATTCAGTATTTCAGTGTTTATTTGCAGCAGTAAGTTTCTTGAAGAAACTTGAGAAGAAAAGTTACTCTTGTGCAATCTCACTGGCTTTACTTCTGTTCATAAAGGTCTGTGTCAGCAGATGAACCTAGGAACACTCTACATGAGCTTTTTCTAAAATTTTTATTCTTCTGAATTTGTTCTAGCAAAATTAAAGAAGTTGTTCTTGTACCATGTGTGGGAAAAGAAGAAGTAGAGTTACTTCAGCATATGTCTTTAAGGGCAGACTGTTCTCATTTCAGGACAACCCCTGAAGTGAAGAAACTGTAGCTTTGTTCTTTAATCATTCTTAGATAGCCACAGCAATCTTGCCTCCTTATTAACTTAAATCCCATAAGCTGCTTATTATCTGAAGCTATATATTATAGTTTTCAATAATGCTAAAACCAGAAATGCTGACCTGTTATACTACAATTAAATAAGCGTATTTAAAAGGATTGATGATAGTGTAAACTTCTAGTCATGTAAAAGAGTTTCCTAAGTTAACTTTTAAGAGGTGTCACACTGTCACATTATCCTCTTCCAATAAATATCTCATGAGGATTTTCAGAGTAGTAACCTGAGCATTTAAAAGTACATATGCTATTATCTTGTTAATCTGAGAAAATGAGTAGGCTGATTACTTATAAATATGATTTTTAGTGTAATTCAGTGGCAGTCCTGATATTCACTACTGTTTATTTTGCCTTCTCCCTAGAGCTTATTCTAAAGAAGCAGCAAAATTCATGCAACTGTTCCAAATAATTACACTGACAACTATTTTGCTTATAATGAGACTGCAATAATCATGAGAAAAGCACAGATGTAATAGCAGGGTTGCAGTGCAAAAATATTTTTTATTGGACACTTGAACAATCTTGTTTACATAATTTTATTACTACTCTGTGTCATGCTTGCTTTGCTCTTTCATGTGACATGGAACTACTTCATTTGATACTTAGTGAACTTAACTGTACCCAAGGGAGAGGTCTTTTGTAAAGTATAATGAATACTTGGTTCTAGTAACGTATTGAACCTAGAGTTTCAAAATTAGCATGTAACTATGACATTTAATTAATTAGATCGTAAGTGTATTCTAGCTGAGTACAAGTTTAGCCAATATTGTATTGTTGATAGTTGGGATGTTAGGCTTTGTAAAACACTTCCAAATGGAGTTGCCATGAAACTCCCGAGCTTTGTTACACCTGATTTGTTGATCACTGTAGCACTATATACTGTATAAATCTTAAAACTATATTTAAAAAGTTAGCTTGTCTTGTGTATCAGGAAACAAGAGAACAAATAAATAAAGTGCCTTTAAAGATGCTGAACTCAGTGTCAGTTACACTGAGCAGATTCAGTCCTCATAAATTTGACCTGTGATGTGGTATGTCAGAGCTGATATTCAAATTACCAATACGGTCTATTTATTAACTGGAACCATTCAATTTTGTTTCAGAAATATAAAGAGTGATCGAGTAATGCCAGAGGAAATAGCTTGTTATTATAAACACTATGTTAAAGTCATGGGCCTCCAAAAGAATTTCAGAGACAATGTTTACATAACATCAGTGTCCAGGCTTTACCGAGAAAAGGATGATGAAGGTAGAAGTCAACGAAATGAGGATATTTCAACACAGCATTTGGAAATGGAAGATGGACAGAAATCACTTATTAAGAGAAATTGGGAAGTCAGAGGTTATCAGAGAGCAACAGATGGTTCTCACGTGCCCTTCTGCCTCTTTGCTGAGAATGTGGCTCTTGCCACTGGAACCTTTGATTCTCCTGGCCGACTGCAGGTTGAAGGAGAAGACTTTCCTTTTGTTCTCCATTCCATGTCTGACTTCGGAGCTGCAATCAGCAAAGGAAAGTTACGTGGGAAGACAGACCCTGTGTTGATTGTGGGTGCTGGACTAACAGCAGCTGATGCAGTACTATGTGCCCGTAACAACAACATCCCAGTAGTCCATGTGTTTCGTAGAAGAGTTACTGATACAAGCCTAATTTTTAAACAGTTACCTAAAAAGCTTTACCCTGAATACCATAAGGTCTATCATATGATGTGTACTCAGTCTCACAACATGGACTCTAATCAACATTCTGCTTACACTAGTTTTCCCGAACACAATGTACTTTCCTTCAAGCCTGAAATGAAATGTGTTCTGCAGAGTGCCTCCGGACTGAAGAAAATTTTGAAGTTTTCTGTAGCCTTAGTTCTGATAGGTTCTCACCCAAATCTTTTCTTTTTAAAGGACCAAGGACATAGCATAGGTCATCACTCTAACCAGCCAATCACATGCAAGGGAAATCCTATAGAGATTGATCCATACACTTACGAATGCACTAAAGAAGCCAACCTCTTTGCTTTAGGCCCTCTGGTGGGAGACAACTTTGTACGGTTTTTAAAAGGAGGTGCGCTGGGCATTGCACGATGCTTGGCAATAAGACAAAAGAAGAAACATGAATTGATTGAAAGTGGGGATGGAGGAGGTGATGGGGTACCATAAACAAGGCATTAGGAACTCTCACATCCAGGATTACAGATGTAGTCTTAACAAAAAACTCACTGGCAGCAGAAGTTGATAGCAGTCACATTTCTGTTGTGTACAAGTAACCTGCGCTTGTATTGCTTGGTAAAGGATGCTGATACTACAATACTTCACTCTATAAAAATACAAAAAATTGATCTGCTATTTCAACTGATCTCAACTGGAATTGCTTCCAGATAAACAGAAAATGAGACTAACTTACCTTGGCCTGCCTGCCTGTCATCTCTTGCTCAACTACAAGAGCAGACTTCGTCTGTGAAAAGCAATGCCTACCAGAGTGGCTTTACCTTTTAGCATCAAATGTGACAGAAATCCTCTTACCGTGAAATTGAAATAACTACTAAAAGCAGAAGGCTTGTTTAGTACAAACTTGCCCCAAAGCAAATTTGGAGCCTTCTGCTTGAAGCAAGGATTTTATTTATTTGCCACAGTAATAGTTGGAATGAGCACTTAGTAAAATGGTTTCTACTATGAGAAGGACTTCTGTAAGCAAGAAGTATTCCTTAACAGTTTTAAATTGTCCTGGTAATTGGAATAAAAGAATAAGCATCCCCTTTAACAGCGATCTGACACAATCCATTAATGTTTCTTCACACTATGCTAGAGCTGGATGAGTGCACAAAGACTAACATGAGATGTTTCCCTACAGTGATATGTACATTTCTGAGAATCCGCATTAACATAAACAATAAAGTACTGATGTAAGTGCTCTTATTACAGTGTCAATATAATGAATATCTAGTGTATTACTGAAAAATTAAGTACATGAGAAAATTGCTTCCAAGCTCAGGAAGACTGAATGGGATCACTTGGCTGATGAAGGTGGGGAGGGTGATAGATAATCTTATCTCCCATTTGACCAAAACTTGTTTTATTCTCCTTTTTTTTTCTAGAGCAGCACGACAGTAAAATATTTTAGCCTGCAGTTTTTGAAACTTAAGAAAGGGTTATAAATCTCACAGACAGCTAACAAATAAACCAATCTCAAAACAAACATGCAATAGTTCCTTTAAATCTTAAAGCTTCTTATGAAAGACAAAGACTTAACTTGTGCCTACCTCTGAATCCAAGTTTCACCTTTCTCCTCCATAATGTAAGACCTAGATTTCATTTGCTGGGTTTTACAGTAGTTAGTTTACCTAAACACACTCATAGGTTATATACCATAACGAGGTTAAATTAGGAAAGTGAACTCCCAGGACTCTCAATAGACAAAAGTGCTTGGTTTTAGCAGTTTTTTTTACCAAATGTTTTAATTCAGGTCCAGTGTGATGGAATAGATGTTATTTTTCTGTTTGGGGCTTTTTTTGTATTAAGGAATGTCATGTTAGTTTAAGTATTTCATTTGCATGATTAAAAATCTCTGTATTAGAGCATCAACAGATTTTAAAAATGAGGTTAGACTTAGGCTTTGTGAAAATGCTAGTGCTTGCTGGTTTCCCAGCTGTCTTAACTTTCCTAAGTTGTAAATACCTATATTTAATAAATGCCTGTGTTCTGTGCCTACTGAATTACAGGGTTCTGTGGCTACTGCAGGTCTTTACGCATCTAAGTTACTCAGGCTTTGGACATAGAAGTTGAAAATGTAAAGTAGGCAAGGAATAAAATTACTATTTTCAGTGGAAGACTAAAATAATTTATGAAATTATACTACTAATAATAATAAACTTTAGTCTAGAGTCACTTAATAGCATAAACACAAACAAAGGAGCATTTCTACCAATTTCTAAATTGCCCATATAGTTGGCTTTAACCATGCTTTGTCAGTACTAGTTAAGATACTTTTTTATACTGATACTGAGCTGGTTTTAATTCCACTAGAATCTAGGCTTATTTTTTTCATATTTTAATTGAGACTCTACAGTTTGCCTTCTCTGGCAGAAACTGTATATATAGAAACCAATTCTAAACCTGTGATACTTAACAATTTTAACTGTTATAAGTGCTAAATACTTGATTATAGGACTTTATTGCAGTTAAGTTACTGGGAATACATCTGCACTGTGATTAAATTCTTCAGTTTTGTATTAATATAAATGTCCAAATACAACATATGGCATGTTACTGCTTTTTCATTTGTCACAAGACATTTAAAATGCCAGAAAAACAAAGATTTACTTACCAGTTATTTTGCAAAAAGGGCAAAAAAGCCTCCTAACAGCCCCATTTCTAGCCTCAGCTGCTGCAGCTGCTCACAATATGTGCGTGTTGTAGTAGTGAAAATTTTGTAACGGAGCTCTTTTACCTATTATTCCACAAGTATCTTTCACTGCAATGTTACAGCATTTTGAGGTTTAACTGCCTTTTTTTTTTTTTCATCAGTCTTGCCAGTATTTTTGAGATAAAAAGTTGCATGTGAGACTGTGTTGGGCAGAGAAATCTCAGTGGTCATGTTTATTACGCCAGTATAAAAATACTTTTTCCAACCAAAGCTTTGCTAAAAGATCATCTTGAGTCTTCTAAGAATTGTTAGATTTAAAGTTGTAGCTGGACTTTTTAATTTTCACTTTGCTGATTTTGAGAGAAATTTCTGTTTCTCTCCTCTTCAGTGTTTTGAGGAACTAGGTGATAGAAAAATTCAGGCTTTGCCTTAAGATAGTTTTACCTACAGCACTTACTGTGAATTACTTACAGCATTTATTGTGAATTAGATGTTGGCACTGAATAGTTGTCTTTTGGGGAAACGCCTTGTTTCTCAGATTAAAAAAACCCAAACATTTGAATTTCCTATGTAATATAATAATTTGCAGAAGGGAGACTTTTCAGCTCTTTCATTGAGAAGGATAAACTGTTAAACGTAGTGGATTTTAAAAGGATACTTACTACTTAAGATTTATTACTAAAATACAGGAAGAATATAATTTTTAGCCGAAGTAATTTAATTTGGATTTACAGAATTTGTAAGGCTGCGTTAACCCATACTGTGTGTTTTCTAGCAGGCTAGTGGAAAAACATATTTTACATTTGGATTTGGTTCTGAATGCTGTGAATGCATGTCTCCTAGTTAAATTATTGCTAAGAATATTTTAAGTAGTATTCAGATACTCAACAGGGAATAAGTTTTCTCCTGGTAGATTTCCCTAACAATCTGCCTCCTTTCCAGTGCCTCTTCTGATTGAATTGTGCTTAAAACTTTTTCCACAAAGGAGTAAGCCTAAATTTCACCCAAGTGAGTAAATGCAGAAATCCTTTCTGTGAGTAATCAGAGAGAGTAGTGACACCACCACTCTTCTTCTCTCTCAGGAAAGGGTTTTGTCTTGGACTAGCAGCCTGGGCTTGCCAGGGACTGCATGAAAAGGATATGCGTTCCAGAAACAGTGGTTATACACTGAGAAAAGGACACCCACAGCTCCAGGTCCCTAGTCCTCAGCAGTCAGGGAATTGTTGGGGTATTCTTGTATTTTACTTCTGGCCTGGTGGGTGTACACAACTTTTTTTTTAATAATTAATTTCATAGAGTGATGTTTGCATAATGAAAAATACTAATTTTGTAGAAGGAGGTGGCTGTAGCTTCTTTCATTCACTGAAAGCTTAGAAACTGAAAAGGCTAGAGCCAGAAATCCAGGGTATTTACTCAAAGCTGGAGGAAATCAAACTAAAGCCTCAACTTTGAGACAGGCCTGTCCTACATATACCCAGTTGAAAGAAAAGGCCATTTTTAGGCCAAAAGCTCTTGAAAGAGAATGAAAGGGAGTAAAATTTGCAGACTTGTAGTGAGTCTTCAGTGCTGACAATTGATGACCAGTGAGGAATGATGGGAGGAAAATTGTGAAGAACGCGTGGCATTTGAAATGAAAACGTACAGGTGCTGAAGTGCCTCTGCAGCGTCAATAGGCCAGGAGTGTCCCATCCTCTTGAGCTGAGATCTGGATCTGTGACGAGAACTCTGTCCCGGAGCTGTTCACCCAACACACTGCCGTGTATTTGTAACTGGCTTTAATGCGAGTGCACTGAATGCAACATGTTTGAGCAATTGTCCTTGCAGAATAAGCTGTAGGACTGGATCAGCAACGTGGTGTGCCAAGAGCTAAGGCTTTGTTGCTCTGCTACCATATTTTCTACTTCTGAAAAGCAAGCAAGTATCTTCATGTAATAGCAAGATCTGGGCTATACAGTGCTCCCAAACATTTTTAAACAGAGAGGTAGCACACATATGCCTTAAAGGTAGCTGATTACTCAATTTTATTATCATCCATATAATAATGATTTGATTAAGTTATGGAACCAAAAATGCGAAAAGGTTTATACTGTTACACCTTAATTTATATAATGCATTAGAACCCTACAATAACTATGTTCTATCATAATTTTGGATTCTTATTTTAAGATGAGAGCAGGATGGGAGCACTCAACAGATGTGAGAGCTTTTTGTACAAGTATTTCCCCTATTTTCCCTTGCCCAACCTGAGAAAAAAGTTTTGTTCTGTTTGAAGTAACTGTAACAGTTAATTCTACATAGCAGAAAAAACAGAAGTTGAGCATCTTTGACAGAAAAAGAGGCTTTGGTGACATCAGGGGTACAAACCTGAAGTGAGGATGTTGAATTATAAACAGCTCTTTTTCTGAAACAGTGTATTTTTTGGGAATGTGGGACACTGGGAGTTTCAGTTTAGTTAATTTTTGAAGCTTGAATTACACAGAGAATTTTGTAGTCAAGGATGAATTTGGTATAAGGAACAAGGATTATGGGCAGGGGAAAAAAGCATTTCTAGTATTATGTAGTAGCTATAGTGAAGCTATGCGCTGTTTTAAAGATCTAGTGTCTACAAAGACAAAAGTAACACTTCAGCTCAAGCAAACCTTGAACCTGAGTTCACATCATACCTGTCTGCATTTTAGCTCATTTTCTAACTGATAATCTTGTACTTTCAGGGCATAATAAACCAACTCTTAAAACCTAGTGGTAATCAGTAGTCATCAAAACCAGGAAACAACTTGTTCTGGGGACTAAACTCTTAATTTGCACTTTCCTCCTCTGTCTCTTTACTCCGCAATCACTGGCAAGTACCAGCCTACAGCGGATGCTTCAATGAACTAAAATTCAGCTTCATGTCCCTAGACACCCTCTGTAGATTTACATGCCAGCATAAAGAAAATTAACAACTAGGTTTGCTATGTATCAGAAAATACTATAGAATCGTGGCATTTTTAGGTTGTTTTTTAACTAGCTATATAAATATTTTTCATCAGTTAGCATACTTCTATAACTATCAGGATACTTCTATAACTATTAGTTAGGATAGCAGCTTCTATGTGAACAATAAGCTAGTGTTGTTCAAGAACTGATCCTGCTACCATACATCTCCCTGGCACAACTTACTGAGACAATGCTCCGACCTTGCCCATTTCTCTGTTAGACCTGATATGCTGGTTGTATGCTGGAATTCCAGTTTGAAACGAGATAAAGGACTATATTCATCTCCCTATATGTTTGTTCACATACAATGCACCTGGATGTGGCGATACTGTGTAAATGTCATTTACACAGTAAATGTCATTGTGTGTGGCAGTGCCTGTTTTCATGCTTGAGTCATACATTTTGTGGGGGGGTTTTTTGTTGTTTTTTTTTTTTTTTTTTTTTAAGATGAGCAATGTAAATGTACAGAATATTTTCTGTAAGCAACTTGTGAGCAAAACCTTGGTTTTGATTAGATGATGAACACTCCTGAGGTTTGCATGCTAGGTTCATTTTAGCTTAATGTGTGAAAACTGATTATAGACTGAAGGCAGAAAATTGAAATAGTGTCAGCTAGATGTCAGTTGTTTTGATTTTGAGAAGTAGGGAACTCAAGTCAAATGAAAGATCAAACTGTGGAGGAAAAGGCATTCAGAGAGCTGCAGTGTTCAGAATGAGGCAGGTGTTTTGCTTGGATCTGGTGCTGAAACCAATGACTGACAAAGATTGCAGTAGTAAAAGCTGCAGCAGAGCGATGCAGGCAGAGTGCTAAAGCAAGTGGCAGGAAAAGTTGCTAGTCAGGGATATGTGATATTGTATAGCATTTTTGTAACTATCACTCGCACGTGGTCATGGTGATCAAAGACTGCAAGAGGAAGAGGGAGGAATAATGGTAATGAAAAGGATTCATTTTTTGCCACATTTGACTTGAATTTCTAAGGAGATACCAAAATAACCAGAACACATTTGGAATGTGGAAATCAAACAAAAATTAGTTTGTGAATTCGTGACTCAAACCAGATGTGGCCAAATGTGACAGGATTGATTAAAGATACGGAAAAAAGCAAGAGAAGAGGGTGCAAACAGGAAAAATATAGACTGAAAAATCATTTGCATAATATGGACTGGAGCAAGAAGGGGGAGGAGGTCAGAGGTAGGTCTACAGTAAAAGCTTCGCTACTGTCTCAGTTAGAAGTTAACATATGGAATAGAGCCTATCCCAGATCAGGAATGAAGGCAATGAAGGTGACTTGGCATTTCAGAGAAAGTTGATGGGGAGGTGACTGGATGGAGGAATTGAAGCTGACTGCAAATACACTTTCCACATAAAGGAACTGGTGCAGTGACACATGAGAGGCCAGCCCTGACACAAAATCCCCACTATTCTGGCAGAAGACGGGGAGTAAGGGTAGGAGAAAAAAAGGACAGACTCACAGATGTGCATGGACAGAAACAGAAATCACACTTCAACAGTGAGAATATCATGGTAGTTTTCCCAAAAAAAAAAGTGCTCCCCAGCTGATGTAGAAAATGGGAAGGCAGCTGAAACTGGTGTGAGTTAAACTGAAAACTAAGCATGTTATTTTTGCAGGGATACAGCACCTATCCAGTTTTAGTAGTATATAGAGTAATTCAATATGCTTTAAACTGTTTTCATCAGCTAAGCTGCTGAATGCAAGACTGTATGTTAAGAGCCTTGCTAATAAAAAGTATATTTCGTTTATATATTGTGTGCATCTCCTTTCGGTAAGCAGTGTGAACAAAGATAAATGTTACAAAAAAGCATCCCAGACAACCCTCAAACTGCATTAACACATAAAAATACAATAAACAAGATCTGAAGAGAAGTTTCTGCTTAGATGTATTATTAAGTTGAAGAGCATAATTGTGTCAAAAAGTAGGTATACTTGCAGACTGTGGTTGTGGCAGATGAAAGAAACCTTAGATATCATCTCTGATTTACTGAACTTTTAACCTTCTAAAGAAAATCAGCACCACACAAGTTCTCTCAGAAACTGAACTGACTGTTGAAACCACAGAGCACAAGCTCCACAGTGAAAATGGAGAATGCGGCAAAATTTCTGAACTGCAGAGTGCAAAGTTGATTGCCCTTGCTTGTGCTCACAGCTTTTGCTTTACCTATAAAAATGCCTCGACCCCTAAGCTTTCCCTCTTTCTCTTTTCTCATTCTGTGATTCTCCCATCCTTCTGGAGGAGAATGTGTGAGTGGGTGCAAAGGGCTTAGCTGTCTACTGGGGTTAGCCTACAATGGTATGTTTTATACAATGAAGGGAATACCAAGTAAAGTTAATGCACTAGCTCCAGGGATAAGGCAGATACTAACGTACTGTATTGGATGTTCAGGCTCTCAAGACTTGGATCATGTAATCATGTCCTTCATCATCTACCTCTGAAACTTCAGTAACAGAAGACCAAACCAGTAAGCCAACAAGCATGTTTCCTCTAATGTCTTGAGCTGAAAATCCTGACAAAAATAAGTCAAAATGGAAGAAAGACTTCAGAATTATGAATAGGACTTGTTACATGGAGTTACAATTCAAGCCATGGCTAAGGGGTTTGTATGTCTAAGCTTTTTAATGGAAGCATATCTTCATAATGAAATAGCAGAAGCTCAGGTGCAGGCTTTTCATCAACTGGACAGCAGCTGGAATTGGATTACACACCAAACAGTATCACATACTAGGCACCTTCAAGTTGGACTCACAGAATATTCTGAGCTGAAAGGGACCCACAACTCTTAAATACTAAATAAATTTTTTAAAAAGCATCAAAGCTGGTAAATTCAGCTGCATGAGAAACTAGATTTGAAGAGCCCTAAATCGTAAAATGTGAACAGAAGAATGCTCTCAGCTATGCCACCAGGGTTGCTTGAGCCCTAGCAGACTGCAGTCTGAGCAGCAAAGGACTTAGCCTTTACTTTATTGTAGAAGGCCCCTATACATTGCATGGTTTGTTGTTTCACCTCAGAAATTCTCCAGTTGTTTTTTTTTACAACTGTAAACAGAACATTTCTGAAGAATCTCGTCCACTGATACTCTGTTATTCAAGCTATTTGCTTGAATTTAGTAACAACAATCAAAAACCTCAGCAGTCTATAAGAGCTCTATTGGATCAGTAGGTCTTCAGCCAGAAAACCTGGACATTCTCACAGTAATAATAGAAAAACTCAACTGAGGGTACAACAGTCACTACATCTCCTCCAGAAAGAATTTCAACTGCTTAAGAACAGCCTTTTTAAAAGTATTTGGTGGGTAAGTTTTGATGTACCCTGATGCAAGTTACAATACCAAAACACTCTCACAGCTCTTGTGGAACTCAGAAGTAATGGGCTGCACTTTGTGTATCACTCTGGACATTGTTGACTATCAAGATGATGCCAAGACAGACCTGAGAAAACACGGGCTTTGGAAGACCAAATATTTTTCGCATGTTGCAAGCACATCGAGTTCAGCACATCTGCTATCTTGATATACACAGATCTCACAATGTTGTTCTTCAGATCTGATACAAAGCGGAACAGCTTCAAACAGTGCAGCTCATCTTGCTTGTATGCTCAGAGCTCTTGGCAGACGAAGTAATTTTGTTCACGTCAATTCAACTGCATCAACCAAATTACTTCCTCATATGAGGAAGGAGATCCTTCCTCTTGAAATAGATGCATTAGAGCTATTGTCCACCTTTATGTGATGGCTTCATACACCTGAGCAGGAATTCTGGGAAGTTTTTCTCGCTGTATTCCAGGGGAATCTCACAAATTGCAAGGTCTCAGATCTTTATGATGAGCTCTCCTAATCCACAAACAGGTAATTGTTTCATAGCTTTCCCTGTTAATTGAACTACTTTGAAGGCCATATTTTTTACACATTGATTGCAAAAAGTAAAGGCACAAGAGAAAGAAATGGGTCAAATAATTTAAAATCCCAAATTGGAGTGCAACAGCATTTTAAGACTTTGTTTGGCTTGGAAGTAGGTTTTAACAAATGAACACTCAACCACACTGATTTAAAGGTGTAGATGAAAATATGCTTAAGCAAGAGAAAAAGAAGCTGTTTTTTTCAGTTCCAAGATCTTCTGTAAGAGTAACAATAGTATATGCTCTGCATAATGAACCACAGAGAAGTGGTTCATTATCTATCATACCATGATCATATCATATCAACCATATCATATCACATCATGATCAAATACCAGTTGCATCTCAGCCTCTGTCAATAGATTTTCAATTCTTAAGATATACCCTTGAAAATACCTAATTAATAAAGCCTTTCCGAAAAAATAGCCAGATGCTAACTTCTTTTTTTTTTCCCAAAATAGTACTGACAACTAAACATTAGAAATAGCCTAAAATGTAATCCTAAATATCTACAGTATTTTACTGAGCATCTACAGTATTTTACTGAGCCTTACATTAAAGTACCAAGCAGTGAAAGGAACTTCTCTTTTTCTTTAATAAAAGCAAGACTTAGAAAACATATCTTACAGTAATAGATAGTTCAAGTGGTCGTATATAGGAACATCATACACTCTAACCAGGAAGCCTAAGGAACAGAAAGCAGGTTTTGCTAGAGAAACACTGTAAATAAATGGCACAATTTATCTTCTTCTTTTCACATTAGGATCGTATCTGCAACAAAAAAAAATAATTGTCACAAGTAAAATAATTATATTCAAAGTTTTTATGGATATACAATGTGATGTAAATAGCTTTATTATATATTCATAACAAAGGAATGGCCAGTGTTCAGTCCTTTCCCTGACTAGACTCCTATAATTAACTACAGTTACTATGATTTGACTGAAGGTAGAACCTATATATGAACCAGAGATAACCTTTAATAAAATTTTCAGATAACCTAACTACTTACAACCTTTAAATCTGATGCATGAACAAGTTTCTCCAAGCCTTTAATGTCCCTACACTAAGTTCCTTACTGGGAAAGGACATTAAAAAAAAAACAAAAAAAAGGAGGGAGGGGAAAGGGATCCTGTATATTTACATCGATGTACATTTGTCCACAACTCATTTCTGCTGCTTCCTACTCCTACATAAAGCAGATCCTTGCCCTGCCTTTCCCTTTATACAGGTTCTGTTTGACTGTTAGAAATTTAGAGCTACTTTCTGGATATCCTAAATAGTTATCTGACTTACTGCAATACGCTTATAGTTTGACTCTACATGACACTGCTATCCCTTGGCCTTCTCCATCTGTGCTTCCTCCCCCAAAATCCTGTGAGTACTTTGAAATTCTGATGTGTTTTGTATTCATGCATGAATAACTTATGGACACATTGAATGATCAGGCAGTTTTACTTCCACTAATTCTGCCCTCATTCATCAAGACTTTTTGCTTAGACAGGAAATTGTGACAACTTGTGAGCCAAATTACATCACCACGTAGCTAGAAAGGCATTAGAAGTCACTGTTGTTGCTATACAACTCAGACCTTAAACACTGTAATTACTACACAACTCAGACTTCAAAAATGAAATGTATACCCTTTGAAAGAAATGCTCCATTATTAACTGTTAATTAACAAAGAAAGTTGTTAATGCAGTTAAGATTTTCTGAATGGCTCTTAAATTTATTGGTCTGTAGAATCATGTTTGTTTGATAGTGATTTAGAAAAAAAACATCCTTCTTCACCATATACATTTTTCTACCCAAATGCACAATTTTTAGTGTTAGTCAAATTCATGATAGGAGAGAAGTCAAACACTGGTCACTTGTTTCTTCACATAAAAAACACAGGAAGTAATGAATTTTTTGCTAAATAAAATGAGGTCCCTACATTAACTCTCAAAACAGTTATTTGATTTTATTGTTATAACATTATAACACATTTGTTCTAACATTTAAATGTGCCCTGGACAACAAATTCTATGAAGAGGGGGCAACCCTGTCTGTGCATGGCTACAGAGATGCTGACACAGACAGTCATGAATATCTTTTCATGTTATCTCCTCCACCTCACCTCCCCCCATTTTCCGTGTTAAATGAAGCCTGGATGGTGTTTGTTTTCCAGAGAAATTGTTTAATCAATTGTTTGACTATTCTATACAAGGGAATACATGAAAGTCTGAAAAGAATAATCAAAGTAGTCTTTCGAAAATTTGTCTGAAAAAAGATGTGATGCAAAAAATACATATTTTTCTAAGTAAAAAGATAAAACTCTTACCTAAAGAGGTCATCAGCAAGTGATTCTTCTCTTGCATGTCGTTTCTGTTCCTGAGAGAGTAAGTTTATTTAATATTTGATTGTTAAGAACAATGCTAATGAACAATCTAGAAAAATGATATTACTGCACTAACACAGTTTTTCTCAAAGAAATATGTTTCCTGCAAGTACCCAATTTAGTGCATACTCACATTAGACAAGTTATTTCACTACTTGAATTTAGCTACTGCTACCAACTAATGAAATGGGATAGCTCGTGAAAGATGTCAGTTTTGGTCAGGAACATGTTTTTTTTGTTTTTAAGCACCATGACAGAAATAAAGAAACTTTTATCTGATTATTTGTGTATAAAGGGAATTTTAATTAGCATTATCTATACTCAAAGTTTGAAAATAAAAATGAGATAAGAAGTATTGATGTAACTGAATCTCAATCAGGCAGTGGAAAATGAAAGTGCTAGAGAACTGCCATGATAAATTATTTTTTTAAGCCTTTCATAAATAAAGGTGAAGATTTGCACAATAGAAAAAATACTAAATTTATTCTTACTACATCTCTTCAGTATACTCCAACAAAATTTTACTCATTTATTTTCTGTTCCATTCAAGAGTAGAATATCAACTGTACTGTAGAACTATTTGAACACAATTAACCATACAGAAATTCTTTCCAGCTCACTGTGATATTTTTACAATTCACAAGTACTTATTTTACTCATCAAAGATCATTCTCTTTTAGGTTATTGATTTTGCTTTATATAAATATTTCTGGTTATACAAGTGTTGCATTGAAAATGAATTCAAATAATCAGAAAAAGATGAGTATTACCACTGACCTCTGACTTTCAGTAACTTTACTACTGTACATGTTCCTATGAGCATGTGTAGACAACTAACTGGCTGAGGTTTTATTTAAGAAATAAAATCTTGAAGTATTTCAGTAATGATCACAGGTTGGTATGACCACTTACATGAGTCAAATTTTTATTTGACCATCTTTAAAAAATAATTTCTTACCTCCATTTCTTGTCTTAACCAGTCTTCTAGCTCTGAATTCTTTTTAGCATGGTGAGCAATCAAATCTGATCCTCCAATAATGTGTGGAAGTTGTCCTGCCCCTGGGTAAGCTACCTGTTGGACAATAAATACTTAAAACTGCAAGGCAAGCATAGTACAAGTAAAAGATCTATTTTAATAAATTCAGAAAGTCTATCCAGATATCATAGAAGAAAGTCAGCTAGTCTTTCTTTGAGTAACATTCAAAGATCATATTTAAAAGTGACTGAAGTTAAAAATATATTTACAGAAAGCTGTTAACTTCCTCCTTTTACCAAAGGAAATAAACAAAAATACATCTGGTAAGTTAAATATGCCAAATAAATTTGATAGTGTATTAAATGGAATTTAAAATATCAATAAAAATCAGTTTATATCGTATTGTCAGACTGCATAAGCATTTGTTACAAAATGGTGGAAAAGACAATATTATTAGAAAATTAAAACATTATCTAAAAATGAGAGCATACTCCCAGGAAGTAGTATTACGTGATCACATTCTATACACAGTATTTTACTGAAATGTATTTCTAGTCATCTTATATCATAGGATTTTAATTTTTATTTTTAATATATGCTGAAGTGGTACTTTTACACTGAACACTAAGAATCATTTTGAAATGGGCTTCAGGACCCAAGCAAGCAATCATCTTACTTTTGTATGATATAGATCTAGTTCTATATAGAAATGCAAGATTTATTAATTAAAATGGAAGATTCTGAATTGGCCTATGCTGGATTTATAGGTGTTTGGAGAAGTGCAATTGCTAGCTTTGGAGATACAGCCACAAGCTATGGTTGCCATCACTTAACAACTTAATTCCAAGTAATAGCTTGGAATAGAGAGTACAAGTATGTAAATAATCTAGCACGAGGTAAGCCCTTATCAGCCTGGAACTTCTTCAGTCAATTAAAAAAATATCTGTTCACAGTATAATAGGGTATTTAAATTGTTTCTTTCTTCAGTTATTATCAATTTATAACAAATCCTTAGTAACACATTTCTATGATCTGAAGGCAACACATTTTAGTATTTTTAAATACTGCCATCTTGTGACTATTTAAAATACACACTAACCTTTTTGAACATTTTGAAATTTTTCTTTCCCCCATAGCTGGTATTTCCAGTAAGACAACTGTTCTGCCTTGGACAGCTCACAACCAGTGATCTAAACTCTGTCAACAGAAGCCTGCTAGGAAGGTTGCTGGACTCATTTTGCAGTTTGCTGTGGTTCTTATGTGGGAAGAAAAAGGAAGAAGCATTCAAGTGTGTGAACAGACATACAACATATCTAACAGTATAAACTGTAGAGAAATTATCATAAGCAGAGCTGAACAAAATTAGGATTACATAAAACAGTGAGGGGAAGCAGCTGCAGTGCTAGAGGCTAAGAAGATGAATAAACTTCTCAGACTCCTCATATATACCATGAACAGAGTAAATTTGTTTCTCTTGTATTTAAATACATATTTAATACTCCAAAGAAGACAAAGTTGAATGTCTTCATCTCAATTCTAGCCTATAGATTTTTGGCCAACTCTAGGGCTCTATGCTCATTTTGATCAATGAATCAATTTTTTCTTGTACATGAGAATGCTCATATGCCAGCAAGTTTGCATGCCCACTTTGCTGCCTGGGGCTACATCTATGTGGATTCAAAAGGAAGTCTGGGTGCAGGACAAGAAGTAAAATTAAACTGTGTTCAAGGACAGCTCCAGCCCAGATGCAGTATGGTTATTTTATACAAAGTGTAACTAAAAGTCCTTTAATCTGAACTAACCATGCACTTCAGTATACCTGCTCAGGATTCCCTCTTCTTGGGTTGTTTTAGTATGTAGGTGAAAAGATTATTCTGCCCCTTGTTGACTGGCTACACTCTATCTCTTCAGAATGTTTTAATTTCAGTTTCATTCACCCTAGTCTCCTTTTTCTCTGCTTCACTGCCACTTTCGCAATTCTCCCCTCCTTCCTTCCTTCATCTCATCTAGTAGTTAGCATGATACCTACTGTTAATCACTATACACTACATCTATTTTCCCAACAGTCCATCTCTTCCATTCTAGTTGTGATCTCCTTAGAGCAGACAAGATTACATCCTTGGCAGGTCTTTAAGTAATAATCTAAGAAAAACATCAGTACAAGTATTAACTACATTGAAGGCTTAATACAGTTACATGTAGTTTCAGTCACCTTAAGTATCCACCCAATTGCAATTACAGAAGCACACAGATGAACTACAGGTGCTCTCTTTTTTCACAGTCTATAAGCTGGACTGCACTGTTCAAATTTACATATGATTATGTTAAAGAGTACAATCTTCCAAACCTCCTTACCCTGAAATAGAACCCAAAAATACTATGTTCTTAAAAGCAAATTTTTGATGTGTTTTTGTAATGCCTCTTAAAGTTCACTGTTCAAACTCACAATTAGCTGGCTCCTTACCGAGACTGGTGACTCTTGCTTGATATTACTTTGCATTTCTGAAGTTAGAACTGATCCAAGTTCCTCTTCATTCTATTTGAATAAAAATTACTTTAAATATAAAACTGAAATTGAAGTTTAATTACATAAAATTGTTTTCTACTCTTTATGGTAGAATAAACATATTCAAATCAATATAAATATTTAGACAGAAGAGAAACTGCTTGTACTTTAAATTTTTTATGATTTTATGCACACTGTAACAATTATTGGAGGTTTTCTCTATTAAAAAAAATCACTATTATTTGCTCAGTTGTTTTTTTTTCTTTCTTTCTTATACACTAGGAAGTTTTGTCCATCTGTACAATCTTCAAAGCCCTGACAGGTTCCGGAAAACTGTAAAAGCGTTTGAATATAGAGTAGTATTTTCAATTTGATATTTGAAGTGTACATGAGTGCAAAAAGGACATTTCATTACTAGGACAAGAAAGTATTCTGCAGGTTGATTATGTCCTATAGTTTAAAACCAGATTTGCATTACATAAATTATTTTCAATGGCTGATAAAATACCAAATCAGCTTTATGCACCCTGTAGGTTTTGAGTCCATTACTCACATTCGTTGTCTTGCCAAATAAACAAGGTGCATCTACACTTACAGAAAATAGTTATGAAATTTGCCTGTGGAGCTTTATCATGAAATCTCCTTCATAGTCCACTGGAAATATATTTTACATTAATAAAGTAGGTTGTTATTAAACTATTAGAAGGCTTCTTTTCAGCAAAAATCTTTAAGTGCATATCTGCTAAAGTATCAGTTAAGTTGCACATAAGATTGTTTTTCTTCTTCAGAATCCTGTCAAAAAGTTAGACTAGAAAAACTTTCCAAGCCACAACAAAATTCAGTAGGGAATTCCAGGCACCAGTTTTAGTCTCTCAGTATGGTCAGACCTAATATAAAGTACCTACTCTCTGATAGTATAAAAAGCAAGAAACAAAATTCTCTAAATTATAGCACTTGTCTTTTAAAGTTTGCCTGTTAGTAACACACACAAAAAAAGAGCATTATAATGAAGTTATAGTTCACACTTTGCCAGAAATAAGCTCCGGTGAAGTATCAACAAAGTGCCAAGCTGGTCTGAGCTAAGGATGCACAGACAATTACTAAGTCTTATGTGGACCAAGGACTCTTGCAAATTCCAGTTAATCATGCACTCAAACTTTCAAACACTTAAACACTGCCCACACTGTAAATGGACTGGACAGTAAGTTTTAATACATATATTTTAAATAAACTTATTCTCTTATTCCCATTGTAATTGTTAATAGTCTTGACCTCTCAACATTGTTTTCTTTTACAAACCTGCATTTCTTTCTTTTCAACAAAGTGACCACTGTTAATTCAAGGTGTACTGTTTTCTTCATATGTCTTAGAAAACTCCTTTAGTGTCAAAAGCAAAAACAGAAAAATAATCACGAAAACACAAGCTGTGTTTTGGTTTTGCTGTTTTGTTGTTTTTGTTTTAAAATTTCTTATACAGGAATTTTAATACTCTTTCATACAATATCAAAATATTCTAACTTAAAATATGTTGGACACTACTGTGGTATTCAACAGAAGAGGTCAACTGGAAGTTTCTTTTGAAACTAATTACATAAAGATAATTGAGTGCTATCTTAGTATAATAACATTATAAGTAACACAACAACAAGAAATATGAGCAGTTTCTCCTGGACCAGGATATATTCTGCTGTTCTACTTACAATATATAAAGTAAAAAAAGAAGAAAACTTTCAGAATATAAGCAGCTTTCAATTCACAAAGAAAAAATGCCCAGAAGAATGAAAAAAACATTTAGGTAGGTGTAAAACTGCAATGTTCACATGTAACAGATGAATCATTCTGAATCAAAAATTGATGTATGAGATTTAAGCAAACAAATTTTACAAAGCCATTTTCTGTATGCAAGCAAGCCTCCTCCTTAAAGGAGTTAACTGCATCCTTGTAATAGAGTTGCAAATTTCAAAATTAGGCACATGAGAAGAATATAAAACTTACTTTATTCTCCTCTCTTTGATTTACGTTTACTTCTTGAATCCTGCTTCCTTTGGCTTCTGAACATTGTTTTTTGCGTCTGTTTCCTTGAGCTTCCTGGTCATGATCTGCCATTTGATCTTCCCAGTCTCCACTTCCAAACACAATTTCTAGTGCTTCTGTATCTTCAGATAAATCATCCAATTCCTTTCTCTTTTTCGGTGTATGATTTTCTCTAGAAGTGGTTTTAGTGTCTGTTCTACCACTTGTTAGCTTGACACTTTCCCTCATAAGCTTTATACCCACATCTTCTACTGCAAAATCTGGGTTTGGGTCCAGGATGTTATTTTTCTTTTGATGCTGTTTTGCTTCATTTTTGCAGATCGATGAAGTTGTGGATTCAGTGCACTTGGAAAAAGGCGATGACCTTTCCTCCAATTTTGCTAGTTTGGGTACAGATGTTTCTTCTTCTTCTTCAGCTCTTTCCCTTAGCCAGAAGAAAATTACAAAAGCATTTTTGAGCGTGATTAGCTGTACTCACAACGTAACAACTTCTGGGGTTTTAGGGACTGCATTGTGAAATTTGAAGTACCCTTGAGGAAAAGCTTTCCATTCTAGGAATTTGATCTAAAAATTACCTTTTTAAGTATGTGTCAAATTAAAAGCACATTGCTTGAGTTACAATTTTTCACAAACAGCACCAACATACCAATAAAGGAAATAATGTCAAGAACATGTCAACGTACCTCTTTCTAGCTACCTGGAAGTAATTTGTAATTGAGTTTGACTGGTGACGTGAAGCACTCTCACGAGGTCTGCCAGCTTCTGAAAGTTTAGGTGGTGAGACAGGCTGACTTCTTTGACTTAAGCCAGATGTTCTGTTCCCTCTAGATACTGATGTTCCTGCATTTACACTGTCACTTGTGCTAGCGGTTTTCTTTATGGCAGTTGTATCCCGGAAAGCCTTTTTCCCTTCTCTCTGCATCTGGGAAGTATACTCTATCTCCATACTAGATTAGAGAGAAAAAAAATACTAAATGACACACAGGAAGTTACCAGAAATACACTGAGAATACCACATTTTAAAAAGCTGTACCTGGGCTTTGAATAAACTTATAAACAATATGCTAAAAACAAACTGTAGCATCTGCTATGATCAATATATTTTTATAATTGTGAAACGGCTTGGAAATTTGTAATAGTTCAGACAGTTAAGATAGATACGCAATATCTACATTTGCATCTGAAAGAGTGATCTAAGCCCTATGGGATGGTTTCTGTAATCTAGCACTCAAAAGGAGAAATTATCTCATTGCAGACAAGTGACAGCAATTTAGTAAATGCCATTTCTAACACTGTATATCATTGCCCATGGCAATGATACAGTTCCTCTGCCAAAAAGATTGCTTTATTTGCAAGTATTAGCTTAGAAATGTCCATAAATACTTTACCATGTCTGCTCTTCTGTATCAGCTATGTATAATGTGCTGCTATCTGCAGCAGTTGGCATTATGGTTTCATCCACAGGCAAACTCTGGGAAATGGCTCGGCGTACAACAGCTGATGCAGGAGAACTTTCAGATACAACTGCAAGACCAACACGAGAGAAGAATTAGAAGGTTAATATCAAATCTGTGCTTCTTTGCATGTGTTATCACACATTACTACCAGATCACGTGAGATTTTTGTAAAACGATCTTAAAGCAACTTTAATTAAAAAAAAGGCAGATTTATTAATTTTTTAAAAACTGAAAGAAATAGTTCTAAAGGATCATATTCTGAAATTTAGATTTAGTTAAATATTCCACTGATTAAGTAATGGAATTCTGATTAAATAAAAATGAAGCATAATGGGAAACAATTTATCCGTATGTCCATAATGTATGTAATAAATCATGTGGTATGCATTTTATGCAAAAAATAAAATATATATCATGCAATATATAGTTTATGAAAAACTGTCAGAGCACAAAATTCCTTATACTTACTCCTTTATGATGATCTCTAACGTGATTATGGTATCTGGGATACAAGTTTTTTCAATTGTAAACACAGCTCCCTTTGAAAGTCTGATATATGATCTGTTTACACAATTTCAGACAATTTTTATCCAATTGAATCATTCAGACTGGAAACAAGAATCAGCATTTCTGATTCATTCAGTGTCTGCAGGGTCAGAATCTTAAAACTTAATCTGAAACTTAATATTGTGATATTTTCGAAACGAACTGGACAGACAATTGATTATACACAAGTTATGCATACAAGAGTATCAGTCAACCAAAACATTTTTCAGAGCTCTGTCAGTACTGCATGTCTTTCTCTATTCAAAATACATTTTCAAGAAAGTAATGCTCCTACATACAAATACAAACTTATGGGCTTTTTTTTGTTGTTTTTTTAAATAATGGTAAGATTTTCTACCTGATACAACATTTTGTAGAATAAAACAGAATCTATAAAACATATAGCAACAAAATATAGAATAACATGAATAGGCATGAAAACAGAATTAGACAAACAAAACTTCTTTCTGTCTCTCTAAGACTTTTATTACTACTGTACTAGCAAATATAAGCTTTAAGCCAAGACTTGGAACGTCCACCTCCAAACTACTACTTTAGCAAATGTGGCAATCATGTCTGATTGCTTTAACTTCTAACAGAAAGATTATTTTTAGTCTTGAACTGTATGGGAAGTGATTGTATTTTCCTAAAGCAAATTTCATTTTGTGCAAAGGAAAAAAAGCAAGCCTTAACAAATTAATTCCATTCTTATTCTCTTGATTTCTAACATCTATCTTTTACTTCCCTGGCACCCCAGTCTTTTATGAAAAGACGGAATAGCTTAGAATTCAAACTACCACATACATATGAATTCAGTGGTCACTAAAAATATGAACTTCAGAATATGTTTTCAAACTAACTTTCCTTTCAAGGTCACTGTTCTATATATCTGCATTTTAGGCTACTTTTAGGTCTGCTTTTTTATTTACATTTAAGAGTCACATAATTTTCATTCCATTTACTGTGAGATCATTAAAAACCAATTACCTCTTTGGAATCGTATACATTTTTCATAGAGTGTCACTTCTTTTTAGTTGTCTTGCAAAACAACTTGAACATCAGTAACTGATGCCCCTACATAAAAAGAAATGCTGCCTCTTGGAGGTTGTTAACTTCTTACTATCCTTCTTCCAATTACCTTTGGAAGCAGGCTGCTTTCGAGGGTTGCAGTACTTTTCTGTAGACATGAAGATAACTGCCAATCCAATTTCTGCCTCTGGAATAGCCCTAAGATTCTTGCTGTTAATATACAAATTAAAAAAAAAAAAAAGCTTTTCAGTACAGATTCAAAGACGAATGGACAAATGGGCACAGGTGTGGCAAAGTACAAAATATTCATTCCTCCTGCAAAATACCGTAAGGCCTACGCTACAGTTTTTCCCAATACAATAAGTCAGCACAATTATCCTTCATTATAGCCATGTCCTATATGTATGAACTCCCATGCTTCCTGCCACTGTAGCCACTGTCTAGCTCCAGTTATCTGGCCAATACACCTCTCCTTTTCTGATTTTGGGGCATTTAACCAATTATGCTCTACCTCTGATTCAAAAATATGTGAAAAGAGACTTGAAAGACCTGAACACATCTTACAAGTCAGGCACACACACCCCCTTTCTTCTGTATTACAGCCATGAGAAGAGATTGAGTACTGTCTTCTCTACTGAGCAGGAAAATTTAGGGGAACTAGGTTTGTGTGTTAAGGACTGAGATTTTGTTTCATTGTTTTAATAAAATGGCATAGTAATAATCCTAACATCTATAATATATGCAGTCTGCCCTGCCAAAAAAAACCTACCACCAAAACAAAAACTGATTTTCATTAAACAGAAGCCGTTCTTCAAAAACACTGTATACAAATAATTACACAACAATGAACCACTTGACCTCAAGGTGCCATCTCATCTCTTTTTGAAGAAATACATGCATTTAATGAAATATCATAAATTATCTATTTTGCACTCTCAGAATATGTTTTGATTTCTTTTAAATAGTAGAAGAGAAACTACTTGCTATCTGTAATCTTAAAGCAGCTTCATTACAATGAATTTTTGTAGAACTGAGTTCTACAAAAAAAAAAATAATAAAAAGAAAACAGAAATTCCATCAAATCCTCATAGAACCACCAAGTCCTTTCTTTCCTGCTTCAAGGAATTTTACTTTGCTAAACACTTAGAACAATGAAGAAATGACCCCTTTATAAGTAACCTCCTGCTTAAATATGTATGTAAACACCATGACCAAGTCTCTGTAGAAGTTCTGAAATCACCCTTCCGCTGTATAAGAGAACAATGCTGCACCTTTCCAAGACAGTCAGAATGGAATCAGTCCAGTTTCTCAGAGAGTCAGATCCTGAGATCTGAGAGTCTGTCAAACCCACATCAACTACACAAACTTCAGGAGAAAGCAGTAAAGGCATTTCTTTTCTTCCTTCTGTCATCAACTTTACTTCACCTCCTCCAAGAACAACTGCTAGACCCAGTTTCTTGTGCTAAAAAGAGAATGCAAATTAAAAAAAAAAATCTTAGAATGCAGTCAATTTAGAGGTATCAGAATACAGAACTATCAGTGTAGTACTTCTCATTGATGCACTATTGCAGATGTAATGTGTTCTGTTTCTCCTCTATATTTTAGCTTGCTTAGACCACTGTACTGTAGGATAAATACAGAGAAATCCTTCTTTCCTGATGAACCCATAATGAGTGTGATTTCAGAGACAACAAAACCATACTTAGCTACCCCTGCAATATTTTTGCAATGTAAAGCCTGATTACCTGCTTGGCAGTTAAAAATACAAAAGTTTTTCCACTGAATATTTTTTTCCTTTCATGATGCTCAGATAAATCCAGTTTTTCAGTGCCAATGGAAGGCTCATCAACTGGAGGATAAAAGCTGCAAGAATAGAAAATGAAAGTTACAAAATTCAGAAACACTTATCAGTACTGACTCATAGTCCTTTCTGTTTTAAAGTTTTGAAGTTAAAATACTGCATTTCTCTGTTAAAATTATTTACATAAATAATTTTCAAGAGATTGTTAAGAAGAAACAGAGCCCCTAATTTCTCAACATCAAAGACAAGACTAAGACTTTCTACTTCAGTAACTAAGAAAACAACACTTTTAGGAATGCATTCAACCAAATTGGTGTACAAGTATCTACATTCTTACTAACAATACTGACAAATAAGACTGCAACTTCATTCTGCACTTACTCTAGATAATAGTAGACCATCTCTCTAGACCATCTGTAAACAGAAAAACATTCCTCAAACACTATGAACATTCATATACCTCAAGCTGAACACAAGAATAAGAACACAAATTTTTACTTCATCCAATATGCAGTTCAATTATGATAGGCTAAAATGTGCTATATAATTACAGGTGCTTTTAAATAATCTTCATTCTTGTGTTCCTCACAATCAATTCTTGAAGCTTCATATACACAATGAAAATTCAGCAAGCTAAATCCACAGATTTTGAAAGATGAGTATTTGATCAGTTTCAGCAGCGTATTCAAATCCGTTTACAAAAATATTGTTGCATTGAAATTGAATAGACATGATGAAGCCTACTAATTTAAGGCAGGAATAGGGCAATTCAGACTTTAGTTATTAAGCCAGAAGACTTCTGATACCAGGTCCCATAGAGACAGTTATTAAACTAAGATAAATACAGGCGATAAAGTCATCTTTAAAGATGAAAGGATGAGTAAAAAATGGAAAAACAGCAGTTTTCACTACTTTGAAACTGGACTATAGTTTCTTTATAAATATATTTTAAAATCTCCATTTTCTAATTTCAGCAAACAACTTAAACTGATGATTGTCTCCAAAGAAAAAAAAAACAAACAAACCACAAAAACCCAGGCTTTGATTTTCCTTATAAACCCTTATCCAATGCTGATCTAAGCTCAAAACACAACAGTCTTTTTCAGTCAGGATTCTGAAGTGCTCCTCGTATTCTGGCCTCATAAACTTTTAGTAGTAACACCATTATCCAGAAAAGATCCTCTGCAGCCTTGAATCTCTCTATAAATAAACTTTGATTCTTGGTGAGTTTCTGTTAAAAACTCTCTTATTTTCCTTCTTTTTCAAAGCCCTGCACTACTGGCATTGGACTGCAGTAATAAAACACATTATTTCATGCAGGACTGCACTTACGCAGCCATTTGTGAAATCTTCAGTTATTGTTCTTCCTTGCATGGGTGGTCTGAGAGTATCATAGGACAGGGGTAACACCATAAAAAACCTCAAGTAAGAAGCCACACATTCATATGGGAACTGCAGGTTTGCAATAACATGAAGCCTTAATATAAACAAAAAAGACGCTTTAATTCTTCTTTTTTTTTTTTTTAAGATAATGTTTCCCTAGATTTTTTGGGAGGGACCAGTTCTCTGACAATAGTAAAGACTTAATTAACATTGCCACCTGGTATTGCCATCTCAATATAATTTTCCTGTTTCACACCCAAACTAGTATTGCCCCAAGCTGTCTGGTGTCCCGTGGATATACCAGCTCAGGTCAGCTCTAGCTACAATGCACAATGTAGAGATTTCCCTGTCAAAGTTAGAAGTATTTTTAGAAATTTAATGAAAACAGCTGCTAAGGAAATTTTCAATATCTTCCCACAAGCTACATCTCACAGATACTACTTATTCAAAATACAGCAATTATTTTAAACATTGGTTCGTGTATTACATCAGCTGTTTCATTTGGCTCGATGCACAACTCTCTTTGAAAGCTACATAATGTATATACTGCTACTGTCACTAACTTTTAGCCAGTTCAGTTCCTCTCAGGGTCTTAAAAGTTAGCAAAAGTATTTCAGAAAGGTAAACATAACCATCTGCTTCTTTTTTAGCGAGCACTTAAAAGCTCTCACTTCTGTATTAAATGGACACACACCCTGGTTTCAAGAGACAAAGACACTGGTTACTTGTTCCTGTAAGAGACAGGAATGGCAGCATTACAACCAGGTAATATTAGACCAAACAAATTTCAGGTTGCACAACCAATCACTAACTTTTGATGGCTTGTATGACCTGTACTACAAAAGAAAAAAAAAAACTTGCCAGAAAAGTATTTCAGAGAGTACTAAATAGTTTGTTTAGTCTTCTTATATCCTTAGAAAACAATGCAGAAGTTTAAATAGAACGGAAAGTTACAATTAATTCAGATTCTCCCTTTCTTCTGAAACTGAAGAACAAATAAGCTTTAAACCACTCACAGATGACTGATTTGACATAACACACAAACCCTGAAAATATAAAGCAGCATCTATAAACTAAAGAGTATGTACTACCAATTGCTCCAGACTGGTATCTGTATTGTTCTACCAAGGTACTGTCATGTTCTGTGAAATGTATTTTACTACATACCAAGCACAGCCTATTGTGAATCCTCTCCAGTTTTGTTTCTATTTCCATATGTGCACCAGAAGTTCATTCGGCATCTGCCCAGCCTCAGCCCTCAAACTATTCTACCTATGGCTAGCACCATACCCACTAAAGAAAATAAATTGCCATTTCCTAACACATATGCATATTTATGCACTTATGAATGTATACACGTAGTGGAAATTTCTCACCTGCATAAATCATGTGTTCATACAATAAAAAAATCAACAACCACAATGCCCAAACCAAAAACAACTGTCTCCCTTTTCAAGGTAAAATGAGAAGCAATATGGGCTCAGATGAAATTGTCACATACAATATTGGGACTATTTTACACTTTCTCACGTCAAGAAAATAACCAGAAAAGCTGTTCTGCAGTATTTACTTATTCCAAATTAAGAATTCCCTTTTGAAGTTAATTCAACCATGAAAACAATGAGTATTTTATTCATTTACTGAAGGTCAATGCACATTAGTCTCACTTCTTCTCTTAACACATAGTTAAATACCTCTGCTATTTCAGGGAATTCAATGGTCAGGCTAACTCTGTTCCGACCAAAGTTTACAGTAAATTCAGTAACTAACTACAAACTCGGAAAATATGTC
This sequence comes from Dasyornis broadbenti, assembly GCA_013397935.1. Classification (NCBI taxonomy): domain Eukaryota; kingdom Metazoa; phylum Chordata; class Aves; order Passeriformes; family Dasyornithidae; genus Dasyornis; species Dasyornis broadbenti. Next base: position 953,941 of record VZRN01006445.1, read on the forward strand.
TACATAACAAAATAAACTTGATGCAACTTTCTTATAAAAGTATAATTTCTTTATTTTTATGTATCAATTCCCAAAAGTGTTTGAAGCAACATTCAAATACCAACAAAATAAGTTTCTTTTTAGCAACAGTAACATCTCTAAGCATACAGCCAATTCCAAGAGCTCATTTTATAACTCTAGTGATGAGAACAAAAAAATTGCCAGAACACTAAAATATGAATCATATTAAGCATTATCCCACAAATAAAATTACAGTGAATCACATATTATGTCAAAAATTATCAGACAAATGTGTAGTTATTTGATAACCTAACTTCCATAAATTCCATTCTGCAACACAGTAAACGTGATCATTTGGCAACTTACCTTTCATGATTTGGCAACTGTTGTCTGGACTGAATAGCTCTGATTAATTCAGCAAAAAACGCTGGTTTTATAATTGGTCGAGCACAAATCAAAGCACATATAGTCTGAAAAGCCAGGAAATACAAATTTTACTGCATGGAAAAAGTTCTGCTAGAATATTGTTCAACTGATGTTAGCTTTTTAAGATCTAATATGCGGAAAATGTTGCATAAACAAATAAAGCAATACTGATTTTTGCTTCTGGGATAGTTTTGCTTCCAACAGCCTAGCTTTTAGTTGGTGTCTTGACTAAAGTTATGAAAATGTAGAAGGCAACTGATGAAAATCACTAGGTCTCCAAAACTGGCTTTTTTTGTTTTCTTTCCCTTCAACCTCCTGTTGACATACACATCTTCTAAATTTGGAAAAAGAAGAGTTGACTACAGTTTTGTAGAGAAAAATCTTGAACAGATCTAGAATTTAATAAGCAATTGTGGGAAAACTGCAAAGCAATGCTATCAACAGGCAAAAGCTCAACATACCTTAACAGTAACTTTTACTGATGCCATTACAAGGTGGGTACATTCGTTTGTCCATTCATTCACTACATGGCCTCCAAGCTGCTGGATGGCTTGATTTAAATCTGTTTTTTGAGCTGCATCCAAACATGAGGAGCAGACAATCAAAGGTTCATACTCCACTCTGCAAAGAACCAGTAAAAGAGAATTGCTTCAGTTAATGCAGCCAATCATTATGATGAACAGAGCTGACTTAACTAACACGTTTGTCTTGCAGGGAAATCTGAAGGAAAATAATAAAAATACTCATACTCTTACCTAGATCAAAGTAAAAACTTCCTGCTTTAAAATTTCCTGAAGAAAGTAAATACTAATTTTTATTCAGAAATATTAATGACCATTTGACCTGATGTTTGAAGTATTTTTATGGACTTGTGGGTCTTTCACAGACATCACATAGAATTAGTGCTTCAAGAATAATGCAAGGTCTGGGAATATCAAAAGAAATTTAAGCTTGTGTCTCCAAAAGCAAAAGGACACTCAACAGGACAATTCACCAACACATTAGTACTTTAAAAATACAAGTGTCATAGAATGCAATTTCAAGTAACATTCTCCTAACATTGCCATTATCCTTGACCATAAGCCTTTATACATATTTTAGATCTTCCATATCAAATTCAAAACATAGCAAATTCCACTTTTTCATTTTTAAATTATTTAAACTTTTTTCTACTTTGTAGACTTTCTAGTACAACAGTCATGCTGCATCTGGTCTCATGGTATGATTCCTGTATCATGTTTCTTTCTAAAGATTCATCGTTGCTGTATCACTTCCAAAGTTGTATGATGTGCTAAAACAATCTTCTCAAAAATTGAATTTTTTACTTGATATTTTATAACCAAAACACTTACCTAAACTTGCTCTCAAAGACTCCAAAATTGATTCTGTCACCAGACTGCAAAGACACTGAAGCACCATTGAGTTTTGCTCCATTAACAAAGGTACCATACTTAGATGTATCTCTTACTGTTAATACAGGGATTGAGAGAGACTGACTCTGAAAATAAACATAAATAAGTTTATTAAACATTAGAGTTTATCAGAATATAGTTTTATCAGAAACAAGTTACTATCATTGTGGATCAAAGCAAGGGATAATAAGAAGCAGCCCACAAAATACCATCTTAAATAAAGACTTTGGACGATGAGGCTTGATATGTGTAATTATTCATCTTCTGCTTTTCACTGTGAAGGAATAAGAGAAAGTCATAGAGACTCCACAACCTCTCCGGGCAATCTTTGCCAGTGCTGAGTCACCCTCACAGTAAAGTTCTTCCTCATATTCAGGCGGAACTTCCTGTGTTCTAGTTTCTGTCATTGTCTCTTGTCCCATTGTTTGGCACCACCGAGGAGAGCCTGGCTCCATCATCTTGACACCTTCCCTTGCAGATACTGATAGACATTGATGAGGTCACCTCTCAGTTGTCTCTTCTTGAGGCTGAACAGGCCCAGATCCCTGTCTTTCCTCACAACTAAGGTGCTCCAGTCCCCTCACCATCTTCAAAGCCCTCTGCTGGACTTAATATTTGCAGCATTAAAAGGACAAATACATTTTATGCATTTTATTTTAAACACTACATAAGGTTACATAAATGAAATTTCTGCCAACTGCCTTCAAAACATCCATAAATGTCACAATACTTAGTGACAGTAAATTGCTGATTGCTAATTCTCCTTGGTACATTTTTCTTTTCCGTGCCCTAAGCAAACACAGGATTAATGATGTGAAATGAAACAGAAACTAAGTCTGCAGTAAAACAACTGAAGCACTTCCCAGAACCTAAAGTTTGTCTACATAATCAAATTTAATTGTATCATTTTCCTGCTATGATTATTTTATTACAAATGTCTAGTGACTCTTTGCTCTGGGATAAAAGGAAGCTCAGACCACTAAAACGATGCCACTAAAGTCCTCTACAAAGGCAAACAAACTTAAGGAAAAAAAAAATCACTATTAAAAAAAAGGACAGATGATCAATGGTTCTACTCTAAATATAAAACTGGTGAGAGCAAAATGAGAGCATGCATGCTCATGGCAGACTGAATTACGCCCACAGTGTACTGATAACGCAGTAAAATGCCGGCTACTTACAAGGCTTGTTGCAGGCTGACTTACAGTCAGAACTGCATGACTTCGACTGATGGACTGGTCATCCTGAATTAAAATTGTGCAGTTTTTGCGTCCAACAACATATTCTATACCACTTAAAAGCCGATATGGCTCTCCTGGAAATAAACAAGAGACAGAAAAATATCAATTTACAAACACCACCAAAATACCTGAAGAACACAGGAGAGACATGGAGGAGTTTGTAGTATATCTGAGTCTCCGCTTTGCCATGTATCACTTATTGTCAGAGCATGATGCTAATAATGCCAAGATTGTGTATTTGATCCCCATACGTGGACTCAATGATCCTTGTGGGTCCCTTCCAACTCAGAATATTCTGTGACTCTGAATTCTGTGATTCTGATTAGACTGCTCAGAATTATGTATTTAGTTTACAGACAAAACCGCTTTCTTTCTTGCTCCCTTGCTCTGTCCATTATAAAAGGACACATTTTATGATAAACAGAGCAGTTTCAAAAGCGATAGCACACTTTTTTCAAGGACAATATATGTTTACCAATACTTTCTTGAAGGTTAAATACAACATTTATAAGAAAAACAATCACAATGTAGTGTGCATTTTTCTAAAACACCTGTATAAAAGTACATAATTTTTTGAGGTCCTATTATTTATTCACACAATTGATTATGAAGTTCAGAGAAAAATGTCCTCCTAATGAATGTAAGAAGCTCTGCTGTGTAAAGAAAAGTGATACTTGGTAAGTTCCCTGACCAACGCTTATGCTTTAGCTTAAGCTTTGTATCTGTCACCTAGACCCTGTAGTGGCTTCCCAGTGAATGGCTTGACTCCATGTCAAAAAGGTGTGCTACCACTGATCAACAGAACCAGAAACGTTTCTTGATAGAAAGGAGTAAGTACAGATTAAATTCTAGTTATCAACCCTGGGCAAATAATTTTCCAAATATGAACTCTGCAGAAAAGATCATTCTGAATAGAATGACGAGTGTTTTGATTCACTCAAGAGCTCTCTGGGCGGTAAGAGGTAAGTCAGTTCATTAAAACAGGATTAGGTGCTGTTGCTACTAGGAAATAAATCAAACATCCAAAGTTTCCTTCCAGTGAACCAAGAAATAGAGACATGCAGTTGTGTTAGGTCTGTTCCTTATAAACAGTTAGGAACAAATGTATGTATTTTACGATACCTATTACTAAAGTTCCTAAGGACAAGAATACGTGAAGAAAAGCATAGAGGCGATTTAGATTCAAAACTTTGCATCCAAGAAATACCGCGAAATTCAACACTTGGTCCTTGAAACATCAATACAATAGTTAAACATCGTTTCTGAGAGACACCTGAGATTGACTGCTGCCTCAGAGGTCAACTCTCCACTCCAGGTACTTCAAAGCAGGACTCTGTAACCTGCAGCACCCGAAGACATTCCACAATGGTTCGAAAAGAAGCCCTATTAGATTTAACAGGCGCTGTGGTCTACAGTGATGCAGGGAAAAACGCGGACAAGCGTCCAGAGCAACGAGAACTTAGAGCACCACTGGCTCGCGGCATCTCGGCCCGAGAAGCACGGACACGCAAGCCCGGCTGCAGACAGCTCTGTGGAAGCCAACACGCCGGCACACCCGGCAGCCGAAGGCACCGCCCGGGCCGGCGGCCTCCAGCCTCACGCCGCCCCGGTGACCCGCGCAGGGGCCGGTAGGGGGCAGGAAGGGGGCTCGCGGTGCCCGGGCCCAGCCCACCAGAGCGGCGGCGGCGTCGGCGTCTGGCGCTCCCTCACCTTTTCCCGAGGCGGGCACCAACTTCCACATCCTGGAGCTCAGCCCGGCACCCCCGGCGAGCCGGGGCGAGGCCGAACCGGGGCGAGAAAACCCCCAGAGCCGCTGCCGCCGTCGCGATCCTGCGCGCCGTGCCGCGATGAGAGGAGGGGCGCGACGGAGGGCGCCGCCTACTGGCCTCGCGCAACCGCTGCAGGGGCGGACCAGAGCGCGTGCGCGGGAGGCGCGTGGAGACGAGGCTGGGGCGGGGCCGGAGAGGGGCTGAGGCGGGACCGAGGCGGGGCCGGAGCGGGGCAGTGACCGGGCCGGAGCGGGGCAGAGGCGGGCACGGTCCCGCGGCGTGCCCCCTGGGCCTGTCCCACTCAGTCCCCTCCGGTTCGTGTCAGTGTGAGTCGGTGTAGGGATCTCCAGCCCCCGGGGCAGCTGCGGGCTCCAGATGAGTTGTGTCCCTCTGTCCTGCACTTCTCAGTGCGCTAACATCCCTAACAAAATGCATGTGGAACAGGAAATGTTCTAGACATTCATCTCTTTACTGAAAGCAACTTCTGGATAAAAGGAAGAAATAAACAGAATTTTCAATAAAAGGAAAAAACACCTGAGAGTTCGAAAGCCATTTGACAGCTTACCAGAGACTTGTCTTACGCTGAGTTTTCTGAAAAGGAACAGCAGAGGATAAGTATGGGGATGCAATACGTGTGTGACTGCATTCACACACATCTGAGGTATGCCTCAAAATACCCATTTCTCCTTGTGCCGGGCAGCTCACAGGAAGTAGGGGGTCAGAGTCCTGATGTCTATGATCACATCATCCGCAGCTGGACATCAAATATCTTCCTGCCAGGCAATCGGCTTACTTCTCAAGTAATGAATATTGGTAATTGTTTGCCCCTTAGCTTTGCAAAATAGTGAATAGTGAAATCTTTTGTAGTTATGTCCACAATTAAGAAACTTTAGCATCAGAAAAACTGTGGAGTTGAAATGGACTGGGGAAACTCAGGATACCATTTTTCCAATAGAAAATACTACTCTAAAACATACAGAAATGTAAATACAAGCTGCCAGAAATGTTCTTTCTGTAGGATCATAATCTGTTTATCTCCATGTGTTGTGACTTCCTTAACTGTTGACTTAGATAACTTTTTATATTTTCCTCCCTATGTTTCTAAGATAAATGATCACAGTTTCCCTTATCTCTTTTCTTCTGAGTATTATCCATCTTCTTTGCTTGTTTTTTTAAGTCCCTTATAATTTTGTCATTTCAATTTTGAGCTAAGGTGACCAGAAATATACAGCATATCTTAAATGAGACTACTTCTCTGCTTTATATAACTGTACTTAAATATTCTCTGAATTGTTGTCATTATTCTGTATTATTTATCCTATTGGCTTGACTTGTGTGATCAACTCACATGACAAATCATAATCATAAGAAACTGTATAAATCATATAAACCTCTTTGGAATATTTATATTGTAAATTTTCTTGCATTTATCCAATTTTATTTTATTTCTCTGGTATCGTGGTTTCCCATTTATCTACCTTCTAGACTTTGTGAGTGCTTGCTGTCTCTCTGATCCTGTCTGACCTAGTTGTTTGTCCTTTAATATTTGTTGGTTTTCTACTTGTTCCCTTTTTCAGTTCAGAAATAAATGATTCATCAGAGTCTGAAACTTGGAGACTATCAGAACAGTAACAGTATCTAAACAAAATATCGAGGTGTTCCATCATTAAACTCTTGCTCTTAACAGAAATTTATGCGTGCATTATGTCCATATTTTATTCCTGACCTAGGATATTTTTGTCTTAATAATCTTTTGTATCAAAACTCCCCTGGACTATTTTTAAACTTCATCATCAGGTGCTATGCATTTCTTTTGACAAGGTAGTTTGAGTGGCAGAAACAGCATTGGCATGCAAGTTTATGATGAGAACTCAGATTGAGCTCTATGCTATGCCACCTGGTTAAATCCTTAAAAGTAAAATTATACCCGCCAGCTCTTATATATTCACTATCTCATAGCCATTTCTGTAAGAGATGATTAAGACATCATTATCTTTGCAGAAGGCTAGCTCTAGACAGACACTTTCAGATCTTTTCACCTTTTCTAAGTGTTTCATATTTTAATTGCTTTTCCCCCTACAGATATTATATTTACAGTCTTATAATTTCTTATGCTATCCTGGAAGATTTTTTTTAAAAAGCCCAGATATTTTCTGCACTTTAAACCTCCTGACATACCTTGAACTAGAGATGTCATGCTTCAATATTTCAGTTAGTCTGCTTTTAAACTCCCCCTAAGCTTGTAAATATGCATCACCCAAACTGAAGAAGGATTTTATAAAGTGGAGTTATAGCCTATTAAGCCAACTTATTTTCCTTGTAAAATAAGGGTAACATGTGTCTGCCTTCAATAATATTTTTAGATTGTATGGCATTAAAATGTTATTGCAGTTTTAAAAATTTGTCTGCCTTCAAGTCTTGGAGACCGCTTTCTTCATATTACTAAAAAATAACAAGTGTGAGATAGGAATTCCACCTCATAAATGAAAGCTGCTGGAAAACATTTTCTGAAATTTAGTCCAGTCATAGGTAGCTGTTTGGCAAATTTTTATTTTCCATTGCATAGTTTGTAGTTTGTTTCTTCTTGTTAGTATTGTTCCAGTGAAGCTTTCTAAATTCTGTAGTATTTGGCAATTTAAAAGCTTTTTTTGAACTATATTCACTCTGGTTTTCCAACTTCTTTTTTTTTTATTTTATTTCTGGTGGTTTATTTCTTGGGTTGTTTGTTTGTTGTTGTTATGCTTTGTTTTTCTGTTCAGTCGTTACAGATCTCTTGAGACTCAGTGTGTTTGAATTAACTGATTGTAATGGAATGTTACGATGTAAATATTAGAGTAACTCTATAACAGCTACCAGATATTCCCCATGCTGCTTTAACGATAAACACGGCAACTACTGCCCAATGGTGTGGCTCTATTGCTTCAGTGCCTGCTAGAAAATGTGCAGCACTTACAGGTAGATGTTACCTACTCTAGAGCTTACTGTACCAACAGAGCATCAACAATTTTCTTTTTTAAATGTTGAACATTTAGAGAAAATGGCTATTTTGCCATCTTTCATACAGGGCAATGATGACTAAGCTGTAGGATTCTAATTCCGTTTCCTCTGAACTCCCACAGTGGTGTGTAGTCAGTTCGCCTGGAATTCTTAATTCAAAAATTGATAGCATAGACCCACTGATAGATTTGTTGTCTTTCATGCCAAGTTTTGTAACTGCATAGATTTATCAAGTGTGGTGTCCTTGCCTCAAAACCTGCAGTTTTATTAAATCTGTAGGTTTTTACAGCTACCATGCTACACCCTCACTCCCTTACCCTCTCCCTCATAAGCAGATATGACTGTGCATGTTTCTTTGCCTTATTACCAAGGCTGTGCAAATGCGTGGGTATCAGTCAGTCACTGCCTTTTCCATCAGCCAGTCTCTGTGCTCAACACAGATAAATCAAGTATCTTGTTATCTCAACATAATCTCCTGCAGCTGAATGTGGTCTGATGGTCACAGACTGGTCAGGCCGTTTCTGAACTCCATCGACAGTGCTGAATTTGAAATGAAGACTTTTGATCTTTCTGGTAAACCTTGTTTGACTGTGGTCAGACAGCATTGGTGTGTGCAGTGGAGCCTCTGTCTGCTGCCCAGAAGTGATCTGTGAATGCACAGTTTCACCTCGAATCAGGCCCTGTGTTACCCACTCCATTTGAACTCCTAATTAGCAGACAGCTAATTTTCTCAGCCACTCCTTTTCTCGTATTTCTTAAACAAACAACTCCTCTCCCCCAAAACATATGCCAAGAACTGGCTACTTTGCTATGGGTAAAGGGCACGGCAATTCCTGGGTTTAGATACCACAAGGAAAGCAAGCAAGCAAGCAAGCAAAGACACCAACCCCCCACCCCCCCCGAAGATATTTAGTGTCCTTTAAATAGCATTGAACAAATCACTTGCAATAGTAAAATTCCAACCCAGTGAAGCAGATAGACTGAACCAAGTGTGCTCCAACTCACAGCTGGAACTGGAGGCACCAGGATGGTAGCAGTGGCTGAGGAGGTGCCCCTGTGTTGTCCCAAAACAGGTGCTTTCACCTGGTGTGCAAGAGGCCAAGCCATATTTGATTATTTACAGCTTTGTGCAGAAAGGCATGTTGGGTGACAAATCCACAAAGCCAGCACAAGGACTACCAAAACTTTTGACTGTCTAAACACTTTAGCAAAGAATGACATTCATGTCCAATGGTTTCCAGTTACTTAGTTCTCTTACTAATTAGTATTCTATCTTCTGTTGGTTTATGATGCTCTTGCTTCTCATGTTGTTTAGTCCATATGCTCAGTCTTTCTCTTTTTTTGGGTCTGTGGGCAATCTCCCCCTGCCAGAATTACTTTTTACCCAGTCAGAGCTGACTTGAGCAAAGCTGCTGAGTTGTGTTTATTAGCTTTTCCTTCTCGTGGGGATTCTGCCAAATGCTCTTGTGACCAGTAAATTCTGCATTATTTTTGTCCACTGTCGGTGGTGCATCCTTCCCAAGTTTTGTTAATGTCCCTCTAGGTCTAAGAGCATTGAAATACGTCAAGCCCTAAACCTTAACACGGCAGTTCCACCGACAAGTAAATTGTCTTTCACCTGGACATCGCTTAGAGCTTGTTTGCTCCTTTCTTGTTGATTAGGCTTGAAAGTATACAAAGCTCAAACAGCAAAGATCAAACATCAAAGAACGTCCTTTCTTATGAAAATGTTTAAATATTCTACATTTTTCAACACTTGGGGTGGGAGCGGTCTCGCCGGTTCCCCAATCCCCGCGGCTGCGGCGGGGCGGTGGCAGCGCCGGGGCGGTGCCCGTGCCCGTCCGGTGCCGTCCGGGGGCCGCAGCGCCTCTCCCGCGGAGCAGGCGCAGAACTCGGCGGGTGAAGATGGCGGCGGCGCGGTTGTGGCGGCGCGGGGTGCGCGGCTCTTGTGTGTTCGGCGTCGGGCGGGTAAGGCGCTCTCTGCGCTGCCAGAGCTGAGGGCGGACGGACGGACGGACGGTGCCGCGGGGGTGCTCCGCCACCTTCTGCCTCGCCGCCCCGGCTCTGCCCGGGCGCCGCTGTCCCGTCAGAGGGAGGGCACGGTGGGTGCCTGCGGCTCCGGCTGCTGGCGTTGAGGATACAGCCAGGAAGGGGATATCGCTCAGTTCTCCTAAGCTCCCGGCGCTGTCCGCCGCGGAGCCCCGGCAGAGGTGCAGGCTGAGCTCTCGGGACACGGCCTCCTGCCCCAGCGCCGGGCGCTGCCGTGTCTCCCACTTGAGCCGTATCGCCCTTTGGCCCCGATAGCACAGCTGTGCGGGGCTGTTTAGGTGCATGGCTTGAATGTTGCTGTCCAAGTAGGGGCGTGGCTGACTTGTGACTGAGTTGGCCTTACTGCAGACTTCCAGTGCCTGAAAGGAGCCTGAAAGAAAGCTGGAGGTGAACTTTTTGCAAGGACGTGTAGTTACAGGACAATGGGGAACGAATTCAGACTGAAAGAGAGTAGGTTTAGATTAGATATGGACAGGTTGCCCAGAGAAGCTGTGGATGCCCCATCCCTGGAGGTGTTCAAGGCCAGGTTGGATGGAGCTCTGGGCAACCTGTTCTAGTGGAAAGTGTCCCTGCCCATGGCAGGGGAGTTGGAACGAGATGATCTTTAAAATCCTTTCCAATCTAAACTTTCCTATGATTTCCTGTGGCTGTGTGGTTGTTCCTGGAGGCCGTTTCTAGTGAGTTTTCCCCAAGCACGGTGCTTCTTGCCAGTGAAGTGTGGCTTGTGTGTTTCTGAGACAGCTTTCTACACAATTACTTCCACCCCTGGGTGAGGCTTGTTTTTTGGTTTGTCAGTGATTTGGGTATTTATTGTTTGATTGGGGTTTTTTTAAAAGCTGTTTACTGGCTTCTTTATATCTCTGTTTACACATGAGATTTAATTTAAAATCTTAGCCTTTAGGAGTGGAATGATTAAATTGCGTGGATGCTGTCATAGAAGCCTCTTGTGCAAGCCAGTAAGGAGACTATAGCAGTCGGACTAAAAGACTGCTCAATTATACCAGCTTTACTGGCTGGATATCATTACAGTACTTTATTAGTCTTGGTGCAGCCTTCTGCTTTCCTCTACTATGGCATGTCCTAATCTTCCCCCTCGAGCAGAAGGAAAGCTGTTTGCAATGTTTATTTCATGGAGAGCAAGAAGACTGAGCTTTGTCTGTCACTAAACAGAGCAGCTGATCAGGGAGTCTCAGTTCTCATAGGGGTTAGCTCCATATCCTGAAGGAAGGGGGAGTCCAAATGCTGTCTTGATTTACAATCTCTGCCATGAGCTGAAATTCTCCAGACGGAGCTTTTCTCCTGAAGACAGATGAGTAGGGGACTATTAAAAAAGTCCCTAAAGAGAGCCTTCAGATTCCCCTTTCCTGGAGGCTTAATAGTTTTCTGGTACTCCATGGAAGTATGCAAGTTTTATTTTCACTGGGAGAATTAAAAAGCAGCAGTGTTTTACAAGTGTTCAAGGACAGATCTGATCGTAAGAATTGTATTATTTTGAAAAAATCTGATGTTCTTCAGATTTTCTATTTGATCAGCTTGTATTCCTTAGAACCACCTTTAGGTTTTGGATTTTTGTGGTTTTTTTTTTTTTTTTTTTTTTTTTTTTTTTTTTTTTTTTTTTTTTTTTTTTGTTTTGTTTTTTTTTTGTTTGTTTGTTTGTTTGTTTTTTGTTTGGTTTGGTTTGGTTTTCTTTGTGAGAAGCTGTTGCACAGTGCTGGTCCAGTTTCCAGAAAGAATCCTTTAAATGCACATTTCATATAAATTCTGTAGGACTTGCTGTACTGCTTTAGTTTTCTGATAATTCTAGCTTTAGTTCAAGCTTTGCTCTCTGAATTTTGTTCTATGTAGTGCCCACAATTCTTCTTCATTTTTAGTTTTTCACAGAACATTCTGTGTTGGAAGGGACCTACAAGGATCATCGAGTGCAGCTCCTAAGTGAATGTCCCATACAGGCATTGAGCCTGGGACCCTGATGGTATTAGCACCATGCTTTAAGCTGTATTACATTGTCAGTGTAATTCCAGGATTGTTCTCTCTTTTTTCACCTGAATTACTTATGGAAATGTATTATCACACAGAAAGACACCCAACTTTAGGCTCTGTGAAAGTCCCAATGCATTGTAACCACGGGATGTGCAGATTAATTATCTATCACTAAAAATGTTGTCTCTTAATTTTAGTGTTCAAAATGTGAATTAGTAAACAGAACAATTAGTTGTAGTGTTTTTACTATTTTAAAACTACCTTTCTTCTTCATGTCAGTCTATTGAACGATTGCATGGTTTTATTAACAGCATCATACAAGAGTAACCATTCAGTCTTCTTTCACAAAATTGTATTAGATTTTTTTTTTGTATTAAAATAAATACATTCAATTCTCAAGTACAAGATGCTTAAGAGAAAATAAGTATAACTTACAAACTTCTAATTTTTTTGCACATCAAAAATAAAGTAAATCTTGTTTTGTCATACTTGAAAGTGTTTGCAGCTTCAGGTTAATGTAACTTCTGTATTTTAAATAATAAGGGAGTTTCTCGATTATTACTGTAATGCTGTCCCAAGGCATTTAATTCAGTATTTAGATTAGGTCTTCAGTTAGTTTAGCGTATTAGGATGCTAGAAATATCCTGTTGGCTATTTTTGATGCAACTTGCTTGGTGACATCACAAAGTACTCATTACACTAGTGGGACGTTTTCTTATTAACATAGTTTGCTAGATGTAATACTGAATTTTCTTCTTTTTCATGTATGTTTTTGAACATGTTCCAACCATGTGTCTTTTTGCAGGGACCAATCCTTCAGAGGCTAATTTGCTGTAGATTATATTTTTGCTGGGACAGAGTGTGATGCTGATAACCTAACCTTGCGCAATTTTGTCTGGGAGAGGGCATTGGCTTCCTTAGCAGCTCTGGTAGCCGTTAGGGCAGGTCTTGTGAAGTTTGATTCTGTCCTGTTCTCCAGTAAAGAAGAAGGTTTGGTTAGATGAATAGTAAAGGATCAAAATATTGAACCTATTACTGAAGAATTTAAATTTGTGAATACATACATATGTAACCTCAAAATCACATGGATTTGTTTATGCATAAAGTACAGTGCGTATATGAATCTGAAGCCCAAGTCCTGCTGTAATTAGTTGGTAATGGCTTTCCACATGCTTTAGTAAAAGTGATAGATACAAAAAATGCACAAAGTAGCAAGAATCATGGCTAAAATATTTTTCCAGTAGTTCTCTAGCTGCAATGGAATATCTAAAAATAGCTCAAGTGCTTTCCTAGTCTGGTGTTAGCATTTAGGTAAAGACTCATGTGTGTTGCTATAATGCAATCCAGTCATTCTTATATTCATATATATTATAGTTAGACAGTTATGATTGTTACCTCCACTGTCATAGGAAAATCTGATCTTGCATAACAGTCCTGCATACAGAAAGGAGAAAAAACCCTAACTTTTCTGTTTTTTTTTTTCTTTCAGTTTTTCAGCCGTGGGCCAAATGTGCTGCATCAAGACAGCAGTGCACCGCAAGCTGCGTTCTTCTCACCTCTTCAAAAAGTGATGTTGCCACCAAATAGCTTCCAAGGGAAAGTGGCCTTTATAACGGGTGGAGGTACTGGTCTTGGCAAAGGGATGACAACAACTTTGTCCAGTTTAGGTGCTGAGTGTGTTATAGCAAGCAGGTAAATATTAATGGAGATGTTTTAGAACTTTCGTTTAGTACTGACTGCTGAATAGATCTGTTTTCTTCTTTATAAACCAGAAAAATCTATTCTGTTCATTCTGTTGCAGTATACTTTTAAAATACAATGTCATGTTGTGGATTCTAGAAACTTGCAGATTTGCCTGCAAATGTTTAATGGTATAAAAATCAATAATAAACTTAGTAATAAACTAAGCACATTTTTGTGAAATGTGGCAGCAAAATAAACGACTTCAGATATTAGGCATAAATTCAACAAAAACCTTAAAGAGAAAAAAATTGCAGTGGGCATTTAACATTATTAATACGTTATTACAGGTGTTAGTTGTACACTTAATTTCTGTAACTAATTAAATCCATTCCTCTTCTGACTTTTAACAAAAGCTCTGATTTTCCCTTAATAATGATCTTTTTATAGCTGTCTTAACTGTTGCAGTAAAGTCTAGAAGTACTTAAAAAACAATACTAGAAATTCACTAGAAAAACAATCTCATTTTAAATAAAAATAAACAGAAGTGTGACATTCATCCAAACAGTAGTTTAGTTTTTTAGTTTTAAATGGGAATGTGTGTTTCTTATTAATGCTAGTAGAGAGGTAGCTAAAACTCAGTTTGTTATGATCATGTCCTTTTTTCTGACTTATCGCATGTAATTAGCTTTAGAGTCTTCTTCCATTGTCACTTCTGAGTTGCTTTAAAGTAACATTAACCATAAATTATTTAAAGTTTTCTTTCAGAAAGTTAATGGTTAAATGTAGTTTTAATCTGAAAGCCCAGTTTTCATGAAAATCAGCAACATGCATGTACTCACACACATATTTTAAGTTTTAATTCATATTTGCTCAGAAAAAAAAGACATTTCAGTAATCTGAATTGTAATTGCATTTAACTGACATTAGGGATGTTAATATTTATTTCTAGGAAGCTGGATGTTTTGAAATCAACAGCAGACGAAATTTCTTCTAAAACAGGAAATAAGGTAAGTTTTTGCAGAATTGTGAATATGTTGCATATTCTCTACATTACATTGGGTTTTTTGTTTGTTTTGGTTTTTTTTTTTTGCATTTACTTGCTTCTATGGACTTGTTTAATTTATGAGTGATACAGTTTTTAGGTCTTACAACTGCCTTTCCGTTATTATTTAGGTTCATGCCATCCAGTGTGATGTGAGAGATCCAGTTTCAGTTAAGAATGCTGTTGCTGAAACAATCCAAGTGGCAGGACATCCTAATGTAAGTCTTCTAGGGAAAGGAAATAACTCATTCTTCATTATTGAAAATGCTCTGTATAGTATGTATGAAAAAAGTTACTAAGATAGAAAGTTAATGAAATCTAAAAAGACACTGTAGAGAACAGTGGCAGTGCTTCAAGGTAAAGCTAACATTCATAGTTAGACTGGTTACTCTGTTCCTGTGGTTCTTAAAATATTTAGTGGCCAACTAGACAAAACATTTTTGTCCTTACTCTGAGGACTAACATCTTCTTTTAAATAGTGGGACAGTTCTGGGGGGATTCTTTGAATTAAGGGAATGGAATATTGCTCTTAAATCCTCCTGAAAAGGTGACCTACCTATGTTTACTGAATTACATCTCTTGCTTATTAACACAATGCCTCACAAATTAGGAATGGAAGTAATCATAAAGGTCTTCTTTGGTCCTTGCTTAGTTTATTAATATACACAAAGAAGGTTCCAAATGGAAGATTAAATTCTCATAAAATCAAGAAAAAAGTCTTCAGTCAAGCCAAGCATCTGGCTTTTAATAGTTTGGCACAAAACAGCAGAGCTCTTTATCAGATTGTGAGGAGGGTGACCCAGTGGAGTCTGAAGGATGATAGTCACCAAATTCTGATTTGATTGTGCAATAACAACTTGGATTCTGCTTGCTAATAGAAAATGTGATGATGTAGCATTGTTGTAAAGGACAGTCAGATTTAAAACTGTTTACTGTAAATTTAATACTGCTGTATGTGTATTGTAGACAATTTACCCTTACCAGGAGCTTCCTACAGATGTAGTAAAGAACCTATTGAATTTTAAATATCGTAAGAAGTGGAGTGATTGTATGCTATATAGCTGTATAGCTGTATGCTATAGCAGTGCTAGAAACAAGGCAACTCCTGATTTGTAGACAAGATTCTCTGGATATTATTTTGACTATTAGTTAATGTAGTTTTTGCATTAAAGCCAAAATCACGATCTTCAGGTTTTAAGTGTGTGCAGAGAGGGAGGAGATCTTTTCCTGTATAGTACATTTTTAGAACACCAATAATTTTCTAAATAAATGCTTCCTGTGACTTGTTCTTTACAAACATTTACCTTCTCTTTAATTTCATATATTCTGTCTGTTTAAGATAGACTGCCGAGTAAATTGAATATTCAGTTCCTTTTGTCCAGTTTTTCTCTTAGTTGCAGACATGAGTTGTAAGTTTATGAATCCTGGGTATCACTCACTGCCACCCTGCATGTGAGGTGAGATCTCAAAGATAGACATTAATGGCAATAACTTGAAAGTCTTTCAGGCTTTGTTTTGTTCATTCAGTTCCCAAGAGGGTACTCCCAATTAGAAAGCAGTCATTCTTTTGTCATGGATTCTTTTGGCAGTCCTGCATACCTCAAAGTTCGTATTGTGCAGTCCTTAGTTCACTAGTTTTATTATTGTATCTTTCCTGTATTTATTAAGTGATTCAAGTAACCTTCTCAGGTTGTTTGGATTTTTTTTTTCCAAATTTCAGGGAGACCTTTAAATTGAATTTGCTGTCCATATGTGTAATTTATGGCTGTTGTATATTATTAGTTTTACATTCATGCAATAGGTACTGTGCTCTGTTTTGTTATTGAAAATTCTAATATTTTCATTAGAATTTAGCCCAGAAGTTCTTCAGGACAAAGAGTTTGTCTTACATGCAAACCTACATGAATCGAGGTGCCATTGCATAAATAGAACACCATTTTATTGCTTCAGCACATTATATTATTAAATACAATAGATCTGGCTACATAATTTTCAGTTTAAATACTGCTTATATGATGCTTAGTCCCCTTAAGAAAATGTCCAGTTTACTAGCTTGAAGGGCTAAGCAAATGATAAAGTATCCTCTGCCTGATTATTGTTCATAGGAAATGATGTATGTATATCTATTTGACAAAAGTTTTGTAGTAATTGTTTGCAGCACAGTGTATCATAATGCTCTCATCATGACTGATTTGACTTCCTCTTATGCAACAGTCACTTCATCCAGACTTTAGTTATCATATAAAACTTATTTTGCTTTTATTTCCATGCATCCTTTATATTAAATACATCTGATGTTGAGCAGGGTTTGTAGGGCACGGACTTCACAAGATGGTGATAAGCGAAGACATTTTATTGTAAAAATCCAGGGTTCTTAAACTGTTACATTGTTTTGAGTTTACATATTTGTGAGGCACAACAAACGTGTTTAACCAACCACCATAAACCACAATAGGAACACGCTTCAGGTGTAACCAATCACTAACCCCACAGTGTGAGCACTTATTGGTTCTAACAATTGTTTTCCAGTTATGTAACTTGTTTTTCACCTCTAGTTTAGCTGAGTCATTCCCAGAATGCTCTCTGGTTAGCTGAAGTAGCAGAAGTGAGCAAGGATTTTACAAGGGCAACAAGGCCTTCAGTTTGCAAGGCCTTTCTGCTCCGCAACGATGTTGGAATTTGGTGGGGATAAAATTTTCTGTTAGGATGCACTTGAGACACTATGGAAAATAGTGACTTAAGTCACCCTCTGCATCTTACAGTTCCTCAGTACTAGAATGGGACCTACAGCAGTTTGGAAACACAGCTATTTTCTGTTACTGATATTGTATCTGTGCTGCAGATGTTAAAATTTCTGGTGGATTATTGTCTCTCTGCCCCTACCCCCATACCTCATTTGATGAGGCTATTTTTACTTTTGTCCCTGGAAACACTGAAAAGCTCCTTGTAAATTCTTTACTTTTGTCTCAGGAAAAGTTATTTTTAGTTAACTCTCTTCTTTCATGTGTTTCAGGTTGTGATTAACAATGCAGCTGGAAACTTTATTTCCCCTTCTGAACGACTTTCTGCTAATGCCTGGAAAACAATAACTGATATTGTACTTAATGGTACTGCTTTTGTAACTCTGGAAATTGGAAAGGAGCTCATTAAAGCACAAAAAGGTATCTTAAACATTGTGACATATTATTACTTGCTTTCCTTACCTTACTATTACTGTAGCCAGTTTTGAGAGTTTGAAGAGAAATGCAAGTTTTAACATTCTTCTATAAAGGAACTTAATTTTTCAGTGAAAGCTGTACTTAAGTATCACACAGTAGATCTGGCTAACAGTTACTTCATTGTAGCATCAGGTCTTAAAATTGTACCCAGCGACCAATTGAGGTTGAATACAAAAATCTGATTGCAGAGTTCTAGTTGTTAAACATTTTTAAAATTAAAAAAATAAGGCTTTGTGTTTAAAAAAAAAAAAGAAAAAAAGCTGTTATTTCTTCTGTATATTCTCTGTGTATGTTAATTTCATTGAACTGAACAAGGGATATTTATTTAAATGAACAGCAATTCAGGATATCCCTGAATTTTCTTCCTACAGTAAAATAAAGTTTACAGCTGTGCTATTTGACGAATAGTACTGGAGAATTTACTGTTGAGATAATTTGAAAAAGAATTTTGAAATTGAAATCAGTATTAGATTTTATTGTCCCAGGTTTAATTCTTAGTTCTAGACTACCTAGAAGTTTAATCCGGTATCACAGCTTTACCTTAAAAACATGACAGTTCTTTTATATACTATGTAACCAAAGATTTATTTAACCAGATTTTTTTAAAGGAAAGACTTGCCCTTCTGTTATATAATAGATTATATACAAAGAACAGCTTTCATTTCACATTCCAGTTACAAATTCAAAAACAATGAGTTTATTTTTTGATCAGAATGATATAGTGTCAAATTCCTTTAAAAGCAGTGAGATACAATTACAGTTTTCCATGTACCCTCACTTCTGAATCCTGTTTTCTAGGAACAGCCATTGTGTTGAATAATACTTTTGTATTTGCACTGCATGTCTCTAATCTCTGAATTAGCTGAATTTCTTCAAAACTTCTCTCCAAAAAGTACTCCATGATCTTATACTATTTACTTATATTGTTATAAAGTTAATGTGTTTTTCAGTAGGTGTGTAGCCATTTTTGTTAGTACACAAGTATGTTCACTGTATATTTTAGCACCACATGAAAAAATAATTTCCACCATTCTAGTGCTGATATTCCCACATTAAAAACCCATCCCAAACTATGACTTACTATATCATTACGGCAGACAGTTGAAATAGTTTGCCTTATGGTCTTCCAGATGCATGTAGTGTGCTCATATAGTAATGTGAAATACAAATTCAAACATGCTTTTCTTTTTGCTGTTGTTGAATGAAAAGCTACTGTCCTTACTTCCATCTTCAAATTTGGTAAAATCCAGAAGTCATTCACCTTCATGTTGTCTCTCTTCCTTTCACTTCTAAGCTTCCAAATAAGGTGAATTTCTCTTGCTATTACTTGCATGTCTTCTTTCTAGAGAATTCCATCTGTAAGTAAGACTTTTTATTTAAGGCTTTCTTCAAGACGTTTTTGCAAATCATGTGTACCAGTTTGTTGTCTCACCTTCTTCTTATTTGCTTGCTTTTTTAGTTTCAGCAGAGACCTTAGTTTCTAAAGTGATTTTACCTAGTGCAAATATTTTAGAGCAGTCTGTAAGGATATTACGAGTCTGACAGTTTCTAGAACACTGGGACATCCTTTAGGTCTGCAGCATGTCCTACATTAGGTCTAATGTAAATAATAAAAGTTCTCTGCTTTTAGACTGAAAGTTCATGCTGGTTATTTGAAAAGAATTTGTAATCTGCTAGCATGTTATTTATTTTTCAAATGAGAGGAGTTAATTGGTCAGTTGTTGTCCATTTTATGAATATAGGCTTTAGAAATGAAAGTTGTGAATGAGCTGAAGTGTACTTTAAATATTAGCCGTAAATTTTTCAGTTATTGCTTCTATGTTCTGTCCACGTAGCTTGCCTCTATTTAACCTGTATTTTAAAAAAATCAGTGGCTTAATTCTACAAAATTAACAACCATCTCTAGATAACTTCAGAGTTGTTCTGTATGTTGATTTTTCCTTTCAAAATCTCTCAGTATAGAGTCCTTTTTTGTAAACAGGGCCCATGATTTCTGGATATCTGCTGGCATTTCAATTAGTGCTTGTTTATGGTTCTCTTTAGTTTCTTGTGTGTAATATTACTGTCATTTTTTACTGAAATCTCTGCTTACGTACAATCTACTGGTAATGTATATTGTTTTAGAAATATCCCCATAGCAGCTATTCTAATTAAATTATTTTTAAAATATAGCAACTAGAACAGTTATTTTAGTTGCTATGACGTAAACAGTGAACTGTCATCCCTTGTCCTTCATTTCCCAGTTATAGTAACCTCATGCCAGTCATTGATCAGACAGCTAGAATTTGCAGGATTCTATAAAAGGAAGATTAAATAAGCCGTTGCAGTTTCCATTATTTTCCAGAATTTTTTTTTGCTAAATCTGTTATAAAATATAGTATATAAAAGAAAGTAGTTCTTTTATAATAGAGTTTGTTGTGATAATAATAGAAGTAGTTATGCAGGTTAACTCTGTAATAGGCTCTATTGCAGAAAAAGCTTCTGGAAATTTCCTAAAAATCTTTGGTTTTTGACGTAAGCTTTAACTCAAGCCCTCTATTGTTATTTTCAGATTATGCTAAACTTAACTGTTAATGTTGAGGTTTTTTTCCCCACTCAGGAATTGATGGATTTAGGGCAAAGCATGTGGTCAGTGACGGCTAGACTAAGGCAGCTTCTGAAAAATACTGTAAGATCTTTGGCCTTCACTCCAGTTAGTGATAATGCATAATGATTTATGCATTAAGTTCATTATTAGTAAAAGTCTGAGGGCTTAGACCTTCAGAGCCTAATCAATAGCTATTTGCACTTAACTGGAACAACACTTAACAGTTGTGCAGAAGAGAGAACTGAAATAGAAAAGCTTGAAAAGAAAGTTTCAAAGGCTATATTTTTAAAATGCCTTTTCACTACCCAGAGTGAAATGCCATCCCTAAAACTTAAGCTGCAAACTTCTGTACCATTTAAATTGCTTTTACCTTAAGTTCAGAGTTTGATCTTCATGGGTTTTTTGTTTGTTTGGTGTGGGTTGTTTTTTAAATGTTTTTGCAACTTCTAGGAGCGGCATTCCTGGCTATTACAACAATTTATGCAGAGAGTGGTTCAGGATTTGTGTTGCCAAGTGCATCTGCCAAAGCTGGTGTAGAAGCAATGAGCAAGTGAGTAATACAGCAAAATGTGTGCTTTTGTTTTCACACCCTTAAGATGGAGTAATTGGTCTATAAAAATGGAGTCAGTTGGTATAGTCCACCTATTCCACTCTACCATAAGAGTTCGATCCAGGCTCCAGCAAGAAATAGCATGCTGACAGCTTCTTACAGAGGGAATTATTATCTGTTACTGTTTTTATCACAAGACCAAGATAAGGATAAGCAGAACTATTTTGGCAATTTTAAGTCCCAAAGTTCGTTTTACAGAATTTTGATAATCAGATTCTCTTGCATTCTTATAGGTAAACCAGCATGTAAAGACAGTTATTAGGGGAACTGTTTGAGATCTATAGCGCCTTCCACATTCTTCTGTCTGAGGAAAAGCTGTGCTTGTTATTTGGGTGCATTATACTGTGGCTTCAGCTCTGTTTCCTATCACTATTTAAAATTAAGGTCTGCAGTTCTACTCAGTTCAGAACAGTACCATGTTGACATATCCACATTACTCAGCAATCAAAAGGCTTTCTCTCATTTTTAACTTCAGGCTAGTCCTTCGTAGCACATAGATCTTCCTCTGCGCTTCAACAGAAAGAATTGAATAGTTTGGCAGCCTTTTAATAACTCGAATTCTTTATCTGGAAAAAAATGAGGGACTGAGTAATGGTCTTGATTTCCGTTCTGCAGAGCTGTAACGGAAATGTGTACTTTTCAGAGACTTTATGACTCAGCTAATCCATTCACTGTAGTAGATCCGAAGTACCCATTACACAGAGAAAATGCCGTAAAGCAAGATTATTCTAGTGGTCCCATTTTAGAATGTATCCTCTGTTTTATGTTTTTTCAAAATGTGTAATGTGAGAGCTATGTTGCAAATGTTAGAAATGTATACTTGTGGGATAGTCTAAATTGCCAGAGAAAGATGATGGCCTAACTGTTGTTTGATAAGGAATTCAGGTGCCAACATCATCCATGATTTGGAAGGGAGAAAGAATTGTTCCTTCATGCTGCTTTATCTACGATTCATCTATTAAATCAATATTCCTCTGTTTGGGAAGAATTTTTTTTGGTTCCCTGAAATTATTTTGTTCAGCACCAAAAAACCCCTTAAGTAGAAATGTCTGTTTCAGGAATGTTATAGTATTTACACATTTAAATATTTTTTTCCGAATAGGATTAAAATATTATGTCTAAAATATTGATGCATTCTGTTAATGAATTTTTAGGTCTCTTGCGGCTGAATGGGGTAAATATGGCATGAGATTCAATGTGATTCAACCAGGTCCAATAAAAACAAAGGTACATGGCATGAAGTGAAACACAGCCTTGAATTTGCTTTGTAGTACAGACTTACCTTTTCAACAGTCTAACCTTTCTGAGCTGTAACTTCTAACATGGTTTACTTGGTAGGCACGACTGTGCTGGAATATTGAACACACTTCCCTCTTAGTCTTTTTGTAAAATAGGATTTCTTGAACTTCTGAGAGCTGCCACTGTCCCCTCTATAACACTTGATACAAACTGAACCATTTTTTTAGTGTTTCAAAGAATTGATACATCAAAGTACTTAATGCTGATTCTTATCTCTATGTACCTAGTTTGTTAAGTGGAGTGAATTCCTGTATTTGTTGGAGTGTACAGTTCCTGTTTCTGCCTGAACCCCTAATTTTTAAACAAAACATCTCATCAGTTCTGAAATCTTAGAATCTCTTTTAGGTATGAGAACAGAATTTCAGTAGTTTTGTTGAAAATCTCAGAACTAGAAGGAGAAAAACTAAGTTGGCAAGGAAATGAGAAGCTTTGAAGTGAGTGAGAAGGAGGCCTGGAGGGTTTGAAGGAAGTAATCCAGAGCAGCTGGAACAGGAAGAATAAAGAAAGCAGTCCTGCAAGAAGAGAAAGGAGGATCCATTTCCCATTGAATCAAATTAAGATTATGAGCACTAGCAACTAATAATGGTATTCTTCTTCCTGTAAAATATTTCACAGTTGTTTCTGCTGTTGTTTTGGGAATAGTGGTGCAGATTTGTTGCTTTTTTACTTTTTTGGTTTGTTTATTTAGTGTTTTTTTCCATTTTGTCATTTTTAGATGCTACACAGGAAAACTTAGTTTTAACTCTTTTCACTGTAAAGAAAAATAAGTGGCAGGATTATAAAAATGTTGAAATAGCATTAGAGGATCAGACCAAAAGTTCTCCAGGCTTTTGTATCATGTGTATTTTTAAGTAAGAATAGAAGAAAAACATTTGGCAAGTTAAGGGATTTAAATGTCAATATTGCTACCTCCGGTTGATGTTCCTTTTTTGAACCAGTAGTTCAAACCTGCTTAAGATACTGTGTGTTCTTAATAAAATGATACATTTGGTTTAAAATTTCCCTGAAAGCATAAAAAAGCAGACAGCATATTGCAAAATCAAGGTTTTCTGCCTTAAGGGCAATATTCATGTCTTTAAAACATATTGCCATAAATCATGATGATAAAAGAACAAGGCATACAAGCACAATACCATTAGGCTTATAAACTAGCAGTTAAAAACATGACTGTAGAAGACTTAAATGGCATGATTGCAGCCATGATTACATGAATTACAATGTCCTTTAAATCATGACTTCAGTAACTTAACATAAATGTTACTGATACATTTCTGATTTTGAGTGAGGAGATTATTTCCTTGTGGAGGAGCCAGGGAGGAAAAAAAAACAACCTTTATTTCCCATGCCATTTTAAGCTTTTCAAGTACTTAAGCTTCCAGTGACTTTCATTAGCTTTAGCAGTTGCTGCAATTAACTGATCTTGATTTTTTTTTTTTTCTTTTCAATTTTATTGACTCTGTCATGTGTAATTGATGTTTGTCACTTTCCTGTTCGTCTTCTCCGCTTGTTCCGCTCCTCTGTCCATGCAGCAATTTTGAGTCTTCATTATTTCCTCAAATGTTTATCAAAGGTGTTTGAGGAAAAAAAGATGATTAACCCCTATTGTTTTTCACAGATAGATGGTGGATGACTATCCCAAATCTGTTAAATTCCAGCTTATCAGTAGATGCATATCAGTGCAACAGGGATAAAATGTTTTTTCTTTTCTACTTCCTTCTTTTCCATGCTACTGACAGTGAGGGTGTAGACAGCTTACTCACAAATATTAACTTCCGTATTATGTATGTGGAGTCAAATCTCTGTTGGATTTTATTTTCTGATGTAGTTATAACTTCTTTTTTTAATGTTTATTTAAATTCTCAGGGTGCTTTTAGCCGCCTTGACCCAACAGGCAAATTTGAGAAGCTGATGATTGAGAGGATTCCCTGTGGTCGTTTGGGAACTGTAGAAGAAATTGCAAATCTTGCTGCCTATTTCTGCAGTGACTATGCAAACTGGGTTAATGGAGCAGTGAGTTTTGGTTGATCTTGTTTATACAATTAACCCAAAGATGGTGTGAGTACTGCTGATATTTTTTTAAAGTCCTGGTTTCAGAAATGAAAAAAAAGTCTTACTTCAAAATTCTTTACAAATATTATTCATCTTTTAAGTGTAGTGCATGGCTGTTAGCACCTTTAAAAAGAACTTTTAAAAGTGATTGAATTGAGTTATTTTGAATGTGGGCTTTTCTCACCTTAAATCGGTAAAAATAGTTTTCACAGTTCATAACAAGGGAATTGTACAGAAATCCCACTGTTACTAAATACACTGTTTATGCTTTTTCTAGGTTATTAGAATGGATGGCGGAGAATATGTTTCTATGGCAGGAGAATTCAATGATTTGAAGAGGGTATTAATTACCTTGCTTGTTACTTTACATTCAGACACTTTAATGTGTAATTATTATATGAAATTCCAATAAAATTCTCTTTTCTTTTGTTAGGTTACCAAAGAGCAGTGGGATATGATGGAAGCAATGATTAGAAAAACAAAAGGGTCCTAAAGTACAAAACTTTATGGTGGAGATTCTTGGAAATGAACCACTACCTTTTCATTATTGTTTAGAAACAACCAATTGAGAAATAGCCTTTGAAACCTTTTGTATGCTAATTTCAATAAAATATTTTGAAATTGTTGTTTTGAATGTAGTTTGTGTATTTTTCCAATCTAAAATCTATTTTGTTGCCAATAGTGAAGAGCCTTGCCGTGGTCTCCAATCAGCCTTTGTTTTTTTTTTTATCTTTCTGAGGATTCTTTTTTTTCTCCTCAGATATATGCAAGTGTCTCTTAATATTGTAATTCCAATAGCATTTCAGTGCTCTCATAACTGAATGTAATCATTAATTTGAAGAGAGAAACAAAATATTAAGTCCTAATCTTCACACTTCAATAAAATTTCTAAGCTTACAAATACAGTTTCAAGTTACTAGCTGAACTACATACACTGAGAAAGGATCTAACTCCTGTGGTTACGTAGGAAATCTTGAAATGCAAACCCATCTTGGTCTCATCTTCTGTGACATTTTCAGTCTGTTAATTATCTTATTCTGAACTTTAAAAATGGCATTTACAGACTGCAGTGCTTTTCTAAGGAGCTTGCTCTTTGTCATGATGAAGTTAATGTTCTTGAAAATGAGGAACTGAAACTCATTTGTTATTAACATATGTGTGACTGTGGGAGTCTCTCCATAAAAAGTAGTTTATTTAAGTCTATTAAAGGATATTGGTAAATTGGGACTGAAAGTGTTGAAACCTCATTTGTTGAGATTTACAAAAAATCCCTAGGTTTCATTTTTGCGTTCACAGGCTGGTACTAAAGAAACTTTTAAGATGGCATTACCTCTGAATCAAGTAATTTTATCCATCCCAAATAAGCAGGTGATAAAAAAAAATTTGCTCTCCCTCTTTCATCCAGATTTAGAGAGTTGGTAGTTTTTGTCCCTCTTGCCTCAGACAGTGGCTGGAATTCTTCAAAGAAATTATCAGACTCTGGCCTTTAGAGCCTGGACTCAATGCCTTTTTTTTTTTTTTTTTCTGGTA
>VZRN01006445.1:979889-1002459 GCA_013397935.1 Dasyornis broadbenti
TTTTTTTTTTTTTTTCTGGTATTTAACCAGAGCTCCAGCCTGTCCCCACATACAAGTGCTTTGAGCCTGATACAGTGATCTAAGAGTCAGGACAATAGAATTAAGTCAAGGATGTCTTCCTTCATGTGCTGGTGGCGGTCATGTATTTTTCCACACAATCCAGGGCATACTTAACATATGCCAACATCTGACTGAAGTCATTTGATTGCCTTATTGCAAATCTGAATCAAGCTGTGTTCTGCTGAAAGTGTGCTATGTATTAGTGCAGGCTTCCATGTGCCTTTCTCCTATGAGTGACAGTTCTGTGGGGCATTGAATAGCCACTGATAAAACAAAGCAACTGTGTTTATCATAGCAGCCTTCAAGGTGTTCTTGAGCATAATGTAAGGCTTTTTCATGGTAACTTGGGTTTGGTATGCCTGTTGTCAAGATCAAATTCTGACATCATAGCCATGTCTTTTCCCCAAAAAGTGATTTAATTGAGAAGTTAGGCCCATATATTTTTATTTGTCATCCTTTGTATACATTTATATTCTCTTTGTAGGGACACAGTTGCTGACACTTGGGAAAAAAGTGCTTCAGAAAAAAAAATTTAAATACGTATTTGTGAGATGTGGTAACATCAAGTATTTTTCTGCACTGTTTAGTAGGTTTTCCTCTGGAGACAGGCTGTCAATAAAAACAAGTTCCTATCAGTCTTGTATCCATGGGTTTCTGTGACGTACTATAGGTGTGTCATGTGGTTGAAGTACTGGACTGAGATGGGAGGTGACCATGCTCAATCTGAAATTGTCAGAGACTTCATGTGACCTGAAGTCATTTCTGTTGCCAGTGAACTGCAGGACAAGTGCACTTTACAGCATTCTCTCAGGACCTGGTCATCTGAAGCAAGAAGACTGGCATGTTCCTTTTAGCCCACAAAACGTAGGTCCTGTGTGGGACACAGGTGGAAAAGATCAGGAACAGACCATATTCCAAGCCTCAGCATGAAGTTGGGATCTAGTTTATATCTGGCTTTGGGGGCTAGGAAGCACTTCTGCCTGTCATACAGCTCTCTTCCCTGTGTATAAAATAACAGTAACATAGGATAGCAGATTTTGCTTCATCTGTTAAGGACAAAATACTGAAGGGAGGCTTCTTAAAGCCTGTCTTGTAAAGAGATACTAGGGATTTATTTAATAACAGAATGTTTGTCATTTGCAGAAATGGGTACTGCTTCTTAAGTATCATCTTCTACCTGTTTACTGTTCAAAGCTAAATGAATTATTAATTGTAAATTTACAAAAGCCCCTGTTTTTAAAGCATGTGTTATTCAGTGATGGAACTAGAAAGCACATTTTAAGTTTTAATAAGCGTCTGTATTAAGAATAGGGTTTCCTTTATCTTGCCTATGCGTGTGACATCCATTTCAAACTACACAAGTTAGTTGCTTTTAGATGCTGAACATTTTGTCTTGACAAGATGTATACAATATGTTGATGCCGGTTTTAGAAATGGTGTAGAATGTTTTACTAGTTATATGTTACTTAACTT
The DNA here is from genome assembly GCA_013397935.1 of Dasyornis broadbenti. Lineage (NCBI taxonomy): Eukaryota > Metazoa > Chordata > Aves > Passeriformes > Dasyornithidae > Dasyornis > Dasyornis broadbenti. Next base: position 981,423 of record VZRN01006445.1, read on the forward strand.
ACAAAATATTTGCTAATATATAGACTTAGTTAAGTGAAAAAACATAACTCTGATCTTGTCGTCCACTGCAGCAGGAGAATGGAGTAGTTGGACTGGGACACTTTTCTTTAGTAAGAGTTGTTAGACTTGGTAGGAACAAGAGAAGAACATTACTATGAAGGCATGAATCCTAAACGATTCTCAAGTTTATGTTTTGCCTAACTACAATGTAATTGTTACTGAAGTAGAAACACATGATATCTGAACTCAGGAAAGAATAAGAGAAAGGAGCTTTATAACTACTATCTAACCCATGAAGTGTCGGTTTTTGAAATTCTAAAAGAAGCTGCTCCTAAATGCTGGTGAGAATTAGACTGTCCCGAGAAAGTCATCGCTAAAGCCCAAGAGACGTCCAATCCATAAGCATGCTCCACAGCATTGTATTAAACACAGACTGACATAAAGCACAGTCATCACAGCTACTTCATTCCAAACATAGCTAAACTGGCAGGAGATACTATCCTCACTGTCTCAGGCTGGCATATTTGCCCTGAGATTATTACATTCCTCACCCTAGAGTTTGACAGTGAGCCGCAATGTAAAGGGAAGGATGAAAAAAAGTATTGCTTTGTGCCATAATCATTTTATGAAGTTGGAGGGACAGGAAGGTGGAGGAATGAGTCAATAAAGTGGTGGTGTACATTGGAGATTGCAACAGGAGTCAATTGGGGTGCAGAGGCAGTTAAATTTTCATGAATCACAAGGGAACTTCCTTAAAATCCAAATACCTTTTTAAAAATAACTTTTGAATGACCCATCAGTCAAAGGTGTTACCACTTTCATGAGCTCAACTTGGAGACACCCACAAAGGGGATTCATTGTCTGTTTGCAACTGAAAAGTACATGTTGTCTGCTTAATTAAATCTTGAAATTCCCTTTTTTATTTCTGCTGGTGATTTACTGTCTCTGAACCCGTTACAATTTATTAGATTAATTCAGTGCTGGAAAAGCGGTATACTCCTATAGTATAGGGGCTTATAAGCTATGGAAATCATTTAAGGTTGCAAATGAGAGAGATCTGTCTAAGAGATGTTCTCTTCACTATGTTACCAGAACTGCTGTCAGTCTTTAGTTCTCCTACTTCTGGGAATTCTCTCCTCTTGAATATTTTAATTACTGTTGAGAATATTGCTTGTATTTCCCAAATTGAGAATTTGCTTTACAAACAGAAGATGACACTGTTTGAGGGAACTGTGGGTTCCTATTTGTCCATACTGGCTTCCAAGTTCATTGGCACTGAACTGCACATTTATATTTACTTTTTTTCCCTTACTGATAACGTCTAACTAAAGACACTGAATTGCAAGAAAGTTTGTACCTTTGTCTAACTCCATGGAGCCTCTTGTGTTGTAACTGCTAAATAAGTAACTGCACTTGAACCAAGGTAACCCCACAGTCTTTTATGTGATCATTTAATATGCAATAAAATTAAACAGTCTTTGGGATTTGAGTGCACTGACCTGTTTTTAGTTGCTGTAGAACAACTTCAGTTGATTTCAGAGGGAATTGGAGGTGCTCAGCACTTCAGAAAATCAGGCCACATATATTCGGGTGCCTAAGTACATGCTGCATATCTCATAGACACAGCAAATAGGAGTGGATTTCAGTTTCTCTCTATAGCCAGAGGCTATAACCATGATTATGATGAGGGCTTAGTATAAATCAGAAAAAGCAAACCTTGTGTAATGAAACAAAGCCTTAATCAAAGTTTAAGTGGAGTTCAGCAGCAGTGTGTATGTATTTTGTTCATTTATGATGTTCATTTTGCATAAAAACACTGCTGACTGTCAGCACCCTGATCTGTATTTGACATTTGCCCATGGAATGGGCACCCATGGTGGTTAGAAATTTCATCAGTTTGTGTGGATAATCTTTTCAAAGATGGATAACTAAGCTGTCAACAAGGAGGATTAGATTGGTGCTATGATACTGTGCGTGAACTGTTGAGGATAGAACAGTGCAGCAGTGAACAAATGAAAACCAAATTACTTGCTTCAAGGGCTGTGTTTGATCTTGATTAAATCATGGGTGAAAATTCACATGATTTTTTCCATAATGATCAGCTGGACAGTGTTAGTGGCCACTGAGGTGCCCTGATGGACGGTGGTGTGTGCCCAGCTGGAAGCAGGCACTCACTCTGCTTGACCTGGTTTACTTCTCTCAGCAAACACTGCATTTATAATGCCAATGGTTTATGAAGGGCCTAATAGTTATTATTATTATTCTTTCAGTTTGCTGGTTTGTGCTTTAAAATTACTAGAGGATCTCCTTTGATTTGAATACCTAGTGCCATGTTAAGTTTTTATCTGTATACATTTAAACTAGAATGGGCTAAAATATTTTATAGTATACTTGTAATTTGTAGGACAGTGGGTTTCAGTATTTGTTAGCTTGAGTGCTTCTTTGCATGTTTATTTTAACAAATTATTTATTTATAGGCAGCAGAATGGTTAATAGCTTCAGTAAAGGGGATCCCAAGTAGCTCTGTCTCAGTTTCTGAGTTTAGCTGGAATATGGCATACCTGTATTAGATCATGTAATTAATCTTTGTGCCTGCTATGATTTTACCTTTCTTTGGTCACCAGATGCCTACCAGAAGAAAGGTCTTCCCTGTCATCACCTCTCTTATTATACTATGCCTCTTTCTGCCCCAACCCTGACATTTTAAAATCAGCCCAGGAGTGATTTAAAGAGTTTAAACCTGGAGGTTTTAGAGCAGTTTTGACTTACACATACTTGTCACAATTTGCTTTGCACTGAGAGTAGGTACCTTTGCTAGAACTGGGGTTTTAAATTGCTGTCTTTTAATCCAAGTTTTATTTAAGAGAAATAACTGCAGGAAACACCCTGCCTGTGGGTGCTTTCTGTGTTGTGCCCTACAGCAGAGCCAGCTGGTGGGCAGCAGCAGTAGCAGAAGGGTGGCTTCAGAGCAGATCTGTGACAGTTAATTTATGTTCAGGAAGACAGATTTCAGTTTCTGTGGTGACTCTGTCGAAACACTTTAAATGCTTTATCTTTCACTGTAATGATTTAGCAAACATCATATCTTTACACTTTTAAAATGTTAAAAGAAGGCAAAATCCAGGGTTTCAAGTGCACAATATGAACAATATCAATCATTTATTGTACTGATAGGCAGATTCACTGTTCCTTCACTTAATGTACACAACTGTATTTCACATTGCATAGAGAAAAGAGGAGACAAGCAGGTGAGAAGTTAAATCACTGTGCATGGAGTGGGAGTAAAACAGTGAGAATGAGCTAGCTTAACCTTATTTTAGTTTTTTGTGTGGTTTTTCTTCCCATCCCAGCAAGACCCCATCCAGCACTACCTACTCCTCAACTTTCCAAGGCTCAGCCTGGAGAGAACCCAAGGCCATTAGGCCATTCCTGAAATGACATTTAGTTGCTTGAGTTCACCTGAGGAATTCAAGGATTCATTTCTGTGGGTGTTCATTGACTGTGACCTTGAAGGATCAAGCCTCATTGTTTGAGACACATTTCAAATAAAATGCATTTGCTTCCATTTGTTAAATAAGACACAAATGCATTTGAGAAGTTGTATATAGCTAATCTGCTAACCTGAAATTGCTTCTGAAACAGTTTTTCCTCGAGGCAGCAGGGATTTATTGACTTTAAGACACAGCCCAATTTCCTTCCTTCTCCAGTACTTACTGGGAGCAATGGCCTGGACATTGATAAAGTTGTCTGGCATAAAATTGGTGTAAAATAAAAAGGGAGCCATGCCAGAAAAAAAAAAAAAAAAAATATTCGAGAAGATAGGGCTGCTTCATAGTATAGTTTCCATTTAAAAAATACATCCCTAATATAATAAAAAGCTCAACCTACCATGTAAACTGAATTACTAAATTGTTATAAAATCAGTACTATTTTTTTCTTCATTTAGTGTCAAATTTTAATGCTAGTGGTATAGACTAGTAATTCAGTGTAAGATCCAAGGAGGCACATTTTTAAAAAATAGTCAGTTTGTCCTCTACATGGTACGGAAATAAGAATCCAGGAGATACACAAACTAGACACCAACAATCTTAGGATATTAAATTTAATTATAGATTACACAGAATATGATGTAAAAACAGCAATTTACTAGAATAATTATAACCTGCAAAATGTGAAAATAGTTTAGAAAATGGATTGTCATATTCTCTGACACAGCAATAGTCATGAAAGGTACACTTATAATATCATATGTTAATCTGTGTATTAACTATACTACCTGTCATTTAGCCAGGATTTCAAGACAGATTAAAGGCATTTATTTCTGAAGTGCCTATGTTTAAATTCAGTAAAACAGCTAGATTGAAAACACTATATTTTTATCAACTACTGCATGGAGATCTATTCCAGATAAATGCTTTGTCTATATGCTATGAATTCGTAATGAGAAGAGTAATTGTAAGACTGCAGAGAGTACAGACCTGTAAGTGGGTGGTTTGACAACTGAAAATATTTCTTGGTGCCTTATTAAAATTTTGAAATCAGACACACCAATGTCTCTTTACTACTTCAGACCTAGATCACATTTAATCTGAATTCATGTTTTATATTTAAAACCCCCACATTTATTTTTCATGGGGAAGAAATGTGTAGATCTTTGCGTTATGTTGTTCAACGAGAAATGTTGCAAGTGTCAAAGGATATGATGACCACAGCAATGTCAGCAGGTTTAATTTTTCTCCAGCCGTGTTTATGAAAGCAAAAAACCCAACCGAAACCAAAACCAACCCTGACATATTTAGTTTCTTTTTGAATATACAGACTGGCCCAAACACTGACATTCTCTTTATCAATCTTTTTGTTACAAAAACTGTACATTACAAACAGTATAGAAACAAACTGAAAGGAATGTGCCACACATCCTGGCTAATTTTCTATATGCAGTTTAAAAATACAGCCTACTCCCTTATAGTGCACAGTTATTGTGTAGAGTACATCACTAGTTAAGTGGACATGATAGAAGAGCTCTAGTTTTCCTCAGCACAGAGAATAAGAGCCAGTTCTGCTCGGTAAAGCTTTCCTCCATCAGACAAGGCCATGATGCTTTTCTTGTATGTTGCAAGGTTGGTAATGTCTAATTCCTATTTAAAGAACAGATAATGCTTTATAATCCTGTTTAGTTATCAGCATGAACAAGTTTACTTCCAATGGCAGGAAATTAGAAAAAAACCCAGGTATTCTCAGCCTGTTTGACAGTAAACTAAAATGTTTTTATGTATTTGTGTGTTATCCATATGATAGCCATATGTCAGCTTGCCACTAGCTGGTGTCTCAGAAGCAAGCAAGCTCTTGACAGTGTCACTGTGTTACCACAACTCCCCAGTTCAGGATTTACACTGCTATTATTTCCGCCACAATTTTTAGTTGTACTTTGACTTCAGGAATTATGACTTAGAAGCTCTATATTTATCTTATTAGGGTGGATTAAAGTGTCCTTAAAATCCAAATTAAATCTAATCTCTAAGGGGAAAGAAGCCCTCTAGGATTACCTTTTTGTTCTTTTCACAAAGATCCTTCAGTAGGGCATCAAGTTCATTTTCATCTATGTAGCCATTGCCATCCTGAAAAATACCATTGAAGATAATTGTAAACATTTCTTTTTAATTCCAGAGGTTATGGCTAATTTTCCACAAATTCAGAAAATAAGTGCCACCAAACTACACAGTTAATAAAAATATTTTTTAAATACTTACTTGATCATACATCTCAAAGGCATTATTGAATTCTTTTGCACACATTTTGACACCCTAAATGCCAAAAGGAAAACAAATCAATTAATGAGACCAGTTATGTGTGATGGTGACAGGTTACCTGAAGAATGTGAATTTTCATACCTGAAATTTAATAAGAAAATTTTCCTGTACAGGGAGTAGTCTTTGGAGAGAAAAAGAACAAAGATCAAAATATTTAATTGTTCCCATTACAAGCACTTGGTACATGATATTTATTGTGAAAAGAAATAGAAGACATACCTGGCCAGTTCAGTAAGCTCCAACTTCCCATCATTGTTTGCATCAAACATCCTGAGCTGAAAGAATATATAATTTTACCTTGTTAATCAAAATTAATCCACCTAATGAAGAAAATATTTATTTGGAAAACTTAAAGTCAATTAACTTTATCCTGAAATGATTTCTCCACGTCACATTTGCTGTGTAATACCTTTATTTTAAGTACTGACTAAGTAATTTATAGTAATTAGTTTACTCCAAAAGCTTGATAAGAAACCAGATGAACAATTCTGATTAACTTATGGTAAGGTAGGTCTTAACCTGCCTATGCTGATGAATGTCCTGTATGAGAAATGTCCATGTAATTATTTATAAATGAAAGGACTGTTGATGTGATAACATTTTCCTTTTGACTTCATGTCATGGTGGGATAATAGAATCATTATTCTCTGTTCATAAAGATGAAAAAGCTGTTGGGTAAAGTGCAACAGAATCCAAGGCATACAATTCCCTAGACAGAAAATAATAGACATTTGATTCACTTGAGTAGGTTTAAGTATTTAAGTAAAAACAATGTTCTCTTACTGTGATATATTTATAAAAAAAAAAAAAAAAAAGTGAATAGATGTTGCAGATGATCATCTTTTCTTGATGGTATGAAAATGGGAAAATAAATCTCTCCAAATAAGCATAATTAAATTATAGGAATAACTATGTTAATACAGTTTCACAAAATAAGTGATTACTATTTCTAATAATTTTTAATTACTACTATTTTCCTTTGAGGCCTTGAAAGGATAAGCTCCTGCTACTTGAGAGGCACAAACAGCTTATAATAACTATTAGAAGTAGATAGAATAGTGCTCCTGCATAGGACCTTCTCTTCCATGATTTATATCTGTATAGTTCCGTTTTTCTACTTCCAAATGTTATATTGCACTTGCTGTATAAAAGTGTCACAAAAGCAGCAGACTACAAAACATTGTATTGAAAGCACCACCACCCACACTCCATCCCATCACCTGCAATCACAGTAATTTTAGATGTAATTTATATATAAGAGGAAAAGCAACATCCTGTACTGTCATTTATACATAAACGTGTATCTTTTTAAAGAGAGAACTAAGGTAATGCAATGAAAAAAAGACCAAATTTCACTTTGTTAATACACAATAAATGACAAAGGATACCAGAAAAAGGTGACCAATTCTATAAACATTTATTTCTACACAACATCCCTGGTTCCTTTTAACACTTCCTTCCTTTGTATAAAAGCATCTGCCTTGCATGCACTTCCCATGAAGGCAAATTTGCATTTGGGTGAGGTAAGCAGTGGCAGCTGTGAAGTGAACTTATTTTGTATTTTGATGAGTTGTTAGTGGCTGGCTCTGCCTGTCAGCAGCTGCTCAGGACTGTTTGTTTTCTATTATCCTTCTGTTTTCTGAGGAGATTATTGGAGAGTTGGGCTTACGTTTTTTCTCTTGTAACTAAATTCTTTGTCATTGTGTGTCTCTGCAGAGGCTGGGCCTTAAAGTTCACTTTAGGATGAAGGTCAAAAAGCTTTGTGAACAAAAATGCTGTCTTCACCCGTGAATGAACAGTGACTATTCTGGTAAATGGTTTATACTGGTACAATGAACCAGCAGACTTCTCCAGGAGAAACACAGGTTTTGTTCAGACACTCTCAAGCCAGTTTGAGGGCTAGTCCATCTACCTAGCAGAGTTTTGATTGTTAAAAGTATTTAGGACAAAAACAAGCTGGTAAAACAAAAAATGCAGTGTTATACATTTCTGGAAGACCAGAATTCTGTCTTTTTTTTTTTTCTTGAAAAACCCATGCAGAAGCCAGTACTGGCAGTTAGCGTGGAGTACCATAGGGATGGGATGGACAGATTGTTCCAAGGATGGGCTGATTTAAGACAGGGAAGCAACAGTCTTCCTATAGTGTTTATCTAAAACATCAATTTATCTTCCTTGAAGCAAGGGGAGAAGGGAAGTGTGAGATGTTTGTGAATCTAAAGAAGCCACCATGCAGTGATGGCTTTTAAGACAAGAGACAGACACCATAGCACTGTAAGATGGCAAAACATAGAAAGTAACACCAAATTTAGTTGATCTAAATACAATAATATAATTGTGACAAGAACAATTTTTCTCCTATGAGCTGTGAAGACTGGTTTTACAACTAGCAGCACAAGGAGGCAAAACAGGGAAAATACTATGACATGGTATGGGATTATATAAATACCAAGAGTGTTAAAAATTTCTGGGCTTTTCTTAAGCAGTAGTGAAAACTGCCCATCTTTCCCTGCAGAAGTACTTGCAATGCTGGATGCCTCAGTTGTGTCTCTCTTGCAGTGTCATAGTCTGGCTGGGACCTGCTGGGTCTCCAAGTCATTTGGAGCCTTTCAGTGGCTAAAGATAAACAGAGCTTGGATTAACCCATTATGTTTGTAAATAACCTTACCATTATTTCTGTGTATTCCGATAGCTTTGAGTCTTCAATCTGCTTATTTGCTTTCTGTAATAAATCTTTCAAGAAGCTCTGTTAAAATAAATAGAGTAATAGGTCAATTTTTATCTGCAGTATAAAATGTTTGCTAACTTCAGATTAAAGTAATGGGGAATACTATTTTACTTCCACTTTAGTATTTACTACTGAAGTTCTAAATAAGTAGGGAAAAAGTATTTATTAACAGCTAAGAATATATGTTTCTTTTGATAAGTTCAAGTACATTGCATTTCATTTGGAAAAAGTAACTAATAAAACTTCCTCCATTGTATGTCATTTGTTGTATTGTGAATTTGGAAAAAAGTTTGCCTTTCAAGTATACTGCTTCTTAATCAGCTCTATCAGTAAACTAAACTAATTAACCTTGGGTGTCCTTGAAAACTTGGATGCCTAATCACTTCTTGCAACATAGGAACAATTTTACAGAAAGAATCAATGATTAATCAAGTTTTGTCCTTGCCTATGGCAGTACCTGATGCTAGAAGTGAACATTGCTTCTTTCTACCTTGTATTTTAAATGTGTGCAGCCAATTTTGTTGCATTTTTAAATAAGAATTTGATGTCACATGACTTGAAACACCAGCCATTTTTACTTCAAAAAATAAGATGGTTTCCACCCATTCAATATTTTAAAGTTCTGTACTAGATCTGTGACATTAAAAAAGGAAAGATACCAAATTGTATAACCAGGGTGATAAAGCACCTAATTCCAGTCATCAGCTGGAATGTCATTATCTTTGTGGAATTTTAGGCCACATTTCAAGGTAGAAAATGGGGGAGCTTATAAGAAAATTTACATGTGTTCCTGAACCTGAATGCAACCATGTCAATAGTCGTATGACTAACACCCAATATTGTTCTTTCAGTCTGGCCCCCTCCGTGCTGGAGGCCCTTTTGGGTAGCTTGTATAACAAGGAACACAACTGAAATGCTGTGAAGGGGTGTTATGGAAGCATATTTAATCTTGTGTGCTTGAATGGAAAATAGAACTGGAAGGGAAATGAAAAGGTTATTCAGTCCATGTCTCAAGAAAGGATTCTGTCTATCTAAACTTCCTGAATTACTCTCTGATCTGAGCTATTGCCAAACCTTTCCTAAATACAGGCAGTGATGAAGAGTCTGCCTCCCCCTTAGACAACATATTCTACTGCCATTACTATTGTTAGAAAGTTTTCCTGATTTCCAGCTTAAATTTCACTTACAAAGTTATAAGTGGGTGTACTCCTCCCATAACAAATACTTAAAAATGTTTGGGCTTGCTGAGAAATACTGATCTAAAAATAAAACTGGAATTTATGTCTTATTTTCAATGTTAAAATGGCCTCTTTCTCTGAGGCAAATGAAACCTCACAGCACAAGAGAGATGAACCATTAGAGATTCGGTTAAAATGTCTTCATTCTTCAGCTGGCCCTCAATCAATCCTGCCTTTTAAAATCTATTTTAAAATACAGCAGCCGGCAGGCATCGTCTAACAGCTGGAGAGTTCTCAAGTGCTACCTCTTCCTGATCCTACCAGCTTTAAATACACTGACCTGGTGCAACCAGTCAGCAGAAGAATGAGCTTGTCTGCCTGAGGGTTACCCTAAGGTTAAATCCTCAGCAAATGTCACACAGATACCAAACTCAAAAGAGAAAGTGAAAAGGGAAAAAATGTGAATTTTTTGTCATGGATTCCTTTTCTGAACAGAGGAGTTGTAAAGATTTTGGACAGTTTGATCTCCTGGTGCATTATTTAAAACTTACATAACTCTTCTTTATACCACATATGGGCAAAATAGTCCAAATTAGATGGATAAACACTGCTAGGTCTTTCTCTTGCTATGAATTGCTTTGATTCCTTTGAATGTAAAGCTACAATAATGAATCAAATGCAATTGAACTGTGGAAAATAGCACCTTTCTACTCAGAAAGCTCTTGTATATGAACATCTCTCCTATGAAGAAAGGCAGAGAGAATTGGGATGCTTCAGCTTGGAGAAGAGGAGCTTCAGGAGAACATCATCAAAGTATATAAATGCTTCAAGAGAGGGTGCAAAGAGGATGGAGCTAGGCTACTGACAGGACTAGAGGCAATGGTCACAAAGTGAAACACAAAATGTTCCCTCTGAGCATCAGGAAACACATTTTCACTGCAAGGATGACACAGCACTGGCACAGGTTGCCCATGGCTGTAGAGTCTTCATTCTTGGAGACATTCAAAGGCCGTCTGAACTAGGTCCTGGGCAACTGGCTCTGGGTGGTCTTGTTTGAGCAGAGGGGTTGGACCAGATGACCTCCAGAGGTCCCTAACAACCGCTCTGTGATTCTGTGACACTAACAGCATTGACAAATTGATGTTGATTGTATGACTAGGGAAATAAAATCACTCTAATTTTAAGATTTTGTAACTGTGCAAGGCTGAGATGGCTAGTGGTATAACCTTGATGATGCTCTTATTTGTGCATATTAAAGCTGATACCAAAATCCTACTAGGTTAAGCAAGCAGAGGCAGCACAATTCCACTTGTGTTAGTCTAACAGTATTACAGTGAAAATTGTAGGGTCACATCGTACTTGAGATAGCATAATCTGTCCAGCAGCAAAGTGATTAATAGTAGTGACACTCTTAAGAAAAAACACAACAAAACAGCCCTTCTTCCTAAGAGACAAAAAATTAACCAACATAGTTGTCAGAGGCTCATCTTGCTTTCTTAATCTTTCTTACTCCTAAGCTCCCTGGTACTCTGAGTCACTTGAGACCAACACTGATCTGAATTAAAACATGGTTTAAAAAAACATTGATCAGATTAGAGTTTCACTTTAAATAATTTACTGGCAATAAAAACATCAGCTAATTGTAATTTTTGTTGTGTTTGAAATGCAAAAACATGCACAGGTGGGTATCTGAAGAAAGAAATAGAAGCACAGACTGTAATCCAACACCTGTTCTCATGTCGTGCATGCTCACAGATACTGGTTTACCTTAAGTTCCTCAGAATCAATGAAGCCGCTGTGGTCGCTGTCATATTTCCTCCATGTCTGCAATCAGAACGTGAATGCTTTAATGACATGTTTATGGCAAGTGGGTCTTGGATGGTTTTACAACAGGCAATTTTTCATACTGCACCTGCATGAAATCTTCGCTTGACTTTAGTTGCTGGCATCTGAAGAACAACAAGAAATTCTCTTCCGTTGGCAAAACCTGAGCAAGCTGTAATAGAATTTAAGAAAGATTAAATTTTGGCTCTTCATTAGGCCAGCTGAGCTTGTAATAGAGTATGAAGCCTTTAAAATGTGTATGAAATTCTTTGTGTTCATATTGCCGTATTGTGGTCCCCTGGGAAGGGGACCCTTCACCCTGCTAGCTTAAGTGTTTGGAAGATGCCTCTGAAAGACTTCTGAATTGCAGCTTTGCCATATTTATCAAGGTCAAACAGAACTGAGGTCTGAGAGAAGGGAGTAAGGCAGCACTTTACCAAAAGGGTAGCTGGGGAAAGGGGAAAAAATTCACCCATGCAGAATTAAGATCTGTGTTAAAACCCTTTGAATTGGCAAAAAGGGAAAGCATAACACAAGGATTTGTAGAGAATAAGTGTGAAGGACCAAGGAAGAGGAAGAAATAGAGTAACACTGACATGAAGAACACGTGTATAATGTAAATGGTTAAACATAAGGAAAAGCCAGGAGAAAAAAAAAGATAACAGGGAGGGTAAGGGATGGCAATTCTCGTTTGTCAGTCACAGAGCTGTGTTCAAAAAGAGCTATAAATACCAGAAAGAAATCAAGAGGGCTTTTAGCTCTGCAAAACCGGGGATGGTTCTTCCAATGCCTCTTCTCTACAAAAGGCTTTTAAAAAATCAGATATTATTGTACTGATTATTGAAAATGTTCATTTACTATAACTCAATTTTGGCATGTGACAAATGTAGAAGATGGAGAGTATGGTGTATAATTTAATGTAAAATCATGATTTGTTTTTAACAAAAGCCCAATATTGTTTTTCTGTCCTCAAAATGTACGAAATGTGTTTTGATTAAAAAACCCCAACTTTTTACTTGAAGAATAGACCAGCTGTGCTTACTAGGAAAAGAAAATGAAGAAAGACCGTTTTCTTAGCTGCATTCTTTTATGTAAAATGACATCTGCAGACTTTCTGGAGTCCCATCTTAAAATTTTGATTCAAATTTTTGTTTTTCTGCCTCCATTTCACACCCTCATATCTTTTGTTCTGCCTATTTCAGTGCTATTGCATAATTGCTGAGGCTTTTTTATTGCGATCCAGCAGAGCTGTAAGTGAGTTCAGCTCTCACCCCACAGACACAACAAAGTTATGGAGATACATCTCTTGTGTCTCTAAAATTATATATGCAAGGAATCAGTTAAATTCTTTTAATGTTGGTACAGCTGAAAAGACACATCAGAGCACTCTCCTTACAGAAATGGTGCAGCTGATGACAGGCTGTCAGGCCCATCAGAGCCTTCTGAGCGCTTTTGCTAAATGGCTGAACACGAAACCAAAATCAGCTCAAGAAATGCATTTTTTGTCAGCAGCTTTCAAAACCTACTCCATTATAAACAGCATATACATAAGTGGGTAAGTATATATTCATGTGTACGCAATAGCTAAATGTGTGTACCTTAGTCTTGTTTCATGAAAAAACATCTTTATTTCTTTCATGACAGAAAAGCTTTGATTTTTAGAGTACATTCCTATTAAACAGCAAATGTTGAATGGAAGAACAGTTTAGAATAAAAAGCAGAGGTTGGGAGAAGGGACTGATTATGACAATGGGAAAGGGTTTGCTTGTGTGGAAAATATAAATAAGATGTCATTCAATGACATAGCTAACTCCTGTGTATTTTGCAAGGGCACTGTAAAATAGTAACTGTCCAAAGGATCATTAGCAGCTTATTAGCAGTACAAAACTATATTTGAGGTACAGAGTATATTACCTCTGGAAGAAAATTACCTTATTTTAAGCCATACCTCTCACCCTTTGTAAGTCTCAGGGGAAAGCATTAAATTGCTTTTTGTGGAAAACTCTGCAGTATTAAGGGATGAGGAGATTGTGTGGAAACTGGTTCAACTTCACAGTCCCAGTTTTATACCACTACGAAGAAGAAAGATGGAAACCTGATGCTAATTTAAGTGATGACTTCTTTGTGGGGATAGGCATAGAGGACCTTTGTGAGCATGTTTGAGTAAGAGTGCAGACCACTGCGAGTCTGTGTATGGCAGCAACAGAAATTTAGTGAGCTCTGCTGCTTTTATGGAGAAGGTTGGTTATTTGTGGATTGCAAACAATAGAGGACAACTACAAAGCCTGAGACTGGCTTGACTCCTCTCTGCTCAGATGCAGGCTGAGGTGTGTCTTTAGAGGTTACCTAGCAGAAAAAATACTCTCAGTACCTAAAACAGTATCAGGACTATTTTCTAGAGATCGTTCTCTAAGTAAATTCTGTTGATATTTAATGCTATTTAAAATTCCTTTCACCCAATACAGTGAATTTACTTTTTAAAACCCCATAATAGAGCATAGAAGTACAAAGAATATTTTAGGCTAATAAGTAGTCATTTTTATGGCAGCAGTAATCTTCAAATAATTTGAACGTGGAATTGCCACAGTTCTGAGTTTTAAAGCCTTGGGTTTCACAGCCACGTTTTAGTGAAAGCATTGGTCTGAATGAGTACAAAAGGTGAATTAAAGGTCTCTTACACAATGGCAAGAAAGTGGGCAGGTCAGGCTCTGCCTTTAGCTGGAGGACACTGGATAATAGCCAGTGAACTAACTGCAGTGCGCTTGCAAAGACAGAGTCAACACTTAATCTGAGCTGAAAATCCACTCCTTCCTCTGTGAAGCCACCCAGGCGTCCTCTTTATCTCAGTCAACAGACCTTTCCTGAAAACTCATTATTCGCTAGCACATTCTTCGTCAGATGCTGGGTATTCATTATGAGGGCTGGGAGGCTGAATGACTTTACATAAGTTTTTTTAACAACATTCACACAATTTTCAGAAAAACTATTTGATGTACTATGTAAATGGGAGCAATCCGTCATTACTGGATACGGTTTTTTCATAAGGAAGGAGAATCAAGTCCAAATACCAACTTTAACACTGCTCTGCACGTACAACACATTTCATGAATCCCATCAGCAGTTTCCAAATCAAGCTTCATGCTGATGTAAGTGAAATAAAATATAGCTATTGGGTTTGGAAACTGCTATATTAAGGGAGAAAGTCCCTTCAGTCACTGAACTCCGTACTATCACTATTCAATTGCTTCCATGGATGCTGAACATGCTTGGCACTTCACTGGGGGTGGTGAGCCATATCAGACCCTATTGGATTTGCTCATCTTCACTTGTTAAGTCAATATCAGAATCAGAAATAGAATTTGATAGGTAAAACTTCCAGTTATCTTTCCCAAGTAAAGAAGCACAGTCTTTTTCAGGCACTGTGCACACATTCTTCTAGCATCCAGTGCTTGCTATACATATATTCAAAAAGATTAAATTAAATAGAATTCTTCAGTAACAAATAAATATTTGTTAGTACACAACCAAACAATTTTTTATACCAAATAAACACTACTTCTTTCTCGATGCAAAGCTCTTTGATCAATGCTAAGTATTGTCAAAAGATGCACTTCTAAAAATCAGTTATAGCTGCAAGTGAAACAAACTGTTCATATTTCTGTGATAGTTTAATCGTAGTTACATATGCCTTTAAACAAGTACATGAAATTCAGACATGTGACAGCGGAGAAAAGGTATCTTGAAACAATCTGTTGTATCAGCAGTGATACTTTCTATTGACTTTTACAGATTCTATTCAGTCCTCTATTTTAAAATTAGATACTGACCCAAAGCTGGTCACTGTAGAAATTTTGCAGGCCTGGCTTGTTTCCAGCTTTTTCTTAATTAACTCTCTAGGTCAGATTTCTTATTATCAGGAAAAAATAATATAATTTAGTAATAAAACTGCAGTCTCACTGCACTCAGAATGACATAAATGAGTCATTGATTTAAGCTCAGAGAAATGACTTCTCAAACTGTAACCCCATAATCCCACAAACTCTCCTTTTTGACTTGTAGTGCTGAAGAGTGAAAGTGAGAGAAAACACAATGGTTCCCTGATTCCTAGCAAAATTTTCTAAATTAAACAGTTGTTGAGCAGCTGTATGAGAAGAGGTTGATTATCTTCAGCCTCTTCAGAAAGAGGGAGTAAGGAATTTTCTGAAATTGTGTCAAAGTTCAAGAAAGGAAATCCTAAGAAATTCTAATCTTTCTTTGGACTGCAATTACTATTAAAATTTTGTTTACATTTAATATGATTAAAATGCTGACTTACCACATATGGGTTTTTTTAGAATAGACTACATACAGTGACTGCACAATTGAGTTCACTCGGGTGTTGCCATCACTATTAGGAATGGTGACAGAGCATTAGTTCAAAATCACAGGTAGCACTACATCATGTTACTTTTTGCAATTTAAATGTCTAAAATAGAACTCTTACCTGCTGTGTAGAAAACTAAATTGCTGTTGATGCTTATTTGTATAGAATAAAGAGAGAAAAGTTAAATGACTTGTGGCAAAATGCCTGGAGAGGGGTAAGGAATATATTACTTTTTGTTAATGAAAAAATTTATTTAGTAAAAAAAAAGATCTTAAGAGACAGGAAGAAATATTCTGTGTGTCTAAAAATCCAAAGTATTGACATATTATGCTTGCATTGTTTGTGCTGAATGTATTTTCTTCAAGTAAAGTTATAAAGTAACTGTCTTACCTCAACTATTCCTATTTTTCCATCAGTAGATTTCCCATATTGGTCCACAAAAGCTTTCATTTCAGGTGTTAAATCCTACAAAGTTAAAATGATAGAATTATTACTTTAAAATACAAGTACCATATATAAAGTTACTTGAATAAGCTATTAGTTGCAAAATAATATACTACATTTAATGAAGTACTCACACATTGCAGCTAAACTTGTCCAATTTAATGAAAATGAGCATTGTTTTTTGTCATAAATAATGTCATTGTGATAAATTTTACTTCCTAGGGAATTATATTATAGCCAGTGTGAATGATTGGCATCTAAATACTCAGACCCCTATTTTGGTTTACAGAATGAAAAAATTATAAAGACAGATGTGTTGGAAGATGTGTCTAACAGCTCTTTTGTTTAAGAGGGTGACAGCGAAGTTCATAGGCAATTATTAGTCCATTTTCTCAGTTTTCAGTTTTAAATTAGTAACTTGAAGGCAGTGCGGAATCTTTCAAAATAGGAAAAAAATTCAGTATAATACATCTGAACATCAAAATAGTCTTTTCACATCTTTGAGTGGATTTTTCCTGAACAATGGATGCTATTTTTGTCTTAAAAGAACTCATCACAATATCATATTTTTCACTGTTTAGTATTTGGTTATCATGGAAACAGAGTCAAAATGTCACAGCTTAAATTTAGAGAGGGAGATTTAGGTGAGAGACAGCTTTAAGCCATACCTTAAATCTGACAGAATAAAGCCATCCTTGTTGTTCATATAAATTATGGCCCCTGCTATACATCTGCTCTCTAAAGACTATCCTCATTCTATGCTATGGCAAAAAGTGCTAGCCTTGGGGTAAATATCTAAATATATGTTTTCATACTTCAACTTGACCTGCCTTGCTTTGATATGAGCTGCCATCAACCTTCAATACTGATTAAACTTTTAATTTTCATTGTATTTCTTATAGGTGGAAGCGAGTGAAACCAGGCAGCAAGAATAGGGTTATGGTTATATTAGAACAATGGTCGATTCTACGGTTATGGATGAAGATACCTCAGACTTTGGAAATTAAAGTTTTAGTTGTTATGATAGATCTGATTATATAGGACCTAAGTGATTTTCTCACTAGAGACACAGGGACTCTTAGCTATACAAAGTCCATTGTAGCTTGTCCCAAATTTCACCTGCCAAAGCTAACTAAAATGTCAATTCCTTGTAGCTGATACAGTCACGGCCTAGTATCCTATTTCTGTCAAAGTCATCCATGGCAGGCTAGTAATTTGCCACGGCTTTAATTAGAGATGCGGTTATTAATATAATGGACTTCAAAGTCACCTTTCATCTAATGATCCCAAAGTGGGGACAAGTTTGCTTAGTAGATAGAATAGAGAATTAGACACTTGGATTTTAATTAGTCCTGGTTAAATATTTTACTAATCTTTCTAATAGCAGCTCTGCAGTGCCGGACAGTGTCCAGCCATTGAAGGAGGCACAGTTGATTACAGGTTAAACAAAACAGGAAACTTGTCCTCTAGTTAATTATTCAGAAATGATTACAAGTTTTTTGGTGTTCACTTCACCTGCTCATGAGATGCTTGAAGGGTTATTTGAGTTATGTTATTCAAATAAATATTTTTGGTCGAAAAAACTTGCCTAAATTTATCCAAGTCTAGTCCTAAACCTGATACATATACAGTATTCAATTTCTGAAATTAAGATACTGGCCCCTTACATCTTAGCCAGACACCTCAGAAAAGACATTTGTCCAACAAGTAAAAAAAATAGTTTTTTTTAATATGATTTGAAAATGTAAGGATAGTTGGCACTACAAAAACACATGACTGTAAGCATAAATCACATATTTCTGTGGAGAAATATTTTCATTATCTATATATGCAAGGAACGTGAGAAACAGATGTGAAATGGCTCAGACAAGATCTACCTATTGACACTTTATCAACCTCGGCATTAGTCACTTATACACCAGAGTTTCTTTTGGCAATTGGCACACCCAAATAGAGAATGTATTGCATAAATGGGGGTCACAATAAATGGAAGTTTATATACAGTGTTTATATACTTTTGTAGCTTTTATCTTTAAAAAGAGGCAGTTCTTTTAACATGGCTGCATTTATACCAGATCAATTCACAGACTACCATACTGCATGAAGCAAAAACGCCTAATGTTACCAAAGCCCAAGTGCTAAAACTTCTGAGTAGACATTGCCTGCTTTCATGGGGGCTAGCCCGAATCAAGCTGCATGCCACCGCTCTGTCTGAGAAAAAGCAGCTGTGAAAGTACAGCCTTACTGAGTGGATTAATACAAGGATTAGCATTAGAACATAATTAGAACAGTTCTGTAGTTGGGAAGAATACTGGGAAATATTAAACCATCCTATTCGATGACAGAATCAATGTGATTCTTTAATGCATATGGCATGACTGATGTAAAATCCTGCTATGAAGAATGCATAATTGAATATTTCAAAAATAGTGAGCAGGAGAGTGACCTGATATGCAGAAGTTAATGATGACAAAGAAGCTTTGGGGTGTTAAAAGAAGGACAGACAAGGAAATGACATATAACCTATACTAGTTTCTCAATGTGTCCCTTCTGGCAAAAGAATAGATATTCAAAGGTACTGAATTAGTACCCCGTGAGACAAGAAATGAACTAATGAGATGCTTGTTTAGCAAATGAGCCTTCAAATGCAAGAGTCAGGTTAGATTTGAAACCTAAGGTTTCAAGGCAGTATTCCAGCGCCCACAGACCAAGTGCTGAATTTGGTGTTGCTACTGTAGATTGCTCTTTTCAGCAGAACACTCCAAAGCTAGGTTTGAATCAGAGAAATGGGAACGGAACAACTTAAACACCTGAGCATTTTTAAAATACACTGTGAGATACTGGCAGGGGTTATTTAAAGAACCCCACATACATTATAATATTTGTAGCAGATAAGAATAATCCTGCAAGGCTTTGAGTAGGCTATGTTTTTAAGAGATGCACACTTTGAGAGAGCAAAGATCCTGATCTTAAAATTATAAATATTTCTGTCCTTGAGCTTCAGATTAATTTTTTAACTACTGAATAATATATTAGCATTTCTACCAACAATGCCATTCATACTAAATAGAAAGAGGCTTTAATATATTCTTTCTACTGGGCATACTTATGTTTTCTGCACTTTAGTATAGAAGAGAGATTTGTTCTGTTGCAGTACTTGAAATGCATTGAGGTTGTGTTTAATCTTTTCTGTGAAAAAACCAAACTTTTTCTCTCAAAAAAAAAAAATCACATTCCTTTCCCAATTTTCTGTTTCATTTTGGTTTTTTTACTTTAGTTTTGCTTTATTTTATTTTTAATTTTAGTTTGAACTTAAACTCATGAAAGTGAGAGCCTACACCAATGTCTCTAATAAGAATTAACTGGTACCTAGACTGCAGTAACATTAGAGGCACTGCTAGGAGACAGATTTTCATATGTGTAAAGTTTGTGCTTATAAAATTAATAAGATACAATTTTCCACAAAAAATTAAGATTCATACTAATTATTATTCTGTGCATTTAGTTCTAAAATATACAAGAACTTTCAAAGTCAATTATTTAAAAGCTATTTCTCAATTTGCAGGCATTGTTATTATGAGGCATTAATCTATTTCTTTCATGCACACATCATCCAGTTAAATTATAATTTTTTTTTGTTTCTTCAGAAGTCTTTTAGCATAGATTCATTTAGACAGATTCTATTTAGTTATATATTGGGCTTTGATGCTAAAAGTGGCCATATCTTTATGTGGAATCTTTAATTTCTTTCTTTCTTCTGTTTTTCTTTCCCCCTCACATGGGTATAGTTTGAAGGAAATTCAATAACTTATACACAGAAGTGTTTTGGCAACACTGTCAAAAACTTTGCTGTCTCTCTGAGCTATTTATACAGCCAGGATTTGGTACTCATACTCCCAGTGAAGAGCAAAAAGCGTTTAGGAGTCATCTGCAGATCTATTTAGTGACCACCAAGGGGCAGAAATGCATTTCAGCCCGTGCTGCCCATTAGGTTCGAAATTAAAAGAGTCTATCTACCCTGAAGTGTTGGGGTTTTATTTTCCTCTTTTTTTTCTTTTTCTCTTCCCCACCACTTTTTTTCTTTTTTTTTCCTCTTTTTTCTTTTTTTCCTTCCCCCTGCTCCCCCAAGTTTTAATAAGAGTACATATCTGGATCAGATAAGATTAATTGCAATGGGATAAGGTCCTATCCAAGACAAAAAGACAGCATCTACACATTTATTGACTTTTTAAGTACTGACAGAAGTATCAGACTGTAGCCTGGCAAGGTATGAGAGGGACCTGCTCTCCAGGAAGGAGGATCCTGGTTTCACCTTTCCAAAGCAGACGATTTATCTGATTTACAACCTACTCATTTCTAACCAAGCTACTTCCTTTACCTGGTGCGGCAGCTACATGGACCGCTTGATGGCAAGAGAGAACAGAAGGAACCGGGGCACTGGAGTTTGCTCAAGAAAACTCTTCTTTCCCGAAGAAGATGGAAAAGTTGGGCAAAACATTAACCTACCAAGCCTGCCTTCTTCCGTGCCTGCTGCAGCTCCTGGATGAAGTTTTGTAGCTCCTTCCCGTCCATGAAGCCATTGCCTACAACAGAAAGAGTTACGGTTGCCGTCACCGCTCCCTCCAAACTCTCTCCGCTCTCCAGCGCCGGCAGGAGTGTCTCCGACCCGGCTGCTCCCTCCCGGCGAGCGGCT